>OZ057398.1:108344236-108649236 GCA_964056695.1 Melieria picta
GAGACCTAAAATAATTATTATCCATATTTTTGGGTAAAAAAAAATTGCCCTAATTTAAGAAATTTCTATAATTATTGCTTTATAATAATTATTCCCAATAAGAAATTTTTTACGTCGCCTATAACTATTATCATGTAATAAATATTTTTGAGTTGCATAATAACTCTTATAAGTAACAAGTATATTTTTCGTTGTCGATAACACTGCACAACAGCATGTCTGTTGCATGGAGTTTTTTACATGAATCTGAATCGTTTTTCCACGCTGTTTTCAAAACCATACTCCGTTTTTATGTAACAGCTCTAGTTTTCGCAAAAAATGGGCGTGTCACTTTTTCGAATTTTCCTCGGCTTTTTTCTCGTTTTCGACTGTAATTTCTGAACCAATAATCCTATCGACATGATTTTTATATTGTTGCACTAACAACATCTCACGCCATCTTTTCTGACATTAATCAATTTTATGCGTTCTAAATTGGCGTTGTAATGAGGTTTCAAAGTAGGAAAATATTGAATTTCAAGGCGTTTTTTCTGATGGCGAAAATTGTACAGATGTTTCATAATTCAAGTTAGGAAGTATATGAATATCTTAAGAAGAAACATCAATTAATACAACACAGCCAAATTTTTTGGCGTAAGTCACATTCTCATCGAAATAATATCAAAAATGTACCATAGTCATTTTCAACACTTTTCAGCTTTTTTTCCTTTAAAACCTAAGAGCCTCAAAATATGCAAAGTTTTTATTTTTTTTTTTTGTTTCGAGCAATTCAAAATCTTGTTGTTTTTTTGCTTGTATTTCAGACTATAAATGGAACATACAAAAGAGCATATTTTGAGGCACCTAATTTTTTAAGGAGAAAGTATGAAAAATGATTAAAATGGCTATGGTACATTTTTGTTATTATTTCGATGCGAATGTGTATTCCGCCAAATAATTTGGCTTTGTTGTATTGCTTGATGAGTCGGCTTTCATTATACACCTAACTCGTTAATTGATTTACAAAAAATGTGTATGTTTTTGACTATCAAAGAAAACGCCTTAAAATTCCATATATTCCGACTTTGAGGTCCAATTACCGCGGCATTTTAAAACTTATAAAAATAAGTTGCATCGGAAAAGAAGCCGTGCGGTGTTGTTAATGCGATAATTATGTCAATCGGTTTTTTTTTGGTTTAGAAATTACGATCAAAAATATGGAAAAAGTAGAGGAAAAACTGAAAAAAGGACACGGTACCTATATCTCACTAACTAGAGCTGCTAGAAAAAATCTGAGGATAGATTCGAAATCAGCGCACCCAAATTAGTGAGAAACAGTAGAAAAACTCCATGCAACAGAAAAAATGTGTTTTTTTGTTGTGCTGTGTAATTATTATTTTGGGGTTTTTTTTGTTTACGTTGCTTCATAACTTTTATTTATGACTTTTTAAATTTACGTTACCGATAACTATATAACTTACCGATAACTATTATTTTGAAAAAAAAAAATGTTTATGTTGAATTACCACATTTTGGATATTAATTGATTTTTAATTGTTTTAAATTGACAAACGCAAATTAACTGCAGAAACCTAATTTCCACCAACAACTAAACAATTAAAAATCAATTCATACTCAAAATGTGGTAAGGCAACGTAAAAAAAAAAAATTTTTTTCATAAAAGTTATGAAGCAACGGAAAAACAAATTTCTTTCAAATAATAGTTATCGGCAACGTAAATAACAAAAAATTATAAATAAAAGTTCTGAAGCAACGTAAAAAAAAATTTCTCAAAATAATATTTATCGGTAACGTAAATAAAAAAACTTAAATAAAAGTTAGGAAACAACGTTAAAAAAAATAATCCCAAAATAATAATTATCGAGAACGAAAAAAAAATTTTGTTTCTCATAACAGTTATTATGCAACGTGAAAATTAATTGTCGCAAATAATAATTATAATCAACAAATAAAATTTATGTTTCATTGTAATAGTTACATTGCAATTATTTTCTTAAAAAACTTATAATAGTTAAGTCGCTGATTTTAACTAACTGACTAACTTTATTTTGACCGACTAATTGATTTGGCTAACTAATATTTTCTGTGCTGATCTTCTCTTTTTGTTGGTGATCTATGACATCATGAATGCTAAATATATAATCATCATCATGAATACTAAAGTGAATTGGCAGTAGTAAAAACTATCACAAGTAGTCATTGTTTTAAATGTTTCTTTTTTAATCACAACATTTTCCTTTCTCTTCGAAAAATTATAAAAACCACTTCATTTACATAATTGTTTTATGTTCAACAAAAAACTCAATTATGAAATTTCACTTGTGCCTACTTTAGTCGCACTAATCACAACTTATAACTTTCCACTTGGCAACGTGAATCCTCACACTTTCGCCACTTCTTCGGATCGATGCTGGCATTGAACTGTCAACTGAATGTTTTCACTTTCTGTGCCAAGCGATTCCGATGTTTTCCCAATCGACGAACGTATGCAACGACGATGTCGACTAATGATGTCGTTCGCGCTTCACTTTGCATCGAGTTAATGATCTCCTGATGAATAACGCAATTGGTTATAGCTGGCGGCAATTGGCGATTGTTGCTTTCCTAATCATTAGCAAATAGTCGATATCGATGGCTGCCTCGCGCGTACGCAATCAATGAACGCTGAAGCGCGTCATTTTGTATGCTCTCGAAAATCGCAAACGATGACAATACAATTTTAAGCCGCACTCAAAAGAAATTAGTTTATCATGTTGCCTTAATCTTTCACCACTCATCGTGTGGCGCATGAAATGCTACCAACATACAAACTTAAATACAATAAATATATATAAAAGTATATGTGTACATATGTATGTAGGTGCTGGCGTATGCCAATCACGATCGCCCGAAAAATGTTCGTTCGCTGAATAAATAGAAAATGCCAAAAAAAAAGCAAAATTAATTAACTTGAAAAAACCTAAATCAATTTAAACATTTCGCAAAAACGAATTTCTGTGCTGTAAGAAAAATAATAATCATTACATTTGTCCAAACGGACTCACACATGCAAAGCGTTTTGGTGCGCATGTGTTGGTGTGCGCATGTAATCGCTTCATATTGCTTTACGGTTGATTGATGTTGGCGTTTGTATGGGACTCGGGCGAAATGAGGCCCAAACGCAACACACAAATAATCGTGAAAACGGCAAAAATAATGCTGGCTGCGCCGTGATTCGGTTGTGGGAGATAAGTCAAAGCAGGTCAATGCTGCGTAAACTGATGAAACAAGCGCGTCAGGCCAGCCACCTTTCCACACCACACCAGTCCACCAGCTGATGCCGAAGTAATGAAAGTACTTTCGCTTCGCGATGACGTCGAAGTATGGCAACAGTTTGCATAATAGTTTCGCGTATGAATGAATGGGCGTGGCGGAATGGGAACACGAAAACAATTGCGTCAACATTGGGCTTGCTTCATTTTATTTCATTTTCTGATGTATGAAGGATGCGCTGTCTGTCAGCACAGCTCGAAGTCCAAGTAATGGGAGTGGCTGGGGTAGTGTGATGTGATCAATCACAGTTGGGTGCTGCAAACACCTACGAGGCTCAAATAATGAGTGTATCACGCAGGTCGCTTAGGTTTAAATACCAACACAGATGTCTAACTTAAATCTAGGAGAATCTCTGCGCACAGTCGGAGCTGAGACAAAGCATAGCAGTAAACTTTGATGAAGTTTTTTCACTAATAAGGCTGTATTTTTATTTGTGAATCTCAGAAGATCTCAACGATTTTCCTCAAAACGCAAATTTTACACTTTTCACAAATTTTTAACTTTCTATGCATCTTAAAAGACAGAGATATCACTACCGATGCGCATATCTGTTTGTTATAAAAATTTTGAGTAGCAAATATTGTTTCAAATATTAGATATTAGGCCTAAATATTGCGTACAGAGCTCCCCAAAAATTAAATCCTTGAAATCATTGAAATCCTTAACTTGACAACCATATGATGCCATTTATGAAGTTTCTGAAATTATGAATGTCTAAACGATATTTTAAACCTAAGGATTTCAACAAATTGTGGGAACGTAGAGGAACATAAAGAAAAATAGTCATACGAGAACCACATATTGTTTTTCTAATGTTTTGAATCTGAATGCTACTGAAATTAGTTTCTAATTGATAGTCAAGTTACTGCTGGCACAAAAATGTATCATTAGGCGATTCCCTAAATGGAATGGATTCCAGGAAATTCGTCCGTTCAATTCTGTGTTCAGAAGAGGATCAGATCTGATCAGGAGATTTCCTCCTAGATTTAGGAGCGTCTTGGCCTGATTGGAGAATTTTTAGAAGGAAGAATTGTTTATGTTAAAAGAAAGTTTGTGGCACTGAAGCACTAAAGCCTTGAATTTTTAAAGCTAAAGTGTATAATTTAATTTAATGAAATTGTATACTTCAAAGTGTATAATTTATGCAATGATTAAAGGAAGTTTACAAAAACGAATTTCATACCGACCTCATTTTTAATATTTTTTTTTTTTGTGTTAAGGTGTTGTTAAGCTGGAGCTGTCAGTCGTGCACCTCCAGACTCTTGGGGCAAGGTTCATTGATGGGCTCGCGGAAGTAGCAGATTCACAGATAACCGATCTACACAACTTCCTCGCCAAGACCAAATGGGTCCCAAAAGATCCTGTTTGGATCTACAGGGATCCCAACAGATAAAGGAAGGACACCGGTTTTCTCCGAAAATGAAGGATTCATAATGGAGCCAACAGGGTCTCCAAGTGGAAGTGCTTGTCGCACACAACCCTTCCGTAACCTAACCTAACCTAAGCTGGAGCTTAATGAATAAATAAAAAGGCTGCAATAATAAAAAAAATTAATATACACTACTTTTCGTTTATAACGAACCCGTTTAAAACTATTTTCCGCCTAAAACGAACCAATTTCAAAAGTACGCGCTTTATGTTTTCGCTTATTACGGACCCCTTTCGCGAACTTTCGGTTAAAACGAACCATTTTGCCCAGTCCCTCGAAGTTCGCTTTAAGCGAAAAGTACTGTACTTTTATTTTTTTATGAAAAATTTAATTCCTTAGTTTATAATGAAAAAAAGTATAATATTTAAAAAAAATTTTAGGAGATTTTTTAATTTTTGGGAGGAGATGTTAGCTTTTTTAAGATTTAGGAGAAAGTCATTTCAGGTGTTTGACAACACTGGTTCAACTTTATTCTAAGACAATTTTGAGAGATCTTTGGCCCTGTTTGCATTTGGAGCGAATCAATATTTAGCTGCTACGCTGACTCAGATATACAAATCTGCCGATGAAGCTTCGGCGAAAACGTGTTCAATACAGTAGTTTAACCCTTTCGGGACGGAGTTTAATTTTTGAGTATTAAATCCGAAATATTCTCAGAAGAAATATTCTCATGCTATGAATATTGGGGTTAGAAAATTATATTGGATGCTCACAAATCCTGAAATCATCCTTTCATGCGGGAACACCAAAATCGAAAAAATATTTTGTGTGGGTCGTAAGATTTGAATAATTGTTTTGAGGGGTATTAAAAACTTGCTGGGACGTATTATCCCAGTAGTCCCGACAAAGAGGGAAACGGTATCTGTTTGAAGAATCAAGTTGAAGGAACCCTATGGTCTCTTGATGGAACCAACTAGCTGGGACCCGTTAATGGCTTTTTATGGCCAGTTAAGTATGATGTCGCTCCAGTGGCACACATACTTATGATTTAATTTTCGGGTGCGGAGGAGGGGTTGAGCCCTATACCAATTGAAATCATATTTGGCACTCACAGATTTTGTAACAAACAGATATCTATTCAAAGGGCTCTGTGTCGCTCATTGATGGTTTGTTGAACATATAGACAGACAAATAGATAGAGAGCAAAAAAATGCACACTGATTAATTAATTATTGATTATTCATTTAGTTTTCATTATTTCATGCAAAATTGATTTTAATATTTCATTATTTTTAATGAAAACTTTAAACTTTCTTGAAATAAATTTTAATAACTACATCAAAATATATAATCATTCAATTTGTAAAATTTGTTTGGTTTATAAAACAGTAGAAAAAATTGTTGTCTGAATGAATGAATAGTGCAGTGACTTATCTCAGACAGAATTGACAACAATTGTCTGTTCAAACAACAGTTATCTGTTCAAGCAACAGTTGTCTATTCAAACAACTGTTGTCTGTCTTTTCGATTTCAGACAACAGTTGTCTGAATGTTAAAGTCACTAATTCGTGATTTCAGACAACGGTTTATTCTAATGTTGCACAAAACAAACTGCCACAGCAACAACAAGTTTTTTTTGGCATATTTTGAATTTCAACCCATAATTCTTCCGAAATTTTCCACCACATAAACCAGCAAAATTTCTTAAAATTTTCACATTTTATTTACACAGAAGGAAAACTACAACACAAGTAAATTAAAACCAAAAAAAAAATATCAACAACTTTCGTGTCGTACATAGTACAAACAGAAATAACAAAAACGTAGCCAAGAATTGACAACTATCTCAGCTCACTGGAAATTGGGTGGCAAATAAGCATTGCCGGCATGTCCGCTGCCCACGGCGCCTCCGTGTCCGCCGCCGCCAATGATGCCGCCGCCAATAGCGCCGCCGTTGAACGAGCCGCCGCCCACACCAGCACCGCCATCGCCGCCGCCGCCCAACGAGCCAATGACCGAGCTGACTGGCGCCACACCCTCGTCGGTGATCTGGCTGCTGCCGCCCAGCGCGTCGTATTGCGCCTGGATTTCCTGCTGCGCATGCGCCGCCTCCTCGGGCGTCTTGTACTTGATGAAGAACACCTCCGGCTTGGTGGTGGGCGCCGCGTGGTCGAGCACCTCGGCCTGGATGTCCGACGAGTCGGCCTTCTTGCTCAGCACATAGATGACGGTCTTCTCCTCGTTCACGGCGGGGCTGATCTTGATGGAGGTCTTCTTGTGCGCTCTGGCCGGCGACTTGATGAACACAACGTTGTAGTTCTTCTTGGGCACGCCGACGGTGATGTGCTTCTCCTTGTACTCATCCTCAGCATCTTCGGGCGCCGAGTGAATGTAGAAGCGTTTCGAGATGACGGCCTGCTGATGTGCCACGGCGCCGCCCTGCTGACCACCAAAGAAGCCCTGCTGCACGCCAGCACCGCCGCCGCCACTGTGACCAGCCTGGAATGCGCCACCGGCGGAACTCGAGGTGGTGCCGAAGCCAACGGAGCCGAAGCCGATGCCGTGCTGCGCACCGCCAGCCGGGTTGTAGTTGTAGCCTTGTGGCGCGGCAATGGCCACTGCGGACAAGCACAGAACCTAAAGAACATTAATGCCATTAGTGGATAATCCTTGTTTTGGGGGGTAGTCGCCGAATCCTTACAATGAATCCACGCATTTCGCTGCTTGAATTGGGATAGCTGTCAGTTGGGTAGGTTGAAGACGCGGAGCTGGCTAACTGTTTGCTGGCTGTTTCTGTTGAACTGATGAACTGTGGCCACGCACACTTCTTTTATACCATGAAACGCCGAAATTGCTGTGTCCGTCAGCAGCGCAGTTGGCGCAGTTTCGGCCGTAGCCGGCGTTTTGCCCCATGGCTTCGTTGTTTGTTTTGGTCAATTTTGGGTGCCTCAGCTGCAGCATCAACGTCAGCCTCGCATCGCATCGCATCGGTCGATTGCGGGAAGCGCTGCGGTTACACCAACAACAATGCGTGCGCACTGTCGATGGGGGCAGGCGACGTGCATTGCTGCAGATCAGCTGATTATGAGTTAATTGCCAACCTTGTTGCTTTTGTTGTCTCCCGGCGACGAGACGCGCTGCACAACGGTGTGCGAGGGGCAAATGGGGCCAACTCTCACTGCAATGAAAACTTTTTAAATGGCAACAAACGAAAAGCGATTAGACGCAACCGCATTGATCTTGAAATCCAAAACCTATGGCGCTCTCTCAAGTCAAAAGAAGAAATAAGAAGAAGAAGAAGAAGCAGATGATGACATCTTCTTCTTTACTAGTTTTCCCTACGCAACTCTACGCGCATCTTGCAGGTGATTTTTAATTTGTTTTGCGGTTGTTGTTGGTTTGTTTTTCAGTACATTTTATGGATTTTGTGGATGGACCCGTTGGCGTTTGACGCAACTCGAGTCGCATCCATTCGGCTGGCGCTTGGAAACCGATTGTAAGTGATCGCTGCATGCAATCATTACCCAACACTTTTTGACCTGGTCCGTGTTTAGTTATTCTGCTGTCCAATGCAACACTCGCTGTTTGTCTTTGATGAGGCGTTCCCGCCCAGTAATTTTTTTTTAAATTTTAAACAAATTGAATGAATTTCAACACATGTGGCATTTGAATGCCGCGTTGCATGCGGCCAATGTGCACTTGTCTCTTGCAACTTTTCAGATTTTGGCCAACCAAGGTGATTGCCGCCCTTTCAAAGCACTTTTTAGTATTTTAATTTGATTAAAATTTGATTTTTAATTGATGCTGGCAGTTGCCACTTGGCTTGATCATGATTTTTATGAAACGTATATAAATCTGTCATTAGACACATTGTTCGCTCTTGTTTCAACTTAGTTAATCATTAAAAATCTCGCTTCGCTCACCTGAAAAATAACAAACAAGCTCAACTCACTGCTGTGGCAAAGTTATATGCATTGGTGCCACTCATCAATCGACCCCATCGGCCCATGCAACGTCAATTTATCACCATGAAACTACTTCAAGCCAATTAAGTTTCATCAAGATTAGTGACTAAACATTTGTTAAGACCATTAACAAGTCAACAGTTGAACACCGGAGCTGGTTTTATTGCAGACTATTGCCTGATCTGCACAAAACTTAAACTTGGCATTTGCCTTTGACTTAACCCATTTTCGGCCGCTGGTCGATTTTTCGACCAGCCACTTTGAAGGAGAGTAGCTCTGCACTTAGACATTATATCTGTGAACTTTTGATGCATAAAATAGCTTTGGTCTTTTGGTAACCCCTCGAAATAATAATTTTTTTTAAAAAAGATAAATTCAGAGATGTTGGCGAAGGCACGAAAAAAATCATGTTTTTAGTCATATTTTGAATATTCTGAAAAATATATAACCTTTTCAAATTATTGATTTATTATTGATTACTTACGAAGCCTAAAGACCAAATTACCGCAATCAATTGATATCCATAAAATTATGAAAATATTTTTACCTCTCAGCACCGCGTACTTTTCAGTGGTCGAAAAATCGAAAATTGGCCAGAAGTCGTCATGTATGTACATATGTAAGCCAACAATTGTTTGTTTTCATGCTTGATTATTATTTGACCAAAATTATATACATATATATTTGTTTTTATTTGAAATTAAATTTTTATTAATTTATAAAAAAAATAATTAAAAAAAAAAAACAAAAAAAATCCAAAAATATTCTTGATTAAGGTCCTAAATGTAAGTCCTTAAAAGGAATTAAAAAAATATTGGCTATTTCTGGTAGCGGCCGAAAATGGGTTAAGATGAATCACATTTGTGTGTAAATTACACCATGCGACAGCATTTTTCACACTGGGAAAAATCCATATGTGCGTGAAACGAGAGACCAAATATAGTAATACTGCGTACTCAGTTTTTCATTTCTACATCCTATGTCCTTTTAAAAGGACTTCCAAATTTTGAAGGGGATAAAAAATAAAAAATATATAAAAAATACTTAACCTCGTTAGAATATGGCGATATGTACCATATATCAAATGAAAGAGGAAAGATTTAAGAATTTAAATAAAATTTCTTTTTCATCTATTTGTAAAAAATATATGAAAAACGTCCTTTGAAAATTTTAATTCTTTATATCCTTGACAATTTATATAGAATTTTCTGGAAAAGTAAGTGTGTTAAAACCCAAAATCTCCTTGATTACATGTCAAAATTTCATTACTCTCATTACTCTCTTCATTACTCTTTATTGGTTCGAAAGTTATTAAAAACAATGGTGGAAGCTGCAAGTACAAAAATTCTAATTTATTTGAGTATCAGTATTTTAAATAATAAAAAGATACAAAATCAATGAAGCGAGAATAATGAAATTTTGACACGTGATCAAGGAGATTTGGGGTTTTAACATACTTACTTTTCAAAAAAATTCGATGTAAATTTTCATGGATATAAAGGGTTAAAATTTTCAAAAGACCTTTTTCATATCCTTTTCTTACAAATAGATAAAAAATCAATTTTATTTAAATTCTTGAGTCTTTCCTGTTTCATTTGATATACATATCGCCATATTCGAACGAGGTTAAGTATTTTTTATATTTTTTTTTATTTTTTATCCCCTTCAAAATTTTGAAGCCCTTTTAAAAGAACAAAGGATGTAGAAATAAAAAACTGAGTACGCAGTATTACTATGTTTGGTCTCTAGTTTCACGCTCATATGGATTTTTTCCGGTGTGAAAAATTTTTTTAATTTTTGTCGCACGGTGTTATTTGAGGAGCGCCAAATACGAATTCAAACAAATAGCTCATTTTGTTTTCTAACATATTTTAAACTACTTTGTTGACCTGAGCAGTAATCACGCGTCACTTGTGACACGAAACGAGACATGAAAATTTTGCACATACATTTTACAATCCAATGCCGAACATTTTTCGAACCAATCTCTTCTGTTCATCTTCAGGTGACCATTTAGACGAAAGCCTCATTAAAAACAGATTGTTGTGCATTTGATTAATTCGCCATAAGGTCAAACTTGATCGCTTGTCATGTACAAAGATAAAGAAAGACTTTTGGCAAACTATGCAAAGTGCAAGAAAATACACAAAGTTGCAAATTGCATGCCAGCATCAAATTAATGTCGCCTGCATATTTTACTTAAGTACAATAATTTTCGTTGTGTAAATTGTTTTTGGCTTTTGGTAGAGAGAATCTGAAATCTGAATCTTGCGTGAATCTTTTCTCTCATTCAATTTGGTGGCTTGTTAGTTTGACTTTCACAGCGCAACAGCTGACCTGCTAATAAGCAGTCGTGGTTCAGTCACTCATTCAGCTCACTTTGGGGCAGCATTCGTTCGAAACACAAATTACAAATTTTCCCCATGTTTGGGTTATGGATGTTTGGGTATTTTTTGCCTTAACTCATTATTGGTTAGTGGTATATAGGAGCACCAACAAATGCGGTCTCTGAAGAATTTAATTTGTGAAAAGCGCAAGCATTACGTTTCAAAAAATCTTAAATCACTTAATACTGTTGAAAGTCGTTGGTCTTTAATTCTGTTCGTAAGCCGTAGAATTGATTTATTACAATCAGGGACTTAACTATTATAAGTTTTTTAAGAAAATAATTGCAATGTAACTATTACAATGCAACATAAATTTTATTTGTTGATTATAATTATTATTTGCGACAATTTATTTTTACGTTGCGTAATAACTTTATGAGAAACAAATTTTTTTTTTCGTTCTCGATAATTATTATTTTGGTATTTTTTTCTTTTTACGTTGCTTCATAACTTTTATTTATGACTTTTTTATATACGTTACCGATAACTATTATTTGAAAGAAAAATTTTTTTACGTTGCTTCATAACTTTTATGAAAGAAATTTTTATTTTACGTCTCCTTACCACATTTTGAGTATGAATTGATTTTTGGGATATTTTTTGTTTACGTTGCTTCATAACTTTTATTTATGACTTTTTAATTTACGTTACCGATAACTATTATTTTGAGAAAATTTTTCGTACGTTGCTTCATAACTTTTATTTATGATTTTTTGTTATTAACGTTGCCCAAAGAAAAATTTTGAAGGACACATTTTTTTACGTTGCTTCATAACTTTTATGAAAGAAATTTTTTTTACGTTGCTATACCACATTTTGAGTATGAATTGATTTTTAATCGTTTAGTTGTTGGTGGAAATTAGGTTTCTGCAGTTAATTTGCATTTGTCAATTTAACCCTTATTCTCATACCCAAACTTACTAACGTCGTTTGGCACCCGGGGTACCCGGGTACCCATTTCATGAAATTTTTAAGTTTTCAATATAGAAAACAAAATTTTTTAAATATATGATTTGTTCGCTTTTCACCTAAATAACGAGGATCCGGAAGGTAAAAAAAAATTTTTCATTATTTGTCAGTTTTTTCACGAAAATACATCGCAGTGGGCACCCGGGTACCCGGGTATGAGAATAAGGGTTAAAACAATTAAAAATCAATTCATATCAAAAATGTGGTAATCATATAAAAATAATAATTAGTTATCGGTAACGTAAATTAAAAAAAGTCATAAATAAAAGTTATGAAGCAATGTAAACAACAAAAATCCCAAAATAAAATAATATACTTGTTACTTATAAGAATTATTATGCAACTCAAAAATCTTTATTACATAGTCGACGTAAAAACTTCTTATTGGGAATAATTATTATAAAGCAATATCTATAGAAATTTCTTAAATTAGGGACATTTTTTTATTCCCAAAAATATAATAATTATTTTAGGTCTCTGATTACAATACAAAAGCTTTTGACGAAGCTTGTAATGTGTAAAAGTCGGAGAGTTTCAATAACAATATTCGTTGTTTCCTGTGGCGCAAGCAAGACAGATTTCAATGGTTCGAATCCCTTCAAAATATCTGCTTCTTGCAATCATTTTGGTATTGGGCTCAAAAGTTGTATGCGGAACCCAACCAAAATGAAATTCTCTATGTGCCACTGACTGTTTCATCCATTTCATGTCTACTTCGTAGTTGTTACAACCAAGTTTATAAAAGTGCCTGTTAAAGAAGTAATGAACAGCCTAGCAAGCGCAGCACTCAGACCTTAGATAGTTCAGTCCATTTTACTACGATTTGATGTTCCCTTTCAATATGCTTTGAATCTACTCGATCTCCGGAGAAATCTGAGTAGTTCAGTCCGTTTTACTACAACTTGATTTTCCCTGTTAATTTGCTTTGAATCGACTCGATCCCCGGAGAAATCTGAGTAGCTCTTATGATGTCAAGCCAAGGAGCCAAGGCGGCCGCTTCTCAGCACATGACAGTGACAAATGTCTCAAATGATTCCGTCGTACGCGGGGCAGATACACAGAAAATGGTCTCATCATCCTCCCCACAGACAGGACATGGTTTGCCCATAGAAAATGGCTCGTCATTAAGCCGACCAGCTGCCTGCAGTCCTTCACAGACACTTCGGGCATTTGTCAGAGATGACATGAAGCATAAGTTTCGTCCAACCTGACATGCTCGCTCCTGGATTGAAGCGCCCAATTTGTTAACAGTGGCCGCAGTTAACTTTTATGGCCGCAAATGGCAGAGACAGAACAGGTTCAGAGCCCATAATTGGTTCATACTTAAATTCCTGATGTGACTTCTGCCTGGAAGAAAATCCAACTCAGCTCTTTATGTGTTAAAGTTTAGGAATTTTTTTTGGAGTGATATGGTCCCTAAATATTGTTCCAGTATGGAAGAACTTAGTAGATGATTAAAGGTTTCAGTGATGAGATTTCTTTCAGCAAAGCCAACTCAGAGGCCTCAGGGTGGCCGGCTAAACGAAAATTCAATGCGGAAGCTAAAGTTTCCGTTCTGTCCTGCTTCTGTTCGTCCTTTAAGGAAATTTAAGAGATTTAAACAAATTAAAACTTTTCAGTTGCTAAATTCAAGTTTCCACAAAAAGAGGTAGAACCATTTTGTTGACTTTCTACAATTTCAATTTAATCAATTTTCAATTCGATTTTTAAATTTTTTTCATTTAAATTTTATGCTATCGACTTACATAAATATTTCAATTTATTTTTTCTTTTTCGCTGATCTCATTTCTAGATTTCTCTTAAAATTAATTTCAAATACTTTAATTACAGTTCTACTGCACCACAAATGGGTTAAAGCAAACAAAAACAACAACAATAAATAATAATTATTTCCATGCAACCAATTTGTTCCGAAACTATTCAATTTCATAAATTTATATAAATTTCATTATAATTTCTCACTCAGCTTTTTTTCTCCCTTTTGCTGTAATTTAACACAGTGGTTTTTCTGCATTGTTGTTGTTGTTAGTGGTTGTTAACACAATTTGTTTTCTTTTGTATTTAATTGGTTGGTTGGTCATTGGTATTGTTTTTGTATTATGTTACTAAGCGCGCGGTGAGTGGTGAGTCGTGGCATTAATTAATTCGAAAATCATAATTAATTATTGACGACTTTACTATGCATGCAATTTTTTTGCGATTTAGTTCGGTCACATAATTCGTGCTTCGTTGATGGCTACTGCACTCTGAAAGGTTGGCAAAAAATGATTGAAAGTTTAGACGAAAATAATTTATCTGACATCGCTGGTTTTATATGTTAAACACAGCAATTATCATTGGATTTCTTTATGCTTGGCAACTCATTTTTCAAGCGCTTAATCTTTTGTGAGAAAATGAGGAGTTTTAATTTGCCAAGCAAACTTGTGTGTGATATGTGCAAACAACGCTTCGGTGCTTCTTTCCAAACAAAATTAGGGGAAAGTTGTGAACATTTTTGGTATAGCAAATCGTGTATGAAATTTCGACAAACAGTTTAAATTATAAAATAAAAACTTAAAAGAGGCATTTTGGTATACAGAATCTTTCAATCCTTAACCCTCTAGTTCCCAAGAAGGCCTGTAGACATCCTAAGCTTAAAAAAATTCTGTAAATTACACCTTATGATTTTTCTAGCTGATTTTACACGTATGGAAAGGGGAATCTCCATTTTATAAAATAAATGTAGCCAGTTAACGCTGCCGCATGCACAACGGCAGTAATTGTAAGACAAAGTTGAAGTTTCGTGTGAAAATGAGCAAATAATTATTTTTGAAATTATTTGAGAAACAAAAATTATTTTTAATAAATTGTGAGCCTCAATAAAACTAAAAAAATTATTGGTGAGTAGCTGTTAATGTGTTCTTTGAGAGAATAAAAAAAAAATTATGAAAAAAAGTTGTTACACTCCTCCTACCTAACCCGAAACTTAGAGTGTCTGTAGGCCTGCTTGGGATGAAAAGCGTAAATAATTAACGGTCATTGATGATATTTTTTCGCTTTTTAAACATTATTTTTCTATTTGAACCGACATTTTGATACACCGCAATGTAAAAACGATCATATCACTGCAAAAATTTATACTAAGGCGTAGTCCGCGGGGGTAGATGAGAGAACTAGTCTCCCCTAGTCCTTTATTTCATGGAATAGATTTCTCGACATCTGTGTGAAAAGATAACAAGGCATTAAAAAAATAAGAACTGCAGTATATATATACCTATACCAATTTTTTTAGTTTTCCTAGTTTATACACCCCCCCAAAAGCAGTGTATAAACTACCCCACGACACACTACCCCTCGCCTTACCCCACCACTTTTTATTAATTGTCTATTGCACGCAGAACTGAAACTGTTACCCGTTATTTATGTTTACACATATTTAAAAAAAATTAAAAATTTAAATTAATTAAAAAAAAAATTTTCATATGGTATTTTTTTTGGCTTTGTTTCCCAAACAGGCCTCTAGGCCTGCTACTTTCTACACCCTCTATCACGCCTCCTATTGACACGAAATTTTTTTCCCCGAACAAACATTACTTCTCCACCACAAAACTATCACTGGTAATTTTTTTAACAAGATTAAAAACTTGGGTACTAGAGGGTTAAATTGGCTAATTACCCAGAAAAATATCAGCAGATGATTTAAGTCGATAAAAATCCATCATATTATTAGACATGGCGCACACAGGATTTCATTTTATTGATGTTCCTACACTACTTTTGACCGCCGCCCAATCCGTATTTGACGCTCACAAGTTTTGTAACAAACAGGCAGTTTGAACCACCAAAATCTCCACTGGGTCATGGATTCAAGTGTTCACAGACACACTTCCAACTACTGCGAAAAAGTCCTTAAAACATTTAGGAACAAATTCTTTTCTATTATACACAACATTCCATACAAAATAGGAACTAAACATTTTAAAGTTTCAAAAAATATTCAACGATTATAATCAATTTTTTTTAATTGCACTCCAATTGAACGTCTAATTGTGGCAATAAGAACTTAACAAAATAATCAACAATCGCCGCATTTTAACAGCATCTGTGGCCACATCGTTCGAGGTGACCATATTTTAGTAGTAATACTTGGCCAATGGCAGATAGTCGTTGTTGTTGGCGCTTTCCGACAGCGACAATTGCATACTCCTTGCCTGTGCTACAGCAACGCTTTCCTGCTGCTGTTGCTGCTGAGCGCTAACTGCCGCCGCCACCTGTTGGGCCTCGTTCTTCGGTGTCTGTGTCTGTGTCGGTGTTTGCGCCTCGGTCGCCTGCTTGGCTGCATCGAGGATGCCAATCACCGACGACACAACGGCAGTGTTCTCATTGGTGACTTGCGTCGAGCCGCCCAGCGCTTCGTACTGCGCCTGTATGGTCTGCTGCGCATGCGCCGCCTCCTCGGGCGTTCGGTACTTGATGAAGTAGACCTCCGGCTTGGCAGTGGTCGTGGCGGGCTCATGTATCTGCGCCTCGATCTCGCGCGCATCCTGCTTCTTGTCCAGCACATAGATGACGGTTTTCTCCTCGTTGAGGGCGGGCGTAATTTTCAGCGATGTCTTCTGTGCCGCCTTGGCGGACGCCTTAATGAAAACGACATTGTAGTTTTTGCGCGGTTTGCCTATGGACACGAATTGCTGCTTGACCTCCTCCTCGTCGTCCTCCTCGGGCGCCGCATGTATGTAGAAACGTTTGGTGATTAGCGTCTCCGGCTGTTGTTGTTGTTGTTGAGTCGCTTGGAAAGCAGCAGCTTCAAAGGTGGCACTTGTAGGTGCCAGGTAGCGCGTCTGTGGCGATGCCAAAACAGCCGATGTGACCTGCGCCGGCGCTGTCACGCCTTGACCGCTGCTATACTGCACAATGTCGTTGCTGTTTTTGTTGGCATACGAGAACAGCTGCGGCGCGCCAAGGCTTGATTCAATGTTGGCCGACTGCACAGCCATTACAGTTTGCAGATCCTTGAAAAAGGAGGCCGATCCGTAGTGCTGATGTTGCTGCGGCGCCAACGATTTTTGTGCCGCATAATTGTAGCCCTGCGGTGCAGCCGTTGCCAAAGCAACAAAGCACGAAAGCTGCAAATATGAAAGGAGGTGTTTTGGTTTAATCCTGCAACTATTTGCGCTGCACTATTTACAATGAGTCCAAGCATGTTCCGGCTTCAAGTCAGTTGAACGTTTGTGAATGCTTGTGGGTTGTTGTATGGCCCCGAGTATGGGATCCCTTCCGTTATATATGCGCCGTTTGCTCACTCTGTGTCTGTATGTGTGTATTTGTGCTCTACAAAAACACCATTAAACGCTAATTTAACTAACAAGCTTCACAATTGCAATTCATTAACATTTCGGCGCGGAGTTCACACCTCAGCCGTGCGCCTGCGCCCTAATCTCAATTCGATCTGCTCGCCTTTGCGTTCACCATTAAAATTCGCTTCAATCGCTCGTTCAAGCGGCCACTAAATCCGTCAATTCAATGGTTTAGCTGAGCCAAAAATCTACATGGCATTTTACGATTTCGACGCCGCATGTGCACTAAAAAGTAAAAAAAGTAAATCAAGCAATTGGCAGCTGAAAAATTGTAGCTCATAACTCAGCAAACAGTCATAAGCGGCAACTTGCTTTTGGCAAACTGGCCACGCATCATGAACGAAGCCAGCGACAGGACGGTGTAACTCCGTGCGTATAGAAATGATAGTGACTAGCACTCTGGTCCTATCAGCTGCCACCTGGTTAACCCTTTCGACCCCAAAGTTGCCTGAGAGCAACTTCACCTATTCAAAAAGTGATAATTTTGTATTTTTCCATAAATATTAAATAATTTTTCTGTAATTCAAAAATATTGATACCAAATTTATTTGATTTTTACTGATTTGATTTTTAATTTGCAGCGATATCAGCGAAAGTTTGTGTTCTAATTGAAGTCTACGAATTGGGCGCGTTTGATCAAAACTCTGTTTCTTTAATAATGGTTAAATAAAATCAAAAAGTGATCATTTTGTATTTTTCCATGAATATTAAATAATTTTTCTGTAATTAAAAAATATTGATACCAAATTGATTTGATTTTTACTGATTTGATTTTTAATTTGCAGCGATATCAGGGAAAGTTTGTGTTCTAATTGAAGTCTACGAATTGGGCGCGTTTGATCAAAACACTGTTTTTTTTGATAATGGTAAAATAAAATCAAAAAGTGATAATTTTGTATTTTTCCATAAATATTAAATAATTTTTCTGTAATTCAAAAATATTGATACCAAATTGATTTGATTTTTACTGATTTGATTTTTAATTTGCAGCGATATCAGCGAAAGTTTGTGTTCTAATTGAAGTCTACGAATTGGGCGCGTTTGATCAAAACTCTGTTTCTTTAATAATGGTTAAATAAAATCAAAAAGTGATAATTTTGTATTTTTCCATGAATATTAAAGAATTTTTCTGTAATTAAAAAATATTGATACAAAATTTATTTAACCCGTTTAAAGCTAAAATTGTTCAAAAGTAAACTAGCTCTAGAACTCTAACAAAGAGGCGTGGCGACCTTAAATGTCGTGTGTACACTTCTTAGGCAAGTAATTCATGATTTAAATACCAAAAAGTAATACAGAGACACAGGGTAAAATTGGGGGTCAAAAGGGTTAAATCATTACTTATTCAGTTGCTGTTGTTGTTGTTACCATATTTTGGTTATCTTTACATATTGATTGCATTTCTTACGCCATCAACGATTTCTGCCGCAGCTGCAACTTTGTAGTTGAAGCAAATGATGTCCTTCACCAAATGTGTCAATGTGTCTAGCTTTGACAAATTGGGTTTTACTTTGTCCTATTGTGACATATTTTTTCGATAATCACGCTGAGTTTGCGACCATCAGCCGATATAAGAAATTTGCTAAGGTTCAATAATAAATCAAACTGTTTCGTGTTAGGCTTTTCAAATCTCACAGAAAGAGCAACTTGCCTTTTGTCATATAACAACATTTCCATTTCTAGACCTTAGTGCATGTTCTGGTAATTTTCTGTGCTTTAACAAAGCTCGACATTGGCAACATTGTTCTCTTTACTAGAGACTCAGGCCGAACAGGAAATCTTCAAAGAAATTGATTGACCCTATCTACCAGCCCACCGAAGTTCTATTAATTAGGCAATTTACATTTTAGTTGGTCCTTGACATAGTAAAGGAAGAAGAAGCAGAAAAAATTAGAGAACTTTTTAATTTGACGTTTTCTTTCAATTTTGATACCTTTTTTTTTTAATTTTGGCTGAAGTAAATGAAGAAATATTCAAATTCTCGTTATGCGTAAAAAGTTTTATGTTTAAGTAATTATTACAGCAACAACGATGTGGCTGCTCTCATAGAAAAACATTATAAAATACAGGGTCCGAGTATAAAAATAAAAAAAATTGTATGGAATGTTGCTAAGCCTAAGACGTAAAATTTAAAATTTTAACTTTCCCCAGTAAAAATCTGTAGCGAAAGGGTTAAAGAGCAAAATCCTTAGAATTTTAGAAAATTTAATGTTTTGGTGCGAAGGTATTGAAAATGTCCTTTTAAAACTTTATCCTTGAATATCCTTGGAAATTTCCAATAGTTTTTTTTTTTTTTAATATATCTTAAGGACTAATATGTAAACTACCACATCCTTGAATTTCGCCCTTCTAACTTTATTAGTTTAAGATACAAAAAATTTAATACATTTCTCTATAAAAAATAAAAGATTACTTATTACATAAAAAAAAAATTTTACAAAGCCACACGAATTTTTCCATAAGAACTTTTCACTGTCCCAACCACAGATTTTCTGATACATTTTTACTGTTTAAAAATGGAAGAAATTGTATATGGTACCATTGGTTGTGCAAAGGACCTGTTGACTGGTAGTTAGCCTACACTCAGAAATTATTATAGATTAATTTTTCTGGTGCTCCATAAACTTTAACTGTTGATAGTAAAATAAACTTTCATATTGTCTTTTATGGTGCTTAACACTAGAAAGACCGCAAGTTTTCCATGCCTACAAAGACTACATATCATATCCACTGATATCTCGAAAAGTACACATCGGATTTGGCTAATTTTTCACAAAATTAATTCTATTTCAAAAAATAAAAATAAAATTAAATAAAAGAAATTCTATTTTCTATTCTATTCTAAATAAAATAAAAAAAAAGTATAAAATTTTTCACGATGATAAAATAAAAGCAAAAGTTGATAAAAATACTAAAGAAAATACAGATATTTGAAAATTAAGAACCGTCAAAATTACCGCAATGATCTTTCTAGTGTTAAGTGCCTTGAGTTGCTTAACAAGCTGAGAAATCTAACCAAGTCGAAGTATCCCAGATTCCAGATCGTAAAAAAAATAAAATTGTGTGGGAACGAAGAAGTTACAAGTCTACCTAATTTAACAGCGTCAACAACCTTCAGTTGGGCTCAGTTGTTTCGTCTGACAAGACAATCATGTACAAGTAGAGGATCTATGATTTTAGGAAAGCATCAGGAATTCCGAATACTGAACAAATACTTTAAAATTGAGGCACTCACGGTTCATGTTAAACGATTAGAGCCCCAATGGGGAGCTCGCAGTGACTTTAACTGGGTTCATTGTTCATTTAGTTCATTCGTAGCGATGCCTCTTTTTGTTCAACCGCTAACTGAAAAACTGAAAATGTCAACAAAACCTTTAATTGTCAGACACACTTCGATCAGTTCAAATATTCTTCAGTAACTCTTAATTCAATTGATTCACTCCTTTTTAATTGGTTCAGTTGAGCATTCAGCTTGCTAGTTCAAGCTTTTTGTTCTTACATTGAAATCCATTCCGGTTTCATACACTCAACTCATGGTGCCAGTATTTCATTACTAAAGCAGCGTTGAATAGCTATTTTTGTGTAATTTCTTTTTCTTGTTTCCACTGTTTGGTACAACATCAACTACCATCCATCGTTGAATTGATGAATCACCCACTGGGGCATTTGCGTTCGCGTTTCGACTTTTTTCGATTATCCTCTACACATCAGTCTTGGTTGCCACCTCAGCGAAATATGTAGTGATTTCAGATTTATTGCGCTCTTCGCCGTTTGCTGACCCCCGCCGATCCAACGGCCTACGCGCTCTCACCTACGCTCAATGCAGTCGAATTTCTGCCTCTTGTCATTGCTCGAGGGATACCAATTGTTGTTATCTCTATGTAGATATTTTGTTGTTGCTGCCATTTTTAGGTCATCTATCATTTGTAGCGGTTAGCAACAGCAACAACAACAACAACAACAACAACAATCGGTTGCCACGCTCTCCCACCACGCATTCTGGCATTGCGCGCGCTGTGTGACGGCTCATCTTCATCGCAGCACGCTGACTTTTCCTCATACACACACACATACATACATTCATACATACAAACGAGTACAGACGAAATTTTCTATTTTCAAAATTGTTTAAATCTATTTTTGATTATACAGCCACCTGCGCACCGTTGCCAACACCTCACCGCCGTCAACAGTGACAGCAACAGCAACAGTGACAGCGACAGCAACGCCGCGATTACGACATCATGATTGGGCCACGTTTTCGGCCGAGTTCAGCGCAGACTCCGCGCCCCATAGATGTGTTCATTAACCTATTGCACTGCATTAAGCGCCGGGCTAATTATTTTGATTTCTTGTTTGTTTTCTTCTTGTGTTTGTTTAGGTTTCGGCCAACGCCTCGCCGCTGGGGGAAGGTCAGTTTGGGCCGTTGAGATTTCGGCTTAAGGCTGCGAAAATTTAAATTATTTGAATTGTTTGGTATTTTGTAGACTTTCGTGTAAAATCTTTAAATTATGCAATTGAAATTTCAAGTAAAAAAAAACATAGCGACAACAACAGCGACATAATTAATGAGCGTTTTATGCAGAGCGACGCATTTTTTCTAGTCACCGTTACTGGACTTTGATGACGGCAACGTTAGTCACGCGACTTGACTTCATTAAGCCACCAACACGTGTTAGCGGGCAATTTTGTACTGTTGAGAATAACTTAAGGACGTTTTTATTGTGAATGAATTAACTTTAAAAATTAAATTGTTTTATAAAAAATTAAATACTGATTAACCCTAATTCCCAGAAGTGAGCCTCTCAGTCTCACTAAAGATTTCAAATGGTGATAAATCCTATACCAAAAGGATTTTGTGGAAATTGCCTTTTTTGTTTGCTGCTAGATAGAACATTTCTGATTGAAAATGAGCACGAATTAGGTCCTCCTGATTAGAAATATATCGAATATCGAATATACGAATTAGGTCCTCCTGATTAGAAATATATCACTTTTATTTTGCCTTTTTTTGCCTTAAAAAGTCAGTTTGCCTTTTTCACCCATAAATGCATTTTTTAGTGCCTATTTTACCTATAAATGCCACAAAATGCCTTTTTCAAGATTTGTCGAGCGCCTTTTTATTTTTCTTTCGTTTTTAATATTTTCCACCTTTTGTTTCGCAAAAATACCTTGAAACTAAAAAAAAATTAAGTGGCAACATTGCAATTTCGTTAACTTATCGATGTTTTTACATTGATTTGATCATTCCTAAGCTGTTATTTTTTGTTGTGCAGTGGAAAATTTAAAGAAAAAAAACATGCCAAAATCAAAAAGTTCGCCAAAAGCTAAAATCAAAAATTTCCGTGCTGATAGCAGAGTTTGGTGGTGCTGAGAGAGGTGCTGAAATCCTTTCTTTTATTAATTTTTTTGTGATACAAGTACGGCTTTTATGCTTTTATATGAGAAGTTAAAATATGAATTTAAAATATGTGCCTACATTTCAATTAAAATATCTTAGTTTTAGTTTTTAAACTATCTTTGAAAACCTTGATGTTCCTTTTCTTTTACAAAAAACGAGGTATAAATATTGTATGTTGCATACGT
The DNA here is from genome assembly GCA_964056695.1 of Melieria picta. Lineage (NCBI taxonomy): Eukaryota > Metazoa > Arthropoda > Insecta > Diptera > Ulidiidae > Melieria > Melieria picta. The sequence continues at coordinate 108,367,161 of OZ057398.1, forward strand.
CAGATGAAATAAAATTATTAAAAAATACATACCGTTTCCCCTTTTTTTTAGATTTTCTAGTATTTTTTTCTTATTTTTAAATGCCTGTTTTTGCCTTTTTAACAGTTTTTAATGCCCTATTTTGCCTTTTTAGGCAGTCTTTAGTGCCTTTTTCTGCCTTTTTGGCAGTTTTTACTATTTTTTTGCTATTTTATTTTGCCTTTTTTATAGGTTTTTAGGTCCTCAAAATCCTTTCCGTGCTGATTAACCTTTTGATGTAACGAAAAATCAAATTTTACTACGGTGGAATAAATAATCTTTAAGTTAAAAACACTTTTTAGGTTATTTGAAAATTCCAACATTTTATCAGAAAAAATTGAAGCAGTTTAAGAATGGACATATCTTAGGACGTATCTTAGGTTTATTTTTTAGATCAGTGTTGCCAGATTAGGAGATTTCCTCCTAGATTTAGGAGATTCTTGGCCTTTTAGGAGAATTTTTAGGAGGAAAAATTATTTAGGAGAAAGTTTGGGAGATTTATATTTTATGTTAGGGGATTTTTCAGATCCTTAGTGATTTTTTGGGAGATTTTTGGATAACGAAATATGATGTATTGGGAACACTGGCAACAAAACATATTTTGGCAACTATTTTAAGGGTCCTTTGACCTTTTATTTAGGGTCAAAGCACCCTATTGTGTTAAAAACTTGTAAACTTAAAAAATGTAAGCTCGTTCTATCTCATTCTCACTTATTGCTGTCACAATGAAATCCCGCCAAAAATGGCACTATTTGTTTAATTCATTTGTTATATGTTTTGTTTTTTTTAAGTTTTTGTTGTTAAGCTGAATATGAATAAAAAAGACTGCATTAAAAAAATATGTGTGACATACCTACATATATCTTTGTATTTTTTATGAGAAGTTTAATTCCTTTAAAATTGCGCAAATTATAAAAAAAATTTTTGGAGATTTTTTAACTTTTGGGGTAAAATTTCAGTATTTTTTTTAATTTAGAAGAAAGTCATTTCAGGTATCTGGCAACACTGTTGTAGATAGCCACATAGGTAGGTAGATAGTTAGGTGCGTACAGTGGCGCACACAGAATTTCATTTTGGGAGATTTTGCTTCCAATTTTGAGCCAAATACCATTTAAAACCATACTTGTACCACAAATTTTTGTGTTTGCCGGGATTCGAACCCCCAATATCCCCTTTGTGTGCGCCCCCTGGATAGGTAGCTGGGTAGATGAAGGCATATTAGAACATAGGCCAGTTTGGTTTGTTGCGATACCTCAGCACTTTGTCCTTAGGTCATAGTTAATATTAGCATATTTCCTGCCTATTGAAGGCCGCAGAATCACCCAACAGTGGAGCTGACCAGTTCTACATACTTCAAGTAGTTGCAAGCCCGAAAATTGCTAATCAAGGGAGGAGGCAATAACTGGGGTACAATGGGAAATAAAGGAGGTTCCCAAGATTAGTGTTTCATCTCTTTTTATTGGCATAAGAACTCGGTTCCGCTATTTGGGTTCTAAATGGTTCAAAATATGTTTCGCGATCTATCACACTGAGCCAATGAGTCCGCATTTAGCTTTTATTTATCTGGGAGTTATTTTCGGTTCTGAAAGGACGAGCTCGTATACGAATTGACTGCAAACCATATTTCGAACCTATAAAACCGGCCACATACAAAACCATCCAGAATTCGTTGGCAATCGAAGTACTATTTCTTTCCAACAAAAAATTAGAACTCTTTGTCATAGAAACAGCTTATAATGGCTACTTTAGAAATATACTTAAGTCATACGGAAATTTTTATAATTCCTGTTCATTTTTGTGTGTGAATGAAAATTAAGAGCTTCTAATTTAGGCAGTTTCACCTTTGGAACTACAAAAACAACACTGGGTCTTATGAGCATTCAAATCGAACTTAAGTATTCACTTGATCGAACTCTGAGATCGTCTTCCTCTAAAGAATTCTGACCACTGTTTTTTTTTTTTGACTCGAACAAACGCGCAGGGGATGACCCCTATTAATGCGAGGCATTGCGTTGGTTCAGAAAGGATATACGGGTAAGGAGATAGGGTTTTGAGAGAAGTCGTTATGGACTCTCGACTTGAACCCAACTTAGTGCCAAATTTAGCGCCTTTTGAAAGTTAAAATGTGGAAAAGATTGAGTTTGGTGCATTTTTTAATGGTTTTTTTTTATTTAAAAGACACCAAAATTTATTTTTGCTTAAAAGAAATTTAAAATTTTTTCAATAACTACAATGTTATAAAACACTATATTTCATTTAACAACTATACAACACTGAAATGTTGGATCATTGTTTGGATTTTACCAGAAACCGGAAGTGATCCTTCTTGACTTAATTGCTACTTCGGTTACGGTTAGGACTAATCTGCAATAATTTTTCTAGTGGAGTAAGTTCGGGTAATATGATATACCTGTTTGTTTTACAGCGATTCCCGACACATTTTGCCTTAAAACACACTTTTTTTGGTCTCAAACTGTTCACTGATGCATTATTTAGTATATCTATGATTATTAACTCTTCAAGATAAACTGTTGATGAGTTTTTTAATTAAAAATCAAAATATCCAAATATTGGCGTCTGATAAAAGTGGCGGGTAATGTGATATACCATTGGCGGGTTATGTGATATACCCGAAAAATCGTTATTTAACAGACCTATTAGTTTCAAACATGGTGAAAATACTGCAAATCAAAAATAATTAGAGACGTGTTTCTCATTTTTTTGGAAAATCACAATCTGACGGGGTAAACCAAGGGTTAAAAATTTGTATCGAGAAACATGATTTCATCGATTTTTTTATCTAAAACTTAACCATAACAGATTTTTGAGAATATTCCAGTTCAAATATTACAAAATAAAGTATATACACATTTCTGTATACAAATAGTATTACTGTCATAAGTTTGGGTACTGTGATGTACTATATCACATTATCCGGACTTTGGTATATCACATTACCCGAAATTGACTTTTTGCGAAAAAAATATTATAAAAAAACAATAATAATTTTGTTGAGAAGAGCGTAGCCTCGAACTTTGTAATAATATTTTTTTTGTACCTTCTATGCTTTCAAACTTCGTGACCAAAAACTTGTGCAAGCACTACTCAAAGCACTTCATCACACTGACGGTAAACTATTTAAGCAATCACATCCAAAATCATGCAGCATGAGTTTTTTTAGCTGTTATGATGTTTTAAAAAGGTTAATTTTGAAAAAGGTCAGGTAATTTTGAAAGGTCAAGGGTCTTGTGAAATAAGCACCTATATCACATTACCCGACCATATCACATTACCCGAACTTACTCTATATAGACGGAACATTTGACAACTATCAACATTTGCTCTTTTTTTGCTCATCAGTGCTTTTTGAGTGGAAAAACGCGAATTTTAGTGTTTTCTGAAAATGAAAAGTTGCTGGTTCTGAGTCTGGTGAAGGAGAATTGATAGCAAATGGAGGTGTCTGCAAACGAGTAATCAATCTAAACTAAACTAATCGTAAACTATCTAAGTTTCCAATTCAACTTGTAATTTGTATGCTTAACATTTTAAAACCCAAACCAAGAGTTTGTTTCAAAATCCATTTTGGTGGGAACATCAAAAATTTGGATTTCATTATGGCCAAAGGATACCAAAAACAAATTTCTTATAATTTTTGAAAATAATAATTTTTGAAAATCTCCCAACTTTGAACCCAGAAAACATCATCTACTAAAATTAAGTCTTAACACTCATTAAAATAGTAAATTGCTCTTTATTTTATTAAATCAAAATTCCCATTTCCGACATATGTCCACTTACACAACCATTGTTAAATAACTATTTACACATACACCCGCCAACAACGGATTAAAGCCATAAGCTGAATAATGTTGCACATAAATAATTTAGCCGAAAACAATCAAATATTGCTGCAAAAAATTGCTAAAATTCATTTAGTTGAATTAGTTGCATCGCACTTGGGCCTTGACTAATGATTGAAATAATTTCAGACACATTATCGCCGAGCGCCCGCATACTGCAATATGGGTCAATGTTTACAACTTCGATTTACAGCAAATCGTATTGAACCTTAAGTACCGAACACATTTGTGCGGCACACGCAGCCAGCGCCGCATTCGTGCAGTCCGATAATTAATCACGCACCGCCGACGACGCGCCACTTAAAGATTCCAATCTGCGCCTAAAACTCGCCGAAAACACCAAAACAACAAACGGTCGAACATGCAAACAAAATTGAAGTGTTTCACCTAATTAATTAAGCAAGCGACGGCCGCTGTCAAAACATGATCATTTGTTGGATTAAAATTGCAGCTGATAATTGCGACAGATAGCGGTTTGATTGGCGGGGTCGTGCAAATGACAAATGGCGAGCGGCGTTTGCCCATCGAGCGCAAAAATTTGCATTTGCATTAAAGTGAAGAAGACGCTGAGAACAACAACAATAGCAGCAGCAGCATCAACAAAAGCAGCAACAGAAACTCATTTACACATATTTTCGAAATTAATTACGCGGCATTCGTGTCGGTTGAGTTTCCGTCTGCCGGCGAAAAGGTGTGCGCTAACCGCAAACGCGCCCATAATTGGCTGGAATGTCTGGCAAATTAAAGCGGCGCGCATAGTGCAGCAGCAGTAAAAGCAACAACAACAACAACAACATGGCTAGTTATGGCCAACGAGTTATGTAAAATCGCAAGCAAAAGATTGATGGGCGGAAGGGCAGTGAAGCGCTGACCGAGCTTGCTGCCATTTCCGTTCGGGTCAGACAAAGCCGTCGTGCTTTGTTGGCATCACAATGCACGAGCCGAGCTTGAGTGAAGAGCTTTGAAAGCTTCTGCGCATTGGCCAAAAACTGGTTGAAAACTTGAATGCAAAGCTTGACGAGAAACTTTAGGGTGACCATTGCGAACACATTTACTTTTTTTTGTAAATATTTTATTGTAACTTTTGTTGCCGTGGTCGAATTTCTAACATTTATGAACCCATTAAAAAAATGTTTATGATTCTAAATAGCTATGACTGGTATGATCTCTACTGGTTAGAAAAGTTTTCAGTAGTACAAAAAATTTGTTAGTTATTACTATAAAAAATAGTAAACTAAAACGTCCCCACTTGCCCTTCAATTGAAGAAAACTAGATAATTGCATTTGTTAGATAATTATGTTATAATTGTCCAATCAAAATGTATACTTCGAAACTTCTCTAACAGCTATTTAAAAAAATTACTGTGGACTTCATAACCACATATTAACCCTTTCTACCCCAAAGTTATCTGAGAGCAACTTCACCTAGTTGTCATCTTATAGCAAAAGCTACAATTGATTTATGGGTTTAAATTAAGTAGGCACCAACAAATTAATATTTTTAGAAGTGAATTCAAAGAAAATTACAAAAATGTTTCTGTTATCCCCAAAGTAATTTCCAATAATTTGCAGCGATATCAGGGAAAGTTTGTGTTCTAATTGAAGTCTACGAATTGGGCGCGTTTGATCAAAACACTTTTTTTACGTAATGCTTAAATAAAATCAAAAAGTGATAATTTTGTATTTTTCTATAAATATTAAATAATTTTTCTGTAATTCAAAAATATTGATACCAAATTGATTTGATTTTTACTGATTTGATTTTTAATTTGCAGCGATATCAGGGAAAGTTTGTGTTCTAATTGAAGTCTACGAATTTGGCGCGTTTGATCAAAACACTGTTTTTTTTGATAATGGTTAAATAAAATCAGAAAGTGATAATTTTGTATTTTTCTATAAATATTAAATAATTTTTCTGTAATTCAAAAATATTGATACCAAATTGATTTGATTTTTACTGATTTGATTTTTAATTTGCAGCGATATCAGGGAAAGTTTGTGTTCTAATTGAAGTCTACGAATTGGGCACGTTTGATCAAAACCCTGTTTCTTTAATAATGGTTAAATAAAATCAAAAAGTGATAATTTTGTATTTTTCTATAAATATTAAATAATTTTCTAATTAATATTGATACAAAATTCATTTAACCCCTTTTAAGCTAAAATTGTTCAAAAGCAAACTAGCTCTAGAACTCTAACAAATTTAGCCGATAATGTCACCGCAGAATGAGTCGACTTCATAGAAATTTTCTCCCATCTTTAATATTTATTGTCATAACTCTAGAAAGACCGCGATTTTTTTATACCTACAAAGACTACATATCATATCCGCTGATATCTCTAAAAGTACTCATAGGATCTGGCTAATTTTTCACAAAATCAATTTTTTTAAATAAAAAAAATTTCCCACGACAAAAAAATAAAAGTCACCTAAGCAAAACTTCACAGAAATACTAAAGAAAATACAAATATTTAAAATTGAAAAACCATCGAAATGAACGCAATTGTTCTTTTTCTAGTGTTAAACATTAAAAATGTCTAGTGTAGACATTAAACTTGGTTTCTTAGTTTGCAGACTGAAAACATGTCAGGCTTCGGCTGAAGTAAAAATCAATACTTTTTGGTACTGTTTATACTTGAAATACGGTTCTCAACATGCCTACAGACGCTTTTTTTACTTAGACATGGCATATTTATAACTGCGTTCGAAACCTAAATCTGAATGCTGTAGCTGGCTTGAAATCATAAGGATAGTAAATTGACTCATCTTCTTTGAATATTATAAAAAAAAAAATTAATAAGAATTGTTTCATCAGTCCATAACCATGAGTGGAGACACTGTTTTACGAGTAGTCAGACCTGTCGAGACCTTTAACATTAAATTGATTGCGAAGGTGGATATGAAATAGCTTTGGACCCAGAGTAAAGTTAGAAACAAATTTAAAAAATATATTCAGAAAAAAACAAAAGTATACATTTTTATATTTCATTGTAAAGGGAATTTCACAGGCTACAATATGGTAATAAACTTATTGTACCTTAGTAATGGATTTTTTCGAGAAAAAAAATCCGTTAAAAAAAAAATTTTATAAAAAAATGATTTTTCGCGTAAAACTTTTTATTAGTACATCGTACGTATCTAATGTTGCACATCAGAAGAAAGGTATATCGTATATATCAGTTGGAGATTGAGTTTTTTTTATAAAAACTTTGAAATTTGACGCCGAGCCACGCCTTTTATGGGCGTTTCCCAGGCAAAATTTTTAGTTTGTTAGATGCAAGAGCCAACCCTCTATATAAAAGCATACTCATTTATTTTTTTCACGAGGGTTCGCTATACTGTTTTTATGCCTCGACGAAAGTGGGGTTTTTGGGACATTTTTGTCGAAAACTTAACTTGGCTTAAGCAAATTTGTTGATCGTTAAAATATCTACAAACTTGCCGAAGACAGTAAAGCGATATTCGGAACGATTTAGGACCTATTAGCATTTAAACGCTCGAAGACTTAAGCGACGAACTCGACTAAAATGAGCAAACTTCAAAGTCGGATTTCTCTTAAACTGGAGCCAATCCAGCCAAACGGCTGGTGGATCTCAACTCATTATACTTATAGAAAAGTCCTCTGAAGGTCCCCCCATGTCTGAATTTTCGACTTGCACAGCTTTGGGTCTTCGTAAAAAACCTACTCAGATTGAAACAGTAAGGTAGAACAGTAATACAAATAGCATCTAAAGATCTAATAGGATCAAAGGATCTAGTCGGATTGACTCGCTGTTTAAATAGAACTAAGAAACAGTAAACTGGATTAGTAATAAACTAGTAAAATGTACATCCTGCAGTCTGAGTGCTACATTCCCCTTCCCCTTGATTCCGACAAAATATAAATAAACGTGTATTTGTGGGATGCTTTAAAATTGTTAAAAACATATCATTACTTCAGTGTTGCCAGATCAGGAGATTTCCTTCCTGATTTAGGAGATTCTTGGCGTTTTAGGAAATTTTTTGGTAATTAGGATTGTTTATTAGAAAGTTTAGGAGATTTTGATGGTGATACATTTGTCACCATTAGCGGCACTGAAGCCTTGAATATTGAAAGCTAAAGTGGCTAATTTAATTTAATTTAACTGTATGCTTGAAAGTGTATAATTTATGCAATGAATGAAGAAAATTTATAAAAACCAATTTCATGTCGATCTTATTTTTATATGTTTTGTTTGTGTTAAGTTGTTGTTAAACTGAAGCTGAATGAATAAAAAAGCTGCAATAAAAATCCTAATATATTTTTAATTTTTTTTTAGAGAAGTTTAATTCGTTGATTATGGGTTGGGCTTAAGCCTTAGCTCACCGAAAACTAAAAGGCTTATTGTGCCCATAAAATAAGTTTACTTCCTTAATTTATAATGACAAAAATTAGAAAACAAATTAGGACACTTTTTTAATTACATAGTACAACAATTTCGAACTTTTTCTATGCAACAGAGTAACGACCATATATTTCTGAAAGAGGACGTCGTACAGATAATTTTTGCCGAACAAAGTAATAGTCCAGCACGTCTGAGTTTTTTGTAATTTGCACGTAAAGGTTAAAGGGGTCCCTATAGACTTTTACACGGAAAGTATAAAAACTTGAAGAGCTAGAGCTTCAATTTCTGGGACAAAGTTGTTTGCATTAAAAATGTGAATATTTTTGTATGCACATGAACCCCCCCCTCCCCCTTTCCTTACCCGCTTTTTTATGTTTTTCGGAAAATTTTTCCATGAAAAGTTTGTATTGAGTAAAATATTGCAAAAAATACTATACTGTCTTTTTGGAAAATATTCCTCATTAAAAATTAAGGGGGGTTCTCAAACAACAAAACTTTCTCAAAACTTCCCCCAAAAAAATAAAAAGCCTTAAGCACGAAACCTTCATTTAATACTTTTTTCATAAATTGCTAGCTCCGCTTGAGATGTTGAGAAAAATGTTGAATATTAAAAAAAAAAAATAGTTCAGTTGGTCTTCAAACAACTAAACCCTAATAAAAGAAACACTTTTTTATGATTATTGGAAGGAAATTTCATTTTTTTTTTAAGAAAAGGAAAGAAAAAGGAAAAGTTATTCCAGGTATCTGACAACACTTGAAGCACTCCTAAATCTAACTCCGACTATGTTTGGCCTTGGTTCCATCTTTGTTTGGCCTTACTGGCAGCCAGTATAAACTAATCTGACCTAATCCGAAATTGTTGAACTAACATACTTTCGTTAATGTTATGAATTTTCTGTCATACAACAACAAACAACTCTTTAAACAATAGGTTTTCTTACTGTATGAAGGCGTATGAAGATAGCCAAATGTGACTCTATAGATTGGGTTCGAAGAATGTCTATGAACGTAGGAAATGTGTTTGTGTGTGTGCCCCAAAAATGCGCCACATTTGATGCGGCTTCTTCACGCTCCACATATCTGCCTATAAAATGTGCATGATATGGATTTATGCAAATGTGCGTTCGTCCACTAACAGCAACCATAACAACATTATCAGCACTGGCTACTAATATTCAACCAAAACAAAAGCAGAAATTAACTAAACTATGTGTTTTGAAAAAACTTTGCATTTGACGAAGATTCAGCCGGTCAACCTTATTAATAATTTCGCTACCAGTTTTAAAAGGCGCCGGCAATTTGCATTCACTTGCTGGCATATTAATTAGTCAGATATCGGCTATGAATGCTTTGTAAGTGGAATTCAATAGGCGAGCAATGCGTGCAAGACAGCGCGACGTCAGAAAAATATTTCGAACTTGCCATTAATACAAAACATCAACATTTGAATGCACAACGAAAACGTGAATAGACGCCAATCGAAACAGAAACGCTGCGCAGCCGCACAGCGTGTTGCGCATTCGGCACGGCTCATCAAAAGTTTTCGGTTTAGTTTTTAGTGTTGCGTTGCCAAGTCGACCGCCAACCGCACAGCCTTTGAAGCTGCCAATGGGACGCATTGTGCGTTTGCGTATTTAAATGTCAATGCGAAGAGCTGATTTGGACTGATGGATCGGATGAATGTGGCCTGTGCGCTGTGCGCTGAACGGTGTTTTGATGAAATTCATTAGTGATGCATTTCATTTTATTCGCTGCAGCATTTCTATCTAATCTTACAATAACAACAAAAGCATTGTTAATACCATAAAGTTTTTGAGAAAAATTGAAAAGATGGCATTCGACCGAAAACAAATTCCCAGCTTTCATTGTTTAGAGCAAACTTGATGCAAAAAAAAAATGCTTTGGATTTGGTGAAATTTGTGTTTCCATACAAAGCAAAGCTGTTGGCTTTGGCTCAATTCACTTTTTATATAATTAACGCCAATGCTTAAATTAATTTGTGGTCACTTTTGTGCGTTTTGTAAGAGCTGCAAATGTTTAAGGCAAATAAATTTAAAAAAACTGCTAAATGCTAAATGCACTAATTGCGCATTGAAGGTGAAATTCATTTAATTTGAATTTAAATTTAATTAAAAGTCATTTCACTTTCATGCTTTCATTCAGATCGTAGATGGGATTTGTAAATGGTTTTTAATGGGAGATGAGATCTATGAGATTGGGCAATGTGTTTTAAATTGAGAGGAATGAAAATTGAGATTTCATATGATGCGATATCGTTTAAAATGAACTTGAAAATGATCAGCAAATTTGATTGCGCAACTTTATAAACTGTGGCAGCCTTGTTGCCAACACTTGAACAAATTGGCATTGCTTTGCAATATTTGCTTTAACCCTCCATTACTATCGTCAGGGTGGAATCCACCCTGTGAGTTCAATTTCTTAGTCAAATATAGATTTTTTAACCAAAACCAACATAAAGTTATAATGTAATCCACATTTGCATATTTCGGAAGGTTTTAGAGTATATTGCATTTGTAAATAAAGAAAGCAATTATTTTTATACAATTGTTTTCAAAAGTCACGAGGTGTATTACACCCACGATAGTAGTGGCGTTATAAAATTTCTGGATGCCTAACACCGATTGTTAGTAATGAAGTTGTATTTTTTATAAATTACATTTACTTATTTTTATTCACTTTTTGGCGATAATTTTTTTAATAACATATAGACTATTTACTTAGTAGAAAATCCTTAAAAATTATGCTCTAGGATAACTAAAAAATTTTTATAACATTAAATTTGTTATATCTTAAACTGATAAAGTTAGAAGGACGAAATTCAAGGATGTAGTAGTGTACATATTATTCCTTAAGATATATTTTTTTCAAATTTTTTACCAATAGTTTTTGGAAATTTGCAAGGATATTCAAGGATAAAGTTTTAAAAGGACATTTTCAATACCTCTTCGTCCTTTTGCACCAAAACATTAAATTTTTTAAGATTCTAAGGATTTTTCTATTTCATTTGATATCCATATTGTTATTCTACAATGCGCTCAATTTTTTAAATAATTCCTTGAAATAAACATGTCCTTGAAATTTCAAAGTCCTCTAACAAAAATCCTAACGTCAGAGAGAAAAACAAAAAACCCAGTTTTACTACATTTGGCCCCTAGATTCGCAAGTATATCGATTTTTTCGTGTGTTTGGAAATTTTTTGATTTTTGTCGCACGGTGTAACCTTAAAAAGTAGCAGGTATATTGTTGATTTTTGTTTGAGTTTTTACGCAAAATTTTACCTCGGTGCGAAAAAAATTACACTGTGCGACAATTTTGGGGTCATGGAATCTAACCCGGAACCAACCAACACCAATCGATAGTACTCTTATAGAGTAACAAAACCCTAGCTGGGTTTTGTTACTCTATAAGAGTACTATCGATTGGTGTTAGTTGGTTCCGGGTTAGAAAAAGCTGTCGCACAGTGTTATTAAATAAATATTTATTAATTATTTTTTTAGCTTTCTAAATCACTAAGCCCAAGAAGCATATCTTGAATATTATGCAAGTTGTGGCAATTTTTCCAATGCAACTTTTTATTTCATCTTTTTTTTCCTTGAAATGAGATACACATAAACAAATGTTTATATTAAATAAATGAGTTAACAAAATTATACAATTTATTTTTGTTTGTATATGTTATGATGTTCTGATTATGAAAAAATTTGGTTTTCGTTTATTTTACCTCAATGGATAAGTAAAACGGATAATAAAAAGTTGTGGGTGGATTACACCCATAGTTAGTAATGGCGTTAGTGTAATAGACGATAGTAATGGAGGGTTAACGTTATTTGTGTTGTTGTTGTTTTTCTTTAACCAATTTCATTGCAACGAAAACAAAAGGCATCAAGTACATCCATGAAATCTTCATCATTGGAAATCTCCAAAGTCGTTGCATACAGATGCAACAACCATGCCACAAATTTGATGTTGTTTATATTTTATTAAAACAAACAATAGCCAAACAACAACAACAACAATAAATGCAAAATTAAAAACTACACAACAACAAATTAACATAGCTAATACAGCATACAAATTTGTTTGGGGCATTGTGGTTTGGCATTCGGTGAGTGTGGCTGAATTGCTGACCGTTGCTTGATGGCGTTTTGATGAATGCTCCAAGATTAATCGAAACGCCAAGTCAAAGCAAAAGAGCGTAAATTTTGAATGGGTGAAAAAAAATTGAATGGAACTGGCACATTGCGCGGGTGTTTTGCAGTCATGCCAACAAGTGTTGGCATGAGGCATTGTGCGGCGTGAGTTGAAGTGGCGCAAAGTGCTCAGAAGTGCGAACAGTGCGCCCCTCTTGACTCGAGTACGTAAACAGACGATTGTGCAATTATGATTGAGCGTTTTTTTTCGACCTACGCTCTGTTCCTTGGCGCGAACAATTGGCATTTTGAATATTTTTCGGTTTGAATATTTTTGCATAGAGACTTTTGATTTCAACTTGACTGCATGTGAAATGTTTTCACCCAACACCAACGAAATTGGTAGGTAAAACGCTTTGTTTCTTTATGATTGAAATCATTTCGAAGGTGTGTCACTCGTGCAGACTTTCTCAGCGAGCCGGTCTTTTCTTTCGGCTTACGTAATGCGCATAGCCGCAAACGAGTTGCTCGCTTGGCCCAGCGACAATTCATCATCACGGAAATCTCTTCAAGCATCCCGCGCCCTTCTTTGGTCGCCCATAGACAAGCAGCCATTACCTGCGATTAAGCTCGTTGACATTCGTTGAGTGCGCCAGGCACATTTGCCTTTCGAATGCTAGCGGCACATGTGGTGTTGCTCTTGTTGTTATTGTTGTTGTTGTGGTTATTGTTGCCAATGCTAATTAAATGCCCCCCATTAGTGGCGGCTTCGTTGTTCGCTCGCCATCGGCCCATTTCGGTGGCACGTATTTCCGTTACCCACAGACCGTCGCTCTTCGACTCAGTGTTGCAGCAAAGTTTGTTCCTCGCTCACGCTTCACCGCGTTCGTCGTTGCCGTACGCCAAATTAACTCATCAAAATCATTTGTCAATAATATTTGTCATGAAAATCATTATCACAATTCGGCTGTTTCAAAATTGAACTGTTATTATTTTTCAACAAATTTCACATAAGTGATTTTTACAAAATATTTGCCGCAATGTTCGTTGATCGCTAAATTAGTAACTGAGCCCAGCAGGTGTTGCACGTAAATTTTGGCTCAGTCATTGCTGTGCTGATTTCGTTGTTGTTGCGCTTCATGCTTTCTTTCCCACTACAAAATTTAATACGTCATTTTTTTCGAACAAGCAAATTAATGTGTTGGCATTTGTTGTGCTGCATAATCGAATCCATAAATTTAATTTATTAATGCTTATTGGGTACGAAAAAAAAATGTTTTGACCAAAGAAGAAGTGAAATGAAACATGACGAAAACTATGACGATGTGTTATAAGAAAACAAAATCATTGCGCAACTCTTCACGGTAAGCAAAAATCAAGGATAAGATTTGCATAAACAATTTGAACATCAATTAATGGGAAAGCATAAAATTGTTTTATTAATTGTAATTTTTTGTGGGAACTCAAATTTGGTATTCAACGGTTATGGGCCACAAGTGATGTTTGTTATGCATTTACATAGTTTTGAAAAAAACACACAAATTGTTGTCTAAAATATTACTAGGAATTTTTTCCATTTGTGTACAAATTCACACACAACTCAAAATGGTGGGGGGAAGTTAAACTTTGATCTTGTAATCGCGCTGTAATGACATGATTAAATGTTTTGACCAACGCTGCCGTTAAATGCCTCAAAATTAATTCATTTTTAATGTCATAATTAGCAATTTTTAATGTCATAATTAGCAAGTTTACTGTCGTCAGGTCAGTGTGGAAATAATGATTGACAAAAACATGGAGGAAGATTAGCTTTAAAAAAAGGTACATAAATGACTAGCGACATTTTTGCAAGATGTACGCAAATCAGATGCTTTTTTGGATTTAAAAATTCCATCTATATTTCAAAATATTTAACCGTAATAATTCCAGACTTCAGCTGCAGGTGTAAATCTATTCTCGTGGCCCATTAAAATTTGCTCAATTTTGAAGTTAAATTTACAGAAGTTAACCAAGAAATGAAACAGAAAAAAATTTTAACACAGTTTTGACTAGGTTTACTCAAGATTCGTACCATTAACAACTTGAAACCAAAAAGGCTGTTAACCCTCAATCGCTGCACGTTTTCTTATTTTATATAATGAAGTATTACTTTAAGTTTTTTTTCTGAATAGTTATTTTATTTTTAAGTTTTTTGTGAAAAAGAATTGATTTTGTCTATTTATTTATATCTTCTGTTTTTATAAAATGTTTAGTACATGTTTTTCAGAGTATTTTTTGTATAACCATTAAAAAGTGAATTTGTATTAGAGTTGTGTAAAGATATGGAATGAAACCTATAACAAGAGGTCTTAGTGTGGCCTACAAAAAAATAATAAACCATAAAAATGTAATAGATGTTGCATTATTTCGTAAACAAAAAATGTGAGTCCCGGGGACTCAGGGTGGATAGATACGTGATTTTAATAGGGGTGGGTGATTGAGGGTTAAAGTCGTGCAATGTAAGGGCACTACTAACTTTTATTGAAAAAAGTAAACGTATTTTGGTGATCTTTTCTTCAGGCTGACTTTGAGATATACAAACACTGTCGCACCCAAGGGGGAAGTAGGCTTGGGGCTTGAAATCCGATAGTATATGTTAATTATATAAATTGTGCGTGGCAAATATGATTTGAAATGGTATTGGGGTCAAAAGTTGAGTATGGAACCCCCTTCATAAATTGAAATCCTGTGTGCGTTACTGTACTTATACAATTATGTACTATAATCAAGATCTGCTGTGGGCAAAACTATTCACAATATGACCTGCAAGGACAAAGGAACCTAATAGTGAAGCAGACTTTCCATGACTAAACTCGAGCTCAACGGCTCATTACTGGCCACTCTGTCATTAGATCCTATTTACAAACCTATGTATTAGGGATTGAAATCGCGGACTTGTTTTACAATCCCGGAATTTTCGGAATTGAATATATTATTTTAAGGAACTAAATCATCCGTCTTTTTCAATCAAAAAAATTTTATTTTCCTATTAAGTCTAATTCTGTGTTTTTACTTTAAAACTAAGAACAAGATATTTATGACAAATAACATACAATTTATAACATAAAAATGCATTTAATTGCCAAACTCCCTGACTAACCTGTTTACTCTCCTGATTTTAGCTGATGGCAAATTTTTACTGGAAAAGTACCCAAACAGAGCAAGTTTGTATAAATTTGTAGAAAGTATCCGTACACAAACAGAGCTATTGTTGCATTGAAACTTATTCAAATGTCACAGGTGCAATTTATTTTGATTAATTATTTTTTTTCTTTTTTATTATTTATTTATTTTTATTATTATTTTTATTAAATAGGTACATAAGAAGTAATAACACAAGCAAAAAGTAAGCTATTTTTATGTTTCGATTCCAGGACGGATTTTGTTAACGATCCTGCGATTTTTCGGGACTAAAATTGTCCGGCATCCAAGGATTTCGGGTTCCCGGGATTGTATTCCTTATTATTTTATACAAAACAAATTACTACTACTATTTATATACAAACACAATTATCACCACAGCCCGACTACGAGACTAGGGCCTAGATTTTTCGTATCTATTCTTAATGTACGAGTATGTGTGATTTTATGCAGGAAACCAAAAAGATATACAGTTTCATGGCCATTCCAAACAACGAGTTGGGAGCATTTTAATTGGCAATTATTTGCCATCCCGACCTTTGCCAATTTCTGTTGAAGCGGCAGCAGAAGAAAAATGTTGTTTTCGTCATATTTGAATGTTCGAACTAATGATCGAGCTGAACTTCAGACTAAAAGTTCAACATATTAATGAGTTATGCTATGATAGTCGCTAATGAAATCGCATTCAGCGTCTGTCAGTCTGTGCGAGATGCTGCGTTGAAAAGATTGTGGTAACAATACAAGCAAAGGCAGTACAAACTTCAATATGTAGACTTGATATATATAAAACTTTTTAAGCTGCCCTTTCAGCACATCGACTGCGCTCTTTGTGGTTAAGGGCCTCTGACGAGCCTGACTTACGCTGCGGAAATCAAATTATCAAATTGTGGCTTAAAAAAGTGTGGGAAAAAGACTAAGAATAATAAGTCGTTTATTTAAAAAGCTATATGCCAGTTCCATATTTCTTTGATTTTGTTGGTTTTAGTTCGGTTTGTCAGATTTTTAGTATATATCTAACATAAATTTGAATACTTTTTCAATCTCATTTTTTTTACAATATCAATGTTTAAAGTTTTGGGATACCTTTCTAAAAAACTCAACTCAATATCCCAACTTTAATTGCCTAATTCATGTTCAGAAGGTCGAACGCGATGGTCGATTATCTGATTTGCACCAAGGTTAGGTTAGGTTACAGAAGTGTGCAGCATGCACTTCTCATCGGAGACCCTATTGTACCCTATTACACCCATTGTAAATCCCTTCATTTTTAAATCCAGAGATAAATCCAGAAGAGATTCTTTAGGAACCATTTCGTCAGTCCAAGCAATCTTTAAATTCATTTTTCTCTGAATGTCCTTTCTACAGTGGGTTGTATTTTTTTCCACTTTCACTAACCCCTTAATTTTGTATCCTATCCTGTATCTTGTTTCCTAGTATTTAATGTATTTTATGTGAAACCCTGAATTGGCTCTGGTAAGATGCAGAGACAGGATTTTGAATGAAGGAGTTTGAACACTGACTTGTAGCCATCGAGAAAATTCAACAATATCGCTGACCGAGCCAGAAACGAACAGGGAGTTCGTTTCTGACTGTAACGTTTTTAAAAGGATTCAATGCTTATATAAAGGAGATATTATTTTAAAGGATGAATTTAGGAGGGCTAAACTTGAACCCACCAAAATTATGGCTGGTGACGAAAATTTTCGCCGAAAGATGTTCTAAAAGTTAATTATGATTAATTGGAATTTTTTACTTATTTTTTTTTTATAAATTTGTATTAATTTTTTTCATAAACATGAATTACAAACCTTATTTTTGCAATATTTGTTACGAACGTTCGTTATTTTAGCAATGCCTGAAAGAAGTATGTTGCTATAAAAAGTTTCTTTCTGAGATTGACAAATGTCAATTCATATGTAATAAAAAATATTTTTGTCTTTATTTTGAAATCAAACATAATACTGCAAACCAGTGGCGCACACAGGGGAGGGTTTTAAGGGTTTAAACCCCCGGAATATCTTTAAGTTAACCCTTAAATGCATGGCGTACCATATATGGTACAATCCTAAATCCTTCGTACATCTGTTGAATCAATTTTAATCATGTTTGTGCTTGCTGTAGATTGATTCGAAAATAATTGCCCCATGCATTTAAGGGTTAATACAGAAATTTAATTTATAACCGTCGCATATATATTCAATCATCAATAACACTACTCGACACAAAAAATGCATCTAAAAATAAAAGTGTTTTCTAGACTAACTTTGGGCCGCTGAACACGAAACTGAAGATCAAAAATTTTTTGTAAGAAGCGTTTTCGAAAAATGTTCGAAAATTTCCAGAGATATACAGATTGTCTAAATCAGATGAGATTTGGAGAAATTACTGACGGTGAAAGTTGTGAAAAAGTGAATTTTTCGACCATTTTCAAAATTCATAAAATCTAAGATCATAAAATCTAAGATGAAAGATATATTATTTGTGCAAATATTTAGCCTAGCATCAATAGAATCGAAAGAAAAATGACAAAGTTATAATGCACTGAGTGAAAACACCAATTTTATATTTATTACACCGCACAGTGTTTCGTCCCATAGACAAAATTCAAAAAATGTATGGTCTCAGAATTTACTGATTTTGATGTCCTTTGTTAGGTAAAACTCTAACTAAGAAAACCCCAAAAAATCTGTGCAAAAAATTAGTTAGTGTGTGTGCAAAAGCGGCTCAAAGTTGAAACTTTTTTCACAAAAAAATGTAAACACAAATTTTCTGTTTTTTAGTCTATTGAGTAAAAAAAATTTTCAAAATACATGATTACCAAGAAGTTGCTATAACTCTCAATATATATTAAGAAATGATGTGGCCATTTTCGCTTTCAATGTTTTCTTAAAATTTGCAAAGCTGAGGCTTTTTCTAAATTAAAAATCTGAAAATTGGCAAAACTTAGAGGAAAATATCTAAAAAGTATGTGAAAGTATGTTCCTGGATTTTTTTTATTTTAAGAAGCATTCTTTCTTTGTCGGATAATGTAGTACATCCTCCGATATCTTCCGATCTCAGCAAATAATTCTATTTGAAAAGTGGTCTAAACACCTATTTTTCGACAAAATTTATTATTTTCATCCCTAAAAGTATGCAATCAGCATGAAAAATTGAGAAAACTGCAAAAAAGCAAAACATACGTCTATTATTATCGTTTTTATTGTAAAACTAAAGGGTCCTAAGACAATTTCTGTTACTTTTTGCAATTATCAATGTTGACGTTACCAATTAAATGTAAAATCTGAAAAATCTAGCAAACACACTCGTTGCTATAACTCACCAAAAATGACGAAAATTGCAAATTTAAGTCTCAGGCATTGCCAAACTACAAAAGTTTAAGAAAAAAAAATAGGGATTTCAATTCAGCAGACCATGATTAACTAGTATACCAAATTTTATGAAGAACGGACCACTCCTTCTAATTTTGTCCCGCGGTTGTATGGAGTCGGATCACTGTGCACCGTGCGAAAAACAATTTTTTTTGCCGAGACCCATCCTTGATATACTTAGGCCTGAAACTAGAGGTCATTTATACCTGGCATAGTCAGTTTTTCATTTTCTGGCCCAAAGTCCTTTTTGAAGGACTTTGCAATTTTAGGTGGATACACATTTGAAAATTTTTTTTTAATATTTTCGGTTGTGCAATGATGAAGATATGGGTTTCAAATGAAAGAGAGAAATTGTCTCCTTTTAACTAAATTTTCTATTTTGAACTTTCAGGACCAAAATATGTCAGGTAGCGAAAACAAGCACTCAAACTATTTAATTTTTCAATTATGCTTCAGATCCTTTAAATCGATCAAAACCAGGGACTTAACTATTATAAGTTTTTTAACCCATTTTCGGCCGCTACCAGAAATAGCCAATATTTTTTTAATTCCTTTTAAGGACTTACATTTAGGACCTTAATCAAGAATATTTTTGGATTTTTTTTGTGTTTTTTTTTTATTATTTTTTTATAAATTAATAAAAATTTAATTTCAAATAAAAACAAATATATATGTATATAATTTTGGTCAAATAATAATCAAGCATGAAAACAAACAATTGTTGGCTTATATATGTACATACATGACGACTTCTGGCCAATTTTCGATTTTTCGACCACTGAAAAGTACGCGGT
Source organism: Melieria picta (assembly GCA_964056695.1). NCBI lineage: Eukaryota > Metazoa > Arthropoda > Insecta > Diptera > Ulidiidae > Melieria > Melieria picta. The sequence continues at coordinate 108,386,900 of OZ057398.1, forward strand.
GCTGAGAGGTAAAAATATTTTCATAATTTTATGGATATCAATTGATTGCGGTAATTTGGTCTTTAGGCTTCGTAAATAATCAATAATAAATCAATAATTTAAAAAGGTTATATATTTTTCAGAATATTCAAAATATGACTTAAAAAATGCTTTTTTTCGTGCCTTCGCCAACATCTCTAAATTTATCTTTTTTAAAAAAAATTATTATTTCGAGGGGTTACCAAAAGACCAAAGCTATTTTATGCATCAAAAGTTCACAGATATAATGTCTAAGTGCAGAGCTACTCTCCTTCAAAGTGGCTGGTCGAAAAATCGACCAGCGACCGAAAATGGGTTAAGAAAATAACTGGAATGTAACTATTACAATGCAACATAAATTTTATTTGTTGATTATAATTATTATTTGCGATAATTAATTTTTACGTTGCGTAATAATTGTTATGAGGAAACATTTTTTTTTTCATTCTCGATAATTATTATTTTTTTTTATTTATGACTTTTTTAATTTACGTTACCGATAACTATTATTTTGAGATATTTTTTTTTAAGGTTGCTTCATAGTTTTTATTTTTGATTTTTTTGATTTACGTTGCCGATAACTATTATTTAAAAGAAAATTTTGTTTACGTTGCTTCATACCTTTTATGAAAGAATTTTTTTTTTACGTTGCCTTACCACATTTTGTGTTGGTTGGTTGGAATTGGTTGTTAATTGTTTAGTTGTTGGTAGAAATTAGGTTTCTGCAGTTAATTTGCGTTTGTCAATTTAAAACAATAAAAAATTCAATTCATATCAAAAATATGGTAATTCAACGTACAATTTTTTTTTTCAAAATAATAGTTATCGGCAACGTAAATGAAAAAAAATCATAAATAAAAGTTATGAAGCAACGTAAAAAAAAAAATTTCTCCAAATAATAGTTATCGGTAACGTACATTTAAAAAGTCATAAATAAAAGTTATGAAGCAATGTAAAAAACAAAAATTTTAAAATAATAATTATCGACAACGAAAAATATACTTGTTACTTATAAGAGTTATTATGCAACTCAAAAATATTTATTACATGATAATAGTTATAGGCGACGTAAAAAAATTCTTATTGGGAATAATTAGTATAAAGCAATAATTATATAAATTTCTTAAATTAAGGCAATTTTTTTATTCCCAAAAATATGGATAATAATTATTTTAGGTCTCTGATCAAAACATCTTTCCGCAAAATTCGGAAGAAACAGAATTCCGGCACATTCGGGTTAACATAAAACAGTAAAACAACGTCATCGTTTAAACGAAGATTAAGTTTTGCCTATCTCTCTCCCTCTCTCTTTCACCTAAGCAATATCTGATAATCGAATTTGAAAAACTAAATCATATTCTCGCTCAACAAAATTTACTTCGCCTTATTACAACCTGACTGGGCCATTTTAAAATTTAACAACATTTGCCGCATCTTAGTCACAATCTGCCTTGTCATTCGAGCAATCAGTCAAAAAATCATACTCTACACACATAATGTAAACTTTCACGATTTCACAATCAGCGCAGCGCAGAAATTGCAATGAGAAATCCTTTCACCATGTCCACATTATAATCTATTTAAATCGGTGTCTTAAATTCGCACTACAAGTGGTCGTTGACGTTATTATCGACATGACCTGATTCGAGTTGTGGCCTTATTAGATCCGGTGCACCACCCATGGGTAATAAAGCATTGATGCATATGTATGAAATCGGTTCGAATCGCTAAAGAGGCGATCGTTAATGCTGGGAAGGAATTTGTGCGCTGGCATTAACGTCGAAACGAATAACTAGTTTGTGCTGCTGACGGTTTAATTTTAATGGCCGACTTTTAAATTTTATTGATACGAAATGAATATAAATCGACACGAGCCACGCTCGAGCAATAACTAAACATGGCGAATGCCTAATCCGGTTACGTTATCGCGCAGAGCAAAACTGCAGCAAGTGTTGTGTGCAGAGCTTTTTAGTTATTTCTTCTCTTCCGTTGGACAGTTGAACTTAAAATCATTTTGACATCAAAGTGAAAGGTGGGTCCGACACTGTGTCACATGTGGCTATTACCAGCAATGACAAGCGAGAAATTGAAATTGGCACTTTCCTTAAATGTGTCACAGCCACCTTAAGCTGTCGTCGTTGCATGGCTAATTTTGAGCGAGTCTTTGGCATATAATTTCACTTTTTATTTCCAATATATTTACGAAAGCCATCAAAGCGGCTTTCACGCAACCTAAAAATTAAATCCCGCCCAATTATTTAATGGCGTGGCAATTTGGCAGTAAAAAAACCCAATTACTTGTCATCCCACAATGGCCTAAAGCTATAATAAAGTGTTGCAGTCTACTATGACATTTGTCTTCAGTCAGAGTGTTACAATAAAATTGATTTAAATCATACCAATTAAAAAGAGCTGAAGGTCAAACCTAAAGTTGATTAGGTCTCAATTACACGTTGTCTTTTCATAGCCCAGTGTTGGCATTATGAAGCTTAATTAATCATAAAATGATAGAAACGATATGCAAGTTGAGATCACAACCAATAAAGCGAATAATTGCAAGATTTCAAATAAATTTGTGGCCATATGGAAGAGTAGCTTAAGTCGAAAATTGAAGTTGGAAAACCATGTACGCAAAAGATAATCTAATCAATGCATTGTGGTTTCAAAAAACTTCAGCTTAAAAGTAATCCTGTTAAAAACAGAATTTTTCGAAACAGCTGAATTACATTTAAGCTTCTGACTAGACTTTTATATAAAGCTGTGAAAACCACAACTCAATTCTCTCTTATGTCGACTTAAGCTCCTCTTTCATATGGCCGCAGAAATTGTTTGCTGAAAAGATTTTGGCCGATGACGCTGGCGATGTGTACGCTGAAAAAAAAAGCCTTGACAATGCCAACCGATTTCGTTGACTAGTTGACTAATGGATGATTTTATTCGAAGCATTCGAATGTCAAGTTTAATCCACGCATCGTGCGAAGACATTTAAAACGAGACAAAATTGAGTTAATTTGATTTGACTTTTGACTTTCCTCGAATTAAATTTTGTCCATTGCAAGTTTTCAAGTTTTGTTGTTTAAGATTTATTGTAGTAAGGTAGGAGTGGTTACTCCGAAAGCGTTTCACTTCGGCACAATAACTTGGATTTATTTTTGTATAAATACCTGTTTTGGGCTTCGATTTAAAATCTCAAAAGTCCACTGAAGTGCTTGCCATTGTTTAAAAGATTTGTATCTGAAGTTAAAGTGATTTTCGATTTTCGTCAAATACCGAAAAATCTTATATAATCTCACTAATCTATGGAACTTTCAAACCATTGTTAAAGTTTGTGATGGGTGTATAGAACCCATTTAAGATTTTATTTATCTGACCTTGACTAAACTATGAACTATGAAACTATGAGGCGTTCTTGTTAAAATCTCATCACATCAAAGTTATATATTTTGCTTATTCCTAGAACCAGTAATTTATTTATTTATTTATTTATTTATTTATTTCTACCCTTTCGGCCAAGCTTTTGACTATCATGAATTAAGCCATCGTCACTACTTATACCAACTAATGTTCTCTGTTGTCGTATTGGAGTTTTCTTCAAAAATAAATGAAAATTTTTTAAATACAAAATATAAGGATCTCCAAATCAATAAGGATCTCCTTAACCAAAGTGTTTTTGTTACTGTACAAAGACATTTCAACTTCAACATTCTCCAAGATATTTTAAAGGACAATCGATGATAAAACACTGGATTTCTGCGCCCTCTGGACACAATGTCAATGAGAAAGCAGACAGCAGTGTTGCCAGATCAGGTGATTTCCTCCTACATTAAGGAGATTTTTGGCCTTTTAGGAGAATTTTTGGAAGGAACAATTGTTTATTAGAAAGTTTAGGAGATTTTGATGGTGATACATTTGACATCATTAGCGGCACTGAAGCCTTGAATAATGAAAGCTAAAGTAGCGAATTTAATTTAATTAAATATTAAACTTCAAAGTGTATAATTTATGCAATGAATGAAGCAAGCTTGCAAAAGCGGATGTCATACCCATCTAAAGATTTATATGTTTTGTTTGTGTTAAGTTGTTTTAAGCTGAAGCTGAATGAATGAAAAGGCTGCAATAAAAAAACTACGAGTAAATACCTATTTTTTTATTTTTTTTTATGAGAATTTTAATTCCTTAGTTTATAATGACAAAAATTATAAATTTAAAATAAATAAATAAATTATAAATTCAAATAAATTTAATTAAAAATTATTTTTAGGAGATTTTTTCATTTTCAATTTTTTTTTAAGATTTAGGAGAAAGTCATTTCAGGTATCTGGCAACACAAGCATACAGATTGGCAAAGGTGGGCGCCGCAAGACGACCCCATGGACCTGAACCGATCATAGGTGTGTCAGAAGGCTCATTACCAGGGAAAGGATTTTGTGGAAATTGCCTTTTTTGTTTGCTGCTAGATAGAGCATTTCTGATTGAAAATGAGCACGAATTAGGTCCTTCTGATTAGAAATATATCGAATATCGAATATACGAATTAGGTCCTCCTGATTAGAAATATATCATTTTTATTTTGCCTTTTTTTGCCTTAAAAAGGCAGCTTGTCTTTTTCACCCATAAATGCATTTTTTAGTGCCTATTTTACCTATAAATGCCACAAAATGCCTTTTTCAAGATTTTTCGAGCGCCTTTTTATTTTTTCTTTCGTTTTTAATATTTTCCCCCTTTGTTTCGCAAAAATACCTTGAAACTTAAATAAAAATTAAGTGGCAACATTGCAATTTCGTTAACTTATCGATGTTTTTACATTGATTTGATCATTCCTAAGCCGTTATTTTTTGTTGTGCAGTGGAAAATTTAAAGAAAAAACATGCCAAAATCAAAAAGTTCGGTTAGCGCAAAAATTTAATTAATTTTTTTGTGATACAAGTACGCCTTTTATGCTTTTATATAAGAAGTTAAAATATGAATTTAAAATATGTGCCTACATTTCAATTAAAATATCTTAGTTTTAGTTTTTAAACTATCTTTGAAAACCTTGATGTTCCTTTTCTTTTACAAAAAACGAGGTATAACTATTGTATGTTGCATAGGTCAGATGAAATAAAATTATTAAAAAATACATACCGTTTCCCCTTTTTTTCAGATTTTCTAGTATTTTTTTCTTATTTTTAAATGCCTGTTTTTGCCTTTTTAACAGTTTTTAATGCCCTAGTTTGCCTTTTTAGGCAGTTTTTAGTACCTTTTTGGCAGTTTTTAGTGCCTTTCCGTGCCTTTTTTGCTATTGTATTTTGCCTTTTTTATAGGTTTTTAGGTCCTAAAAATCCTTTCCCTGTTCATTACAGACATTGTGTCAAACAGGAATTCAGAGATCAGGCAAACCATAAATGGTCCAACACAGTGGGACTGTGCTGTTTCACGCTATTCTTTTCGGCTTATTCTTTAAGAAAATCTTAATCTGAATCGTATTAAAAAATACAAAAAAATCGTATCTTCTTATCTACTTTTCTACTTAAACCAACTCATCCCTCGTAAGTCAACCTTTTTTTGCTGCTCGTTTTTGGTTTGCAAAATTCAATCAATCTTTTTGGTTTGCAAAATTGAATCAACAGTGTGTTTTTCATTTCATCATGATATCTCTTAAATTTTTTTCACTTTACTTATTACCACTAAATTGTTCTCTCATTGCATATCTGATACATTTTGGCCTAATGAAGTGTTGCACAACTTTCCAATTAAATCATAATTACAATTTTTTATTGCCCCCCAATAATCGTCGAAATTCAAGACACCTTAACCCCGACTAATTTTCATTACATTCTGAACTTCATCTTTCCAGGGGGCGTCCCATGCTCGCACACCCACTGCGCAATCGCTGAACTCCTGCGGAGCAACGCAGTGAACACGTTTCATTTGGCTGATAATGGGCCATGTTTCCATGAGGCGTCGTAATCGCTGTCGCTGCAATTAAGCTTCAGCATAAATGAGCATTACGCAACCGACAGAAACACAAATGATCACACAACAACAACAGCAAATCACATGTTTCTTGAGTGAACGAATTCACCGGTCGACACGCTGACGTGATCGTTTTGTGGGCCAAAACGCCAGCGCCGCCTTAGCATCTAATCAACTGTCTACCTGTCAATTCATGCAACCGTCCGCCCATCCGCTCGGACCGACCGCTGCTTGTGTTGTGCTGTTGTAATGCGACTTCCGGCGCGGTGCCTAATTTTTGTTATCGCGATAATTTCTCTGCGAACCGACGCAACGCCACGCAGCACTCACACACACACACACGCACACAACAACTGTCAACAACAACACCGTCGGCGAGCACGTTGCTGCAACTCGTGTAAGCTTTCCTAGCTTTGAGCCGAGTTGGCTTTCGGCCACACGCCACGCATGCGCAGCGCTGGTTGTGGCTGTTGGCGGCCTCTGACCGCGCTGTGAGCAAAGTGATTCAGCTTGCAGCGCAGCGCTGCGTTTGCACTCTCGATTTCGGTTGAGCTTTTCGGCTATTTTGGCGCATCGTCTGCATGTTTTGAGCGACGATTTCGACGGTCTGCCGTCTCTTGGTCGATGGTCTTCGATGCATCTTTGTTTATGTGTTGGCCTTATAAAAGTTTGCACCACCACTGATTAGCATTTAGTTGATTTGTGCTTGTCAATTCGTTCAGACGGTGTCAAGTGCCGCGCACGCGTATTTCGGTCTTTCGTCGTTCGTTTTTAGCGGAGAGTTGGCGTAGTTGAAACGTCACAATGCGCGCATTCATTGTAAGTTCAGTCTGGATTGTGAATTGATATTGAAAAAAGATAACGAACAGAACTATCGAAACGCTAAGCGCTGAACAGTAGCAATGTGGACTTAAAAATACTTTCTTGCTTAGCAAAAAATGAAATACATACAATGAAATAAATAAATGTGAAAATTGCTATAACAAGCTGAAGTGTCATAATAAATAAAATATGAAACTATAATTAAATATAAAATATTAAATATTAAAAATATAAAATATTTTATATTAAAAAAATTGCAATTTTAAATTCCTATTGTTTTGTTGCAAAGATGACAGATTCATTTTAATTATTGCACAGGTTGCATTTAATCTTTTTACGACTATTGGAACCAAAACCATGGAGAGATAATCCGGGCCCAGGAACTGAGACGCACTTCTTTCTATAAACTATTAAAAAAAGTTTCAAGCAACCATAAAACTCGAACCCCGAAAAAACCTCAGTCCCGGGTAACAACCTCAACGATATTTCCTTTTCTCGCCAGGACTGACTGGAACATATTCTTCCTTCCATCTGATAGTTTCACACTATCAGAATGATTGCTCAGCACGAATCAGCTCAACAATTTTATATTCATCAAAACTCAGTGGTTTTGATTTGGCTGTGAAAGAGTTAAGAAAAATATCACCATTTCAAAATAAACTAAAATCTCGTTGTTGGAAACGAAGAGCTTTATTCGTTGATTTTCGAATCTCTTAATGGTCAAACATCTGAAGTGGAACACGCAACTAAGCGGAACATGTGCGAAGAAAGTGTTTCATATCCGCCACAATTCTTACAGACTACTTCTGATTCAATGCTCGTGACGCTCCGATTTTTCGAATAAGAATCGTGTTCCATCAGAATTCTAATCAACAATCTGCAACAGACGCAGATTTAAACGGCAAGTTTGAATACAAAAGTCGCAATGTCTTTCAAAACTTTCCTCAACATTATTTTAGTTTAACTGCAATCAACAAAATTCTGTTATTGTCTACAAAGTTTCGTCCCAATTGTCGTTAAAAAGTGGAAAAAATTTCATGCAGAACTATTTGCCAATAATCTCCTTAAAGACACAGAAGCATATGAATCCAATATAGACTCAGCTCAAATAATACCTGCGGGGCGTAACTATTAATTTCCATTCATGTAATATTCTGAAGGTAGACACTGGACTAGTGATGGGACGATTAATCATTTGATACCCAATAATCGATTTTTTCTTTCAATTCACGATTTATTGTATCGAAAAATGGGTTTCGATGAATCGAAACGTTAATCGATTAGATGCTAAAATAATCGAAAGAAAACGTATCACTACATTTTTTTTCGCGCAAAATAAAAGCTTAAGACGGACACATTGAGGCGATGTTGAATTTCGTTTATGAGCCCACCACAAGTCGCTGGCTCACAAACGTCGCAAAAAGACAACGACCTAACCCAAATTCAGGACGAGGTTAGCTTTTTTTTGAATGCTCCCATTTGGAAACTGACGCGCAACGTCATGGGAAGAAATGCGAACGGTGTACCCTAAGCTTTATATAATAACTCGTCGGTACTGTTATCTTTTAGGAACTTCAGTACCAGCAGAGCGCCTCTTTTCAAAAGCAGGTGCAACTGCCATTGAAGAGAAGGACAGGTTCACGACCTCACGCCTGTCAAAACTATTATTTTTAAACTCTTCAATGAACAAATAAAATTAAAATATATTTATTTTCCTTTGATGTGTACTTCCTTTCATTTATTAATTCATTGTTATTGTTTTTACAAGACATTTAGTAAAAATTCACATATTAACATACTATAAAATTACACGGTTAAGTTCAAATATTAAAAAAAATCATTCGATTATTCGATTATTTTCCATTTCCTTCGATTAATTGCAATTAATAATCGCTCTGTTTCAATTAATCATATGATTCATTAATCGGTTAATAAATGTTTTTCCCATCACTACACTGGACTAAGTTAAGCTTAAAGCACAGCCTAAAACTTTCAGCTTTCCATCTATTTCCATAACATATTCCTTTGTTTTTAGATATTTTAATATTTTGGCCTATAAACTAATTGTTCCATATGAACATTTTTGCTTTCCTAGTGGCATTTTCAATGGCTCAAGACAGTACGAATCTTAAATGGTACACATTATCACATCATCATCACATTACACAGTGGCGCACACAGGATTTCATTTTGGGAGGGTTTTGCGTACAACTTTTGAGCCAAAACCATTCCAAACCATATTTTGTATAAGACATTTTTGGGTTTGGGGAGAGTTTGAACCCCCCAAACACCCCTGTGTGCACCCCTGGTGACAAATTATCGCACATTGATTTCCATGGCTCCTGAATACTTGAAAAATTGTCGCTTTGAGTCAGAGATGAGTCAATCTGAACTCATAATGTAACTTCTATCATACGGTCATCATACTTCGCTCATACGATTTCATTTGGGGGGTTCTGTACACAACTTCTGAACCATTTGAAGCCATATTTTCCACCCATATTTTTTTTACAAGCTAATATTTAGGAGTCTTGAACCCCTAAACCTCCCTTGCGTGCCCAAATTAATTTCTCGTTTCTTTCAACACGTTAATTTTTATCACAAAAAAAAACTAATATTTCCTCGAAGCATTGCATGCATTTATTTCACAATTTCATTGAAATAATATTTACTTTATCTGTAAAATATTATCGATCCGTTAAATCATGTTTCTTCACATTTAATTCCATTCAATTCCTATGTTGATTTTCATAAACTAAAAAACATTAGTAGAATTATTTTTGGTTTGGCCTACTTTGGGAGTCTAAAATCGATAAATCATCTTAGGTTAGGTTAGGTTAAGGTGGCTGTCTTGGCATGGGACTTGCCGAAAGACACACTTAGGACACGGAATGGGCCCGTTGTGATACCACAAGTTGAGGGTCTGTCTTACTGCAAGTCGAGAAGACTATTCAAGCCATTTTGAATAAATCATCTTAAAAATAAATCATATTTTTTAACACTTTGTCGATCACTTCAGGTCTTAAAGAAGGGAATGAAAACGATATATCATATTTTTTCTTATTTAAAGTGCTTACATAACCTTTGAAGTCAATTGGCCCTTTCTTGACCCTGTCAAAAAACACAATGAAACAATATTCTGAACATTTTTCCACACCATCTATGCAAGCAAATCACTTAAGTCAAATAGCTCCCTCCCACCTCTCGAACAACTGTCACAAACGAAACTTCCAATCTTAAAATTCTCTTCATTCCCTTTTTTCAGACCTTTTGTCTGTTGGCCACGGCTTACGGCCAGCCGCAGGGCTACAGTTACCAGCAACAGCAGCAGCAAAGCCACGGCAGCTTCCAGATAAAACTGCCCGGCATTTCGTCAGCGCCCGCCGCGCCGCATTACAACAACGCCATACAACAGGAGGGCATGAGCTTCCTTCAAGAGGCGCTACAGAATACCAAAGTGGCCCAGATGCTCTTATCTGCGCCGCAGAACAGCTATGTGCCGCCCTCAGCGCCAGCGGCCGCACCGCCACAATCCTTCTACCAGAGTCCGGCACTACAACAACAACAACAACCACAACAATCATCTTTCCAGAGCTTCCCACAGTCGGCGTACGGCGGATCACAGCAGCAGTCACAGTCTTTCCTGCCCATACAGACTCCACACCACCAGCCACAGCAACAGCAACAACACCACCACCACCACCACCACCAACAACAACAACAACAGTATCAGCAGCCCTCATTTTACCAGCCGCCGCCAGTGGTAACCAAAGACATCTACGTGCACGTGGCGCCCGAGGAGCCCGAAGAAAAGTACGTGCGTCCGCCGCCACCGGTGGCGCCGCCCCGCAAACACTACCGCATCGTCTTCATCAAGGCTCCCACGCCCACTGTGAGCCCGGCAACGGTGCACGTCAAGCAGGCGCCCACCGAGGAGAAGACCATCATCTACGTGCTCACCAAGAAGCCCGATCCGCTTGACCTGGAAGCGGCTTTCCACGAGGCGGCGGCCAAGCCACCCACCAAGCCGGAAGTCTACTTCATCAAATATCGCACGCAAGAAGAAGCACAGCACGCGCAACGCTCCATACAAGGTGAGCCAGACGCGCGAACAGTTTTCGATTGTCGCCCCCCAAATGCCAACAACTATCAGACACTGCCTCCAGTGCCAATCGGTAGCGATTTCAGTCAACTTCTAGAAAACCAGATTAGCTAATCGTCGCCTGAGAAAACAAATGCCGTATGTCTTACTAGGCTCAATGGAACATACGACAATCGTTTTCTGAGGCGACGTAATGTCGAAGTGTCGTTTATTGATTTCTATAAATCTCTGCTTTTGGCTTCCGCAATTTTGCCGAATTCAGCATTTCCAATCGAAGCGCTGCTACGCCAGAATCTGGTGAACTTGAGGCTCACTGCAGAATTGTGGTGAATCATGTGTTTAGGTTTCGACGATACTGGTTTTGCGGTTGATCGGATTTTTGTTTGCATAATTTTGGGGCTAATGACATTCTTTTTGCGCATTTGACGGCAGCAATTCAAATACAAATGCGCCGACTTGTGCACGTTAGGTGAGGCCATCATTCACACTTTAAATGCCATGTAGAATTAATCAGTCGGATGAGGCGCATTTGGCGCTCACACAGTTTGTCAAAACATAGCCTCAATTATTTTGCAATGGACAACCGGTCGTCGGCATGGTCACAGCATTTTGTTGATGTCATTAAAGATATCAAGAGATGCAAAGATGAATTCGCTATCGGTTGAAATGTTTTCATCATTGAACATTAGTGAGGTTAGAGCCAATTAGCGTTGGGCAATTTCTGCAGAAGCTGCAGAGATGAAGAGGGAGACGAAACTATTTTCAAGCTACAACTATGTAGACAAAAAAAAGAAGGTTTTATCAAATAATCATTCCCGCTGACATTTGAGAAATAGACACCAAAGGGATACCTAATACGGCTTCTGACTTGTTTCGGATGATTCGAGACCTACCGAAGAAGACGAGGGTCTGTGGAATTACAATGTGTTTTATTGGTCTAAGTTTGGCCTTATTTAAGAGCCGCCACTTGCCTATCTAAACATCCACCTATCCAACCTACGGGAAAGCAGACCACCATTTTCCAAGTGGAAAAATACGCCATTGAAAGGTGTGCTCACTTCAATCTGGTGAGGAAATACCGGAACCAGAAGATTACGATCCTCTCTGACAGCCAAGCGGCAATCAATGCATTACGATCCTACCAGTGTCCTCGAAACTGGTGTCGGAATGCCTTGAGAAGCTGAACGAACTTGGCCTCTACAATCAGGTATGGTCCTGTGGGTTCCGGGACACGCCGGAATTGATGGGAATGAGCAGGCCGACAGACTTGCAAGGAGGGGAGCCTCTACCCCTTTATCGGCCCAGAACCCTTCTGTGGTCTAGGTACAGGAGCCCTATCCATCCTTTCCAGGATAGACAAGACAACCTTCCGGAACCAATACTGGGAAAATATACCAGGTCTTGAACACTCAAGATGGTTATCGGGTCTTACAATAAGAAAAGATTTGAGGAATGTATGAGCCTCTCAAAGAATAATCTAAGGATTATCACTGGTATATTGACAGGGCATTGTAGATTGAATTATCATCTAACTAAACTAGGTAGGGGTAACGAACTCTGTAGGCTCTGTTTCCAGGATAATGAAATTGAAATACACATACTAGGTATACGCCCTGCGCTAATGCACAAATGAAAAAAGCACCTGGGTGACTTTATTACATCAGGTACGGACTGGGTTTCCAGAGGCTTAGGTAACATACAAAGATTCCTCTCGGATACTGGACTCACCGATGAACTGTGAAGTCCAAGAGGGGGGCACAATAAATCTCATAAGTTGCAGTGCACTTTCCGCGCTAATAATAATAATCCAGCTATCCAGTTCAAGTGGTGGGGAAATGGTTCAAACTCCAAAGATCCATATCTGGCAAAGATTTTGGGTAGGAATATAATTTCAACTGGTATTGGGCTCAAAAGTTGTATACGGAATCAACCAAAATTAAATCCGGTTTGTACCATTAGGTAAAGATTCAATTTATAGACTTGACCCGTAATTTGGAAACCACAATTGAAAAAGTAAAGGAAGCATTTTTTAAGTAGTTTAGAACAGTGATGAGCATTCGGCTACTCGGGAGTAGAATCGACGCTTCCTTATATTCCTATACTGCTTCTCGTGAGTAGCAGAATAGTCATCACTGACTTAGAGCCTCTTCATTGAGCAACATATCAGAAAGGTATTCTAAAATTAGAACATGACTTTTCTAAAACTGGAGAGGAAGTCGTACTTATCAAATATTTATCTAAATCTTACAAGACCCTCTGTTCCGTGTTGTCTATTATTTCCCAGACGAACTACACAACTTCCTAATAACATTTTGTGGATCATAGGGAAATAGGAAAGTCAGTAACTCTCGATGTTCGGATCACGCGCCAAAGATGTGTGTTATTGGAATGATTACAACTTCAAAAAAGCAACAACTTTCTGTTCCTCCCTAATCTATCAGTTATTCTACAAAGTACTTAATGTATTACGGCCCCTTGGATGCGGCGTTAAATTGTAGGTCCCCTCCCCCTTTCCCGTTTCCTCTTGAAAAGTGTGTTGTAACACAAGCTGGAAAAAAAACGGATTAAGTATGAGATGTCACTCTCCTCTCCTTCCCTATCCCGCATGGGCATAGTATAAGTACAATGGTCCAAATTGACTGAGTATGGAAGCCTTACATCAGATCACATCACATCACATCACATCACGTTACATTACATTACATTACATCACATCACATCACATCACATCACATCACATCACATCACATCACATCACATCACATCACATCACATGACATGACATGACATGACATCACATCACATCACATCACATCACATCCCATCCCACCACATCACATCACATCACATCACATCACATCACATCACATCACATCACATCACATCACATCACATTACATCACACCACATCACATCACATTACATCGCATCACATTACATCGCATCACATTACATTACATTACATTACATTACATTACATTACATTACATCACATCACATTACATTACATCACATGGCATGACATGACATGACATGACATGACATCACATCACATCACATCACATCACATCACATCACATCACATCACATCACATCACATCACATCACATTACATCACATCACATCACATCACATCACATCACATCTCATCTCATCACATCACATCACATCACATCGCATCACATCACATCGCATCACATCACATCACTCAATGTCACGAAAAAGTCATTCCAATCGAATTATTCGGTCGAAAGTCCAACTTGCGCCTCCTTTCTGGTGAGGACAAACAACATAGTGTACGAGTATATGTACCGACTACTATGAATCTAGGTTGAGATAAGATCAGTGGGATTTTTAGGGTTTTAACCCCCTCTAAATACAAAAACTGTTAGCGAAAAATTGGTTTCAAATGATATGGGTTTCCAAAATTGTATACGAAACCCGCCCCAAACTGAAATCCTGTGTGCGCCTCTGGTTGAAATATCACGGATGGGTCCATTTTCTAATTCTTAGTGATCTTTTAAAATTCCTACATGCTTGAAGCAAATACTTTAGTCCTGAAAAATTCCAGTCCTTCTTTAGTCTTTCAATTCCTAACTGGTTTCTTTTGCTATCTCACATCATCTCCTACTCCCACTTCGTGAGTCTCGAGTACAATTACCAACTCACTCAATGTGGTTTCTTCCCTCTCAAGTCTATTTGATTTACTATGACTGTGTCTTATAAAATCCTCTGACATTCTCTCAAGTTATCGAATACATATTTCGCCTTTTAATAATCTTTTTAATCTCTTATTTCTTTCGTCCTCGCCACACACTCCCACTTGCAGCTCAATACGATCAGCTGGGCGGCACCACACAGGTCTCGGACGAAGGTATTGCGCCGGTCACCTCCGTTATCGGTTCGCTGGACCAACAAAAAGGAGCGGCCGGCGGCGCTACCGGCCCCGGCTTCGGCGGCACAGGCAGTGCCAGCATCGTCGGAATCGGCACCGGTATCGGCTTCACGAGCAGCGGCGGCAGCAGTGGCGGCAGCAGTGGCGGCAGCAGTGGCAGCGGCAGCGTCGGCAAGTACCTGCCGCCCATTGTGACCATTTAAGCGAAGAGCTAAGAGCCGAAAGTAATTGATGCCATTCAATTGACTGAGCGCCATTTCACCACACACACACACACACACACAACTATCCAACTGCACCGCTGTCAATGTATGCTTTTCTATTATTTAATTTAATTAACGATTATACTGGCGTGCGGCCAGTTAAATTTCAGTTATTGCTCTGAAGTCTTGCCACTGCTGCATTGTCAGATCGCATTGTATGTGTTGTTGATGTATCTAGTTGTATTTGTATTTGCATCTGTGTATTATGTTATGTTTGCATCGTGTATTGTTATTTTAATCGTAAATGTTAACATTAGGTTTTCTTTGTTAATGACCGCGGTCAGTCAATAACTACTGCAACCTTGCCAGTTGCATTAGTTATAGTTAAGACGAGTGAATAATTTTGTAAATAAAGCCAAACACACAAATAAAAATGTCGCGACAAAGACGACCGAACTCTGTCCGTGTCGCGCAAACAAGTTGGCGCGCAAACCTGCGGGCGAACGCCGACAAAAAGTTAAAAAATTGAGTAATTTCATTGATGTTGAAACTGTTCGAAAAATTTGTGTGGGGAAATATGTTGTCGTTATCTTTTTTGGAACTAGCAATAAAAGCAGCAACAAGCAGCGCCGCAACGAATGCGTATTCGAATAAAATTTAATGACTTGCAGCAAAGCGAAATGAATGGCTGGCGACGAAATTTGATACCAAAGTGCAACTGGATGAGATGAGCGCGTGACAAGACACATTGCCGTGAAGAAAGCCAATTGAAAACTCAAAGGAATTGTGAATGCTCGATTATGTAATGCGAAGTTTTGATTCAAATCGACTGCGATTTGCTTGTAATTTACTTAACGGAAATCTAATTTTAGGGTTCAAATGAAAATAAATATTTGAAAGATTTAACAAGCAATTATTAAAAATAAACAGATTTCAATTTTTAGCATTGCATGAAAAGTATTGACGAGGTTCCCTATTGAAATAAAGTTTCAATTTACCACAGATATGATGACCGTCAGGGGCGCACACAGGATTTTTTTTTGAGGGTTTGCGTACAACTTTTGAGCCCAATTCCATTTGAAACCATATTTTGCACCAGCAATTTTTGTATTTGGGTGGGTTTGAACCCCAAAACCACACACACTCGATCAGTTTTTCGCAGTTGGACTTCACTGGACTTGGAAACATATCTATTGAACTTTAAACGTTTCCCATTTTTGCTGTCTTTAAAGTATTTTCACCAAATCTTGAATAAATTCGTCTAATATATTCTGTTTCTCTATATAAATACTTAACCTATTGTTGACCCCGTCAGAAGATGATTTTCAAGATATACAAACAAATTACCCCTTTTTGATATTTTCAAATGTTCGTTTTAGACAAGCTGAGAGTAAGTAAAGGTACATTGACTTGTTGCTGATTTTAAATATTTTTACCAAGTCTAAAAAAATCATAATTCACCTTACATATTCTTAACCAATTTTTTAGTCCGTCATATGTAAATTATCAAAAAAAATGCTTGTCTAATTTCTTCTGATTTGGATTGCATTAACCAAGTTCAAAGTAAGTAAATGAGAATTTTTCATACAAATTCTTTAACCATTTTTGACCTCGTCAAATGTTGATTTCAAAAAAATTTAAAAATCCACGCCGTTAACTCATTACAAATTATTTTTTCAACATACAACATCTCAATCAATTTTTGACCCTTTTTTAAAAAATCTCTTCTGTTGTGTTTTTTAAAATAAAATTACTGTTTCATGTTTGTAATTTCAGATGTTTGGTGCTGACGTTAGTGAGTTAGTGAGTCTGTCAGGACGAACAGAGATAGATTTAAGTATCAAAGAGCCTATTTCTGAACTTCTGCTCTTTCTTCACATTAGAATGCTCGGGCAATTTTAATGTTATTAACACTAGAATGCCCAAGGTAATCATTTTGACTACATTGAGGTCTTTTATTGTAAATAACTTTTGTTGCATCGCTTTCTAAAAAACTATCTTGCGTGACTTTTATTAATTTTTAAAGCTACATGGAATAAATAAATTAAAAATATTGTAAAAAAATTGTTTACCTCAATTTTGCAAAATTTATCTTATATGCCCAATGGTAGTCATTTTGTCTACCTATATACAATTTTCAGCAAATCTTACTGATAAATAGACAAATATGCATCTTCAATTGCAAAATATGAAAATTTTATATAATTGCAAATATTAAAAAATAATATCATAGTAGGTTGTGTGTGTGGAAAATAGCAGTTTACACTTTAGATGGCCACCAAAAATTTGTAAATGAAAAAAAAAATAATCGGAGAACGTTGGGGGGAGGATTTGATAATACTTTGACTAAATTTTAATGGTTTTTGATTTCAGATAATTTCCTACCGAGATACAGTGAACACCACAAATTGTATTTTTTCAAAGACGTTCTGGGGCAAGCTCTGTCACCGGCTTGTTTTGTAATATTTTTGCATGAAAAAATTACAGAATATTGTTAAAAGTATGCTTAATAATGTACAAAAGGTTTAAATAAATTTGATCAATCCATACTTTAAAACAAAATTCATAAAAAAAGTGTTTTTTTACGCTGAAGCCCTTATCCCCCCTTAAATGAATTTTCTTTATAAACCATAAAAAAAAAACTAAATGCTTATTTTAGTTTAATCTCGTGTACATTTATTCATATTTGCTACTTAAAAACCCATAAAATTAAAAAAAAAGGCAGTAAATAATAATTTAGTCAAAATGACTACATATAGGCATTTTAGGTATGTTAGATTGTCGGGCATTCTAGTGTTAAGAAGTAGAATATTTTCAATTTTTTTTAATGTAATCTTTCTTTTAGAAATAGTAAAAAACACGAAAGATTTTCATTCTTCATTTTCATTGTAACAAAATAATAAAAAACCTCAATGAAGTCAATATGACCCCTTTGGGCATTTTAATGTTAATCGGTTTGCATACTTGTAAAAATAATAAAACTCATAGAATATTTTTATTCTGAAAACATTGCAACAAAATAAATAAAACTCTCAATGAAGTCCATTTGATCCCCTTGGCCATTTTAGTGTTAATCTTTTTGCGTACTTGTACAAATAATAAAACTCACAGAATATTTTTATTGTGAAAACATTGCAGCAAAATAATAAGAACCCTCAATGGAGTCATTTTGACCCCTTGGGCATTTTAGTGTTAATCTGTTTGAATAGTTGTTCGTATGGGTAAGGTTTATCCATCTTAATCAAAAGGAATCTGGTATGGCAACTGTAATTTCAATACTGCAAAGATGAACGCGAACCTTGATTTATGTAATTTTTCCTACAAAATAACCTTTTTTATTAAAATCTATTTATTCCCATTTCTTACATGTAATCAAATGAAATCGAAAATGTGCTTTAAGGTACATGGCACGTTAGAAAGGGGAATTTTTAATGATTATTACAAAATTATTTATTTTTCAGCTCCTTTATTATCAATCTTTTTTACAATATATTGAAGGTTTAAGGAACAAAAAAAATTTTTTTTTAGCATATTGCCTCTTATATAGGTGGAGCTGAAGTCGCGTAGAAAAAAAATACATTCTCCATTGCGGACACTTAATCTCCGGATTGGCTCGACCGATTTGAAAAAAATTTTTTAGTTCTTTTTATTAACTTATTTTTTACAAGAATCCATCACAATATTGAAGACAAATTTTTAATTTAAAGTACTTTTTCTGGGAAAAAAAGGTGAAAAACGCATTCAATTTTTGACACTTTTTTTCAAAAAGCTCCTATCCTTTTATTTTTAGGGTTTTTTTTTAATTTTTCTGGTGAATTCTTGTGTCCGGAAGCTTAATAATTATGAATCTTTTTTGTTTCAGATTAGCCATTTTGTTTTCAAAAAGATTGATAATAAAGGAGCTGAAAAATAAATAATTTTGTAAATCATTAAAAATTCCCCTTTCTAACGTGCCATGATACCTTAAATGAAATGCCAAAAATTTTTCTTACTACTCTTACTACTGTCTATGCAAACTGCCACTCAAGTCAACCGCCAGCGTTGACGCATCCAATTCCCATACACTATGCAACACATTTCGCCACCACTTAACCATTAACCATCACTATTTCAAACAACTGCCCACAATTGCCAATTAAGTCTGCCTGAGTCTTTTATGACATGCGGGCAAGTTAAAAAATTCATTCGAAATACCTTCAAAATAGTGACGGCTGTCTTATGGTCAAAGCCTACAGAAACCCACATCCCATAACAGGTGAAAACACGACAACGACGAACACTTCCCCGATACCATTTAAAGTAATGTCTGAGTTTTTAAAGTCATTTGTCGTGGCTAATTTTTTTAATCACATTTCAGTATTTATTTATTGCTTTTGTTTTACGCAACAAAGACAATGCAAAGCACAGCCAAAGTAGACTGAAGCAAATCTTTTTCGACTGCGCAGACAATTGGGCAGCCAACTGAACGACAGTCAAACGGCGAGCAACAGACAGCTGTCAGCAAGTTGTGCCGACAGAGCAGCGATCAGCATAAAAATTTGCATTGTGGTAGCAGCAACTTGCGGCTAGAAAGCCCCAAACTGCCAGCATTGGGTCAATGTCAATGGGCGAATGCTCGTGTGTCGGGAGATAAATACAACAAATGGCCACAAAACATCGAATTATAACATCGCATAACAACAACAACAATGTCATCGATGATAAAATATTTATGACTTTATGGTTTTCGACGGAAATTCGCTACGCACTCGAGGCGCATAATCGCCGCGGCATGCGGACATCTCGTGGCATTAAGCCCTCAGTTCACTTACACAATAACCGTTAATTATGAAAAGCTAAAAAAGCATTGTCGTTTAATGAGCACTTTTCAAAATTGGCAACGCCGCCAAAAGCGCCAATCAGCGCCGCCTAAATGTTGGCACATTCTCTGTTTCGCGCGAATTCATGACTGCAAATTTGCACTTGCACACAAATGCGTCAATTGCGTGTAATTTGGATATTTTTCTACATAATAACACACATCGAACATTGACAGCGCACTTACTGCAACTGTTGTCATTGCACCGCCCAAAATATTTAACCAGCTTTGCATTTGCCACAAACAAACAAAAAGTCAACCTCAGCAATTCATCTGCCTTCTTCTTCTATTTCCCTTCAACGCATTCACGCATCGATCATGACTGACGATCGCGGTGACTTGCAATCTCTGCTGCTTGCATTATCCAATATTTTAACTTTAGCCCCGTTCGTGTAAAATCAGCAATGCTCCGCAATTAATCCATCATCCGACCTTCTCGTTTCTGTTTTCTGTGTTTGATGCCACAAGATTTTCGGGCAAAATGTTATTTCATAATTGCAATCATATCATAAATATCTATGTAACTATAACGCACGCTTGACGATTGCGCAATAATATTGTGTGATGCCACTAATGAATAGCAAAATGCCACCGGCGAACCCTCTGAACCCATTTGATCAATCAAATGTTGCTGCAATAAAAATGTTGTTAAGCTAAATTGAGTTAAGAAATTGAAGATTAAAGTTTGCTAACATTTTGCAAATTTTTCATCACAAAGGTCATGAATTGGCCTATCAGTCCTATGTGAAAAATAAAACTCACCGCATAATTTTTATTTTTCCCCAAAAAAATAAAACTCAACAAATAATTTTTATTTTCTGATCAAAACAAAAAAAAATCAACAAATAATTTTTATTCGGTGAGCGGAAAATAAAAATCGAAAAATTAATTTTATA
Source organism: Melieria picta (assembly GCA_964056695.1). NCBI lineage: Eukaryota > Metazoa > Arthropoda > Insecta > Diptera > Ulidiidae > Melieria > Melieria picta. The sequence goes on from OZ057398.1 coordinate 108,407,649, forward strand.
TTTTGATTTTTATATTTAGCTCATAATTTTTACGGTCCCTGGAATTTTTCCTAATTTTTTTATTATAACTATTTGATCAGTCAGTGCATATCTTCTCTTACATTCTCATCGTGTCAGAAAAATAATTAATCATTGATTACAGAGTCGTGTAAGAAAATTGGCTGGCAAACAGTCGTTCGGTTTATTTGGTCGATCATGAGGTGTGAGAAAAACACTAAATTATCGATCATGATAAATTCATAGCTAATTTTTCTTACTCGATCATAACTGTGTTCGAGCCAGTTTCTTACGTTTACATGGCATTGGTCGATGATGTTCATGTTTTTCACACACCATCATGACTCTGCACGAACCAGTACTTGACACGATCATGTTAGGGTCATGAAAATATCAAGTCACTGTCTCGCACTGTCATGATTAGGTGAGAAAAATTGCATATGAATCTATGATGATTGTGATTGTGAATTATTATGTAGACAGCATTTGATCGTAATAAAAAATGTTTTCGAAAGTGTGCAAATAAGACTGATTTAAAAATGTCATAAGGCATTTTTGCATACGTTTTCATTAATCAAAAAATCGAAAAAAATTTTAGGATTTATTTCGAACAAACATACTTTCAAGAGTTTATGTTCAAAATTTCAAGTCAATCCGAGCAGTAGATCGTAAGTAGCAACTCGATTTGTAGCGCGCTATCTGCCTTGCGATAGGCATCTCGCAAAACTTTAAACGTGATTTTCTCCAAATGATGTTTTTTGAAAAATGTCTTTGCGGTGACCACGATATCTCAAAAACTACTTGACCAATTCATCTAATTTTTTTTTTATCTTTTCCTAGTTACAATACGGAGTACTTGAATGATCATTTTTTCATTTGCAGTATTTGTCTTAACTAATAATTTTTTTTAAATACATTTTCGAGACTCAAAAAATCGCTTTTTTTTGCATTATGGTTTCCGTATGAAAAAAGTTGTTGTTTTTCGAAATTTTTCGTTCAAGTACTCGGCGCTGTAGTAAACAACTGTAAATTTTTTGTCTTTTTGATTACAGTTGAGTTGTTGGCATTCAAACGTGGTCACCGCCAGACTCTGCAGAAAAAACGCGCATCAGGACAAGAGCTACAACTTTTACAATTTTCAATATTTGTTCATATTCGACCACTCTTTTTTTTCGTAAGAATATGTACTATGTATACCTGTTATGCGAGTTTCTAATAAATTATTTCAAATAGCCCAAAAAAAAATTACAAATATGCCCTAAGTTTCCTGTACCAAAACGTATATAACCCCATAATGTCTATTTTGTCCAATAATGATGAGTGGAATCATCTCACTGAGATAACATGAAATTAAAGATTTTGCCATTTCTGGCCCATTAAAGTAGTAAAGAGCCCATTGTTCACACGATCTGTGGCAACTGCCCTGGTAAAAGATATTTTATCTCAAAAAACAACAAAGTGCTTTGGTAGCAGATTTGTCACATTCTGTTCCTTTGCTCTTCAAAAAACGATTACACCATGCGACAAAAATTAAAAAAATTTTACACACCGGAAAAAATTTATATGGGCGTGAAACTAGAGACCAAACATAGTAATACTGCGTACTCAGTTTTTCATTTCTACAAAAGGACTTCAAAATTTTGAAGGGGATAAAAAATATAAAAAATATAAAAAATACTTGACCTTAGTTAGAGTAATGAAATTTTGACACGTGGTCAAGGAGATTTTGGGTTTTAACATACTTACTTTTCAAAAAAATTCTATATAAATTTTCAAGGATATAAAGGATTAAAATTTTCAAAGGACTTTTTTCATATCCGTTTTTTACAAATAGATAAAAAATCAACTTTATTTAAATTCTAGAGCCTTTCCTCTTTCATTTGATATACATATCGCGATATTCTAACGTTAAGTCTTTTTTATATTTTTTTTATTTTTTATTCCCTTCAAAATTTTGAAGTCCTTTTAAAAGGACAAAGGATGTATATTTGGTCTCTAGTTTCACGCGCATATGGATTTTTCCCGGTGCTAAAAATGCTGTCGCACGGTGTTATACTTTGCTGTCAGACCTAACTACAACACAGGGCCCCGTGGCGCACACAGGGGGAGTTTTGGAGGTTCAAACCCCCCCAAACAAAAATCGCTAGTACAAAGTATGGTTTCGAATGGTATTCGGCTCAAAAGTTGTACCCAAAACCCCCTCCCCTTAAAATGAAATCCTGTGTGCGCCACTGGGTGGGATCAAAAACAAAACAATCATCTTATTTTGTATATATTTTAGCATAGTGCCTCATACATATTTCAAAATGTCATTCATTTTCCTAATTAACGTTGTATTAGTCTACTCTTCTTACACTGCAGTACCAACACTTCAAACACTGCAGTTTCCACATATCGCCCGCAAATATTTCAGAGCTTTTAACTACCTTTGTATGTTTTACATGGAATTTTCTACACCACCAACAGTCACTTTGTGCCACTGTTCACAACAACCCACAACAATGTTGAGCCTGAAAGCATTCTAAATTTTTTAAATTTTACCGGAGAAAAGGCAACAATTTTTTTACTTGAAACTTTTCAAATGTTTTTATCTACAGTTTGCAGGAACACTGACTAATCGTTTATGTGTAGATAATGCAAGCAGCCAAAAAGTATGCACTGAATGTGGAGAGATCAGCTTTGGCATAAACTTTTCTTGATACTAAGCAAAAAAGTAAGTGAAACTAAGAAGCGATCTAAACACAAAATTAGTGTTTGTAGTATTTGAGTTCATGACAAATGGTTGCGGCTTTTATTGGAAATGTAAATACAAAATTAAGTACGGAAATTCATACACAAATTCTTTATAAAATTTTTGACATCTTCGCATCAACGTTGGCTTTCTCATCAATGAACAAAGCACTATATGAGCTCAAGGCTGAGATTGACTGAGATAGACAACTCAAGTTAACTTCTGTGCTGTCTAGATCATGTCACTGTCTAAAAGTGGACCAAGAAGATCTATTAAAATAAGTGAGAGATAATGAGAGATCATCGCTCTGACGCAAGGATCAGCTCGAGCGGACCCTATCTGCACTCAAGTTAAATTCTGTGCTGTCTAAGTCAAACCACTGTGTAAGTGTGGACCAAGAAGCTATGGTAAAATATAGGGTTTTCCAACAAGAGGTGTTATTTTGAATCACCCGGTATTTCGGTAGCTGTCACTTTTTAAGCTTTTATTCTTTGACATTTGACAAGTAGAAACTACGCCTTTACTAAAAATGGAACGATACACGCTTCAACAACGCATTGAAATTATTAAAATTCACTAAAAAAATGGTGAAAATCTTGCAGTCACAGTTCGCAAAACTAAAGCATTTTTAGGTCGTCGTGAAGCAACTTGTCGGACCGCAATACAGGAATTGGTGGAAAAATTCGAGCTTTTGGGACAAGTTAGTGATGTGAAGAATAAAACCCGTGCACGTCGCTCAAGAACAACTGAGAATATTGCTGCTGTAGCCCAAAGTGTTGAAGAAAACCCAGGTTTGTCGATTCCTCGTCGTTCTTTGGAATTGAGCATTCCAAAAACGTCATTACACCGTATTTTGCATAAAGAATTGGGTCTTAAGGCTTATAAAGTTCAGTTAACACAAGAACTCAAGCCGACCGATCATCAACAACGTCGTGTCTTTGCTGATTGGGTCCTTGAAATGCATGAAAATGATCCGGAATTCCATCGAAAAATCATCTTGACTGATGAGGCCCATTTCCACCTCGGTAGCTACGTCAACAAGCAAAATTGTCGCATCTGGGGCTCGGAAAACCCGAGAGTTATTGTTGAGAAGCCTCTCCATCCTCAACGTGTGACTGTTTGGTGCGGTTTATGGTCCGGCGGGGTCATTGGACCTTACTTTTTCGAAAATAAGGTTGGATCAACAGTTACGGTGAATGGATTGCGCTATCGAGAGATGATTAAAGATTTTTATGATCGGAGTTGGATGGTATTGATCTGGACAACGTTTACTTTCAACAAGACGGCGCTACGTGCCACACAAGCAACGAAACCATTGCTCTTTTACGGGGAAAATTTCCGGACCGTGTTATCTCTGGAAGAGGTGATCACAATTGGCCACCGAGATCTTGTGATTTAACACCTTGCGACTTCTTCCTTTGGGGCCACGTGAAAGATAAGGTGTACGCCAACAGCCCAGCGTCGATTCAAGACCTTAAAGATAGAATTCGTGAGGCTATCGAGGACATAGGGCAGCCACTTTGCGATTTGGTTATGGAAAATTTCATGAAAAGGATATGGTCCTGTAAGCGTGGTCGTGGTGGCCATCTGGCTGATGTTGTTTTTCATTATTAACGGCATACCTTCCTCTTTATTATGAAATAAACATTCGATCATTTATCTCAAAAAATTGCATTTTTCTTTGAATACCAAAATAACACCTCTTGTTGGAAAACCCTGTATGTGAGAGACAATGAGAGATCATTGCATTGACGCAAGGATCAGCTCGAAGTGACCCTATCTTCACTTAGTTTGACACGCTTAAAGCTAACTAAAATGAGGTCGGTTGTAACTCGAGAACGGGTTGTTATAATCACAAATGACCATCTTTGCCTTTGTACAGAAATATACAATTGAATATATCACAATTATATGTGAGCCTGCAAGCGAAAACATTACGAAGTGCGTAAATAATTACACACTGCAGAGAAAATGGAGATATCATCAAAAGATTAGTGGGAATCATTGTCTCTTTGAAAATATGATCAAAGAGCTCAAAATCAACATAAGACTGTCTTTTGCTAGTTTTCGTAACTAATTTTCTACGTCGCAAAGTACATATAAGTACTACTCCTATAGGAACTGTCTAAAGTATGGAAACTATTCTTTATAAGTTTTCTTTAATTCGTTTGACTTACTAAATAAGTTATGTATTCTAAATCCTGTTGCTCTGGTTCCTGTTCTCTTCTTCTTCTTCTTCTTGACTGGCACGACAGCCCGCTTACGCGAGACTAAGGCCTAGCTTCCCGCAACCACCCGTGTTGTGCGTGTGAATTTGTACGCGGGTGGAAGGGACCTACAGTTTTATGCCGATTCCGAACGGCGAGTTGGGAGCTTTTTCATAGGCAATATTACTCTCAGAGGTTTGCCATTTCCTGCTGAGACGACAGCCGCCGAAAGAAAAATTGTTGTTTTTCTTTTTTGTCGGTGTTAGCAGCAACGGAGTATTGAACCTGGATTCGAGCGTCGCATTTGACTCGCGGCCCAACGCACTAGCCAGCTGAGCTACGGCGGTTCCTGTTCCCGTGGTTTTAATCTATGATTTATTGAATTATTTATAGTACTCGTAGGAAGGCAGAAAATGTGCATTCGGTTCAAATTTATAGCTCGACTTAGATAGAAATTAAGAAAGAGTTTGATGACTACGTCGAAGCTCTAAATAGATAATCAAACAGGGAAACCGAAAAGCTCCTGACGATAATCTATTTGGGCCAAACTATATAAGTTAACATATTTGTTAGACAAAACAATTTAACTCTTACGAGCGCTTGCGCTAATAAAACAAAACAACAACAACACCTGAATAACGCGTCACTGAAAAAGTACTTAACCCTTTCGCTATTTGGTTGCCATATGGCAACATGCTAATTTGTGGACGTCTGCATCCTCTATGGTTGCAAGAATACATTTTTTTGTTGGTCTTTAGAATAGTTTGAAGTTTTAGGAAAAATACGAAATTAATAAACTGTATATTTAAGTTTAAAGAAGAGAAGTATAAACGTTTCTTTAATGGTATATCTTGTAAAGGAAGAAGAAGCAGAAAAAATTAGAGAACTTTTTAATTTGACGTTTTCTTTCAATTTTCTTTTTTTTTAATTTTGGCTGAAGTAAATGAAGAAATATTCAAATTTTCGTTATGCGTAAAAAGTTTTAGGTTTAAGTAATTATTACAGCCACAACGATGTGGTTGCTCTCATAGAAAAACACTCTAAAATACAGGGTCCGAGTATAAAAATTAAAAAATTTCTTATGGAATGTTGCTAAAATAACCACGTACAAGCCTAAGACGTAAAATTTTAAATTTTAACTTTCCCCAGTAAAAACCTGTAGCGAAAGGGTTAAGCTCACGCTAGTACAACAACAACAACACCTGAAAAACGCGTAACTAAAAAAGTACCTTAGATCTGACAGTTTCAGCGAAGAAGAAGAAAAAGTTTTTGATATAAAATGTTATGAAAACAAAAAGTGATACTTAAAAGTGAAAATACAAAATAACAAATACTTACAAATACAAAGTACAAACGTCGAATTACAACACAGATTTTGAAATAAGGGAATGAAAACCACCTAAAGATACAATTTTTTTAGCTACTCCGCTGACAAACGTTGAAATTCTGGACAGATCGTGAAGTAGAGAAATAAAGGTATTCTGAGTATATAATCTATTTGGCCAATCCAGATAGTAAATAAGATGACTTGGAGAAATCTTTTAAAAACATACCAACGTTCGCTCGCCCCGTAAGTGATAAAATCTTTCAATGCCTCCATTAATTTCTCACCTGTGCTCACAATTGTTGCTTTGACTGCATCAACAAAATTTTTCTTTTGTAATTTTTCCAATAAAATTGTATTTCTTTTCAATAAATTAATATAATTTACATGTTATGAGTGGCGATTAAATGACAACAAATGCACTTTCTGCATGATAAATGAGGAAAGTGGGGGGGAAAAAGACAGCAACAAGTAGTGAAGCTGCCAGAGCGTGGAAAGTGACGCGTAGAGTAAAGAAAGTATGGAAGCTAAACTGGCTGAAGCCAATCGAGTTGCGGCGGCTTACTTCTTCTTGGCGGGCAGATACTTGTTCGAGGGTTCGGAGTAGCTGACTGCCGACTGCGACTGGAAGTTCTGCTGCACGAACGACTGCTGCTGCACACCACCGCCGCCGCCAATGGAGCCGCCCAAGTTCAGAGCGCCGCCCGTGTTGCCAATCACAGAGGTGACCGGAGCCACGCCCTCGTCGGAGATGTGCGTCGAGCCGCCGAGCGCATCGTACTGCGCCTGAATTTCCTGCTGCGCGCGCTGTGCCTCCTCCTGCGTCTTGTACTTGATGAAGTAGACCTCGGGCTTGTGCGCCTTCTGCTGGCCCTGCGCCAGCTGCAGCTGCTGGTGCACCTCGGACAGGTCGGGCTTCTTGGACAGCACATAGATGACGGTCTTCTCCTCCTGCGCCACTTGGGCCTGCTTGAGCGCGGCGCTGGCCAGCCTCAGGTTCTGGCTGGGCGCCTTGATGAACACAATGCGATAGTTCTTGCGAATGGGCGCGTTCTCCAGCTGCTGGCCCAGCACGTTCTCCTCCTGATCGTCGGGCGCGGAGTGAATGTAGATGTCCTTGGTGATGATGGCAGTCTGCGGGCGCTGGAACGACTGGAAGCTCTGCGGCTGGAAGCTCTGCTGTGGCGGCGCAATGGGCAGACTCAGCTGGGCGCCGCCGCTGAACGATTGGCCGATGGGCAGACTGAGTTGTTGCTGCACAATCTGCTGCTGATGGCTTTGCGGTATGGACGGTATGGGCTGCGGTGGCAGGTAGGACTGCTGTGGTGGGGCCAGTTGTGCGGGCTGTTGAGGAGCTGGCAGCCCAATGTTGGGCGAAGACTGCGCAATCTGTATGGGGCCGGGCACAGACTGTGGCGCAGAGGGCGCGTACTGGGGCAGACGCAAATTTGGTCGGATGGGCTGGGGCTGTGGAGCTGGCGGCTGCTGGTATCTGTAGCCGGGCTGAGCGAAGGCCGCAACAACGAGCGCAAAGTACTGTGGAAAGTGATGGAATTGCATTTGCAATTAAATTTTATTTCAAATTTCTGGAGTTTGGTTTGCCGAATGCTTACCAAAGCAAAGTGGAAAGGCTTCATTTTGACTATAAAAATATGCTTGTTTGTGCTCACACTTTCTTTGACAAGTTCAAATGTGCAACTGATGTCCAACCCTGAACCGGCCAGCACTTTTATATGTCCCAACAGATGTTTGACAAACGCATTTGAAAGCGAGCAACGGCCATAACAGCGTATTGGACGCTACCAAATTGGCGTTTAAAAAATGTAAAACTACTAAAAGCGGTTATCTCACGCACAAAACGGTCTGCCCCGCAAAGTCGTCGAGCCGCGTGTGACCTCTGCAGGCAAACAAAATAATCACATAACCAACTGATTGGCAAATCACGGAATCGAAGGCACACCAACACCACCAACAACATTGACAACATTCATCGAACGTCACCCATGATCGCATTAAAAATGCATCCTCCTCGGCGCACAATCCGTTCGTTCATTATCTAATCGCATTGACATGCCCAGAAAAAGTCGCGGCGCGCGTTCACAGCTTCCAGCAACAATTAAATGCCGGAGCTATAACCTTGCAGCAGCCGAAAAGTGTCGAGCTCCAAGCGACTCTTTTCCATATCATTTCCATTATGGACACATTTTGAAATTCGCCTTTGTCACCGTCGCTTAATGTAATGCAAAATTACAGTTTTATTTCTATTGTCTGACGTTCGAAACGACGACACATTCAACCGCATAATGCGAACAACAGCAGCAAACAACCAAAACAAAACGAACACCAACCAACCAAAGACTCGATTTGCATATTTGCATTCATGCGATGGCGATCGGTTTTCGCTTTCGTTGGGAACGCGTTTTTCAACTTTTGACCCAACGTTTTGGCCTCAAACGCAGCAGGTCGCGTCGCGTCTCGTTGTTGCGCCAACACCAGCCCCGGCAACATGTTGCCAGCCACACGATGCCATGAAGCTGTCAGCCGTCTCGCACCATCCCCGTTGCGGTCGCAGCGCCCATCTCGCGCCGCATTTCTCTGCGCTTCCGTTTCGCTGTGGCTGAAAATAAATAACTGTCAATATTCAAATTTTGTTTTGCCATTTCTTTTCATTTCTTATTACGCAAAATGCTGTCCAGTCGCCTAATTGTTGCTCTGATCTGGTTGCGAACTGTTTGCTATTCCACATTTTGGCTTTTCTTAATTCAATTCAGCTGCTCCCGAAATGGCTAAAGAAGACATTTTTTGTTTATGCTCGCGTTGTTCGAAATCCGCCAGGCAGCGCATGTCTGCTCCGAGTGGGCGTCATAGAAAATTGCTTGCTCCATCGATCTCTCATAGGTTGTATTGTCTCGTGCGATTGTTCCAAAAATGTCTCCATAAATACTTTTTGAGATTAATAGAAAAATAAAAATTAATGCATTTTATTACTGCAAATAAAAATTTACCAATTATGCAAATTATTAATGCCATAAGATTATCGCTTATATAACAAAACATCGTAAGGCTGTTTTTGTATTTCTGTAACTGTAAAGAAACTTGTTCCATGACAGCACATTGCCTGATAAAGTGTGATTTATGATTTTGATTAGATGAATAAATCCCTACAAACCAACTCTCTACAAACCAGAAGAACTGTATGCACTAAAAGAGATGCACAGAAGGAGTCGCAGTGGGTGTGGAAAAGTAAATGTATTCATGATTTGGATCACTAAGAGAATCGTATAAACATAAATTAAACATCTTCGGTCCATAAGACCATCCATCTAACCATTTGTTATCTGAACTATGACTTTAAAAACTTTATAACTTTGACTTTAAAAACTAACCAAACTACTTTTCCAAAATTTAAGGAAAGGTTGCTGTAATAGAATAATCAGAATGGAGAAAAAGTAGTCAATTACATATTAAAATACTGAATTTAAGCTTGTTACCATGGAGCAGGTTGGCCAATTTAGTGTTACGTGCTTTTTAAAGTAAACTGCAATTTTCAAACAGGACATTTTGTGGAAATTAAAATGTTTCCCGATTTTTAGTAAAAATTTCATGAAATTTGTTCACTGGAAACGACGCACAGTGTCAAGAGTGTGGCCAAAAATGGTAAAAATCAATGTTACAAAATGACTAAAATGAATATGACAATCGACAGATAATATCTCAACTAAGAAAAATCCGTTATCCGATCTTCAATAACCTACTCCGTTCCATTTTTATGTAGCTTCAAAGTTGATGTTAAAAAATACGCATTCGTTCCAAGTTTGTGGGTAATTCTTTGTGCTGAATGAAAAATCAAATAAAAATATAATTTATGTACTAATCGAGTCATGTTATATATTAAATAAAACTTTGGAATTTTTCCTGTATGGCAGCACTATTTTTTGATTTGTGCTTTGAAATAACTGTGAAATTCCGTTACATTGAAAAATTACGTTTTCGGTTTGCTTCTAACAAAGAACCAAAGGTTTGGTGGAAAAAAGTTTAAAAAACGTCAAAAACACTTTTTTAGTTCCAACCCTAAATTACTAAAAAAAAGTATGTATTAACATAATCCGGAGTAATTTTTTGCTTATATGTGCCTATTTGGTTGTTATTCGCATTTTTCTAGTGACGCCTCCACTAAAAATACGTGATTTCTTCGAAGTGTGGCGTATAGCTGAATCCAGAAAGCGGTCAATAAAACTTGATTTTCTTATAAATTTACTTAAAGATAAGACGGGCGTTCATGTTAATCATGAAAAAAAGCAAAGTTTGCGTCCCCACCTAAACATTTACTTTTTGCAGTGGCACCTACAGTCAAAAATTGTGATTTTTTCGAAGTATGGCTTCCGACGTTCAATGAAAGTAGCGGCGAAGCAGCTGCTGAAATGATGAGCTATATAAAGGACAAGGTTGGCACATTGTTCGTATCATCAAAAGTAGGCAGAATGCCACGCCCACTTTAAAAATCTAAACATTTATACCAAAATATGGTATCACAAGCTGAAAAAATTAAACATGAATTCATAAAGGAAAAGTTTTGGCCACTTTATATATATGCTCCAGCTGCCACGCCCACTTTAAGGTTTTAGAAAGCTTACCAATTAAAATTACATCGTGGAACGAGTATAGCAAACAGCCTTCTAAAACTACAGTTTTAGTTGTAGTAAAATACGAATATTTTTGAAAGTGGTGGGTGGCAGACCACCCATTTTTAGTGTGAGCTTTTATATCATTATTTTAAGCTCAAATACAATACAAATTCATAATTCTATCACTAATATTAAGAAAGTTATTTCAATATTACAATTCCTTTCGTATGGGAGGTGGGCGTGGCAGTGATCCAATTTTAAGGATTTTTTTTTAATTTCTTAATTTCCACCACGAAAACAATCTCACCAAGTTTCATCGAAATACGACAACGCTAAGTATTTTTGGCCACGGCTTATATGGGATCGCGACACTGTGCGACGTTCTTACGTCTGAAGTGAAATTATGTTTGTGTCATTGGGACAAAAATGAGCATCGAACAAATTGAAAATATTAAGTTTTTGCTCTAAACTTTGTAAAACTTGAACTGGAAAATTTCAATTGATTAACCAAGTTTTTGGTGAGGATTATTTATCCCGTGGCAGAGTTCATGAGTGGTACACTTGATTTAAAAACGATTGCCAGGACCTAAATGAGGACTAACGTTGTGGCCAACTGAAATCCCAGATCCGCAGATTCCATAAGCCAAAATCTTCTTGAAATCCTTGAAATTTAATTTAACCTTCGCTTTACTTATACCCACCCGAGTGATCTTTTTAATATTCATGTTCAAAATCTGCCAGACTATTTGTCCAATGTAGTTATGATTTCGACTCAATGAACAAATTCAAAAGTAATTTTCAATAACATAAACAACAAATTTGTTTGGAACTTTTATTCATGTTTAAACTTGAATTTTGTCATTTAGTATACCAAAAACCCAACCGGGTGATCCCAGGCGCTTCACAGTAAAATTTTTTTGTTTTTTTTATGTGTTCAATAAACCCTCTGGAAAAAAATCTTCTACATTAATATTTTTCAAGTCGCAAAATAAATCTTTAAAGTTAGGCCTTTTTTCGAAAAACGTACTCTCACCAGAGGAATATACGAAATACTGAGGTATGGAACAAATTATTTATTATTATTTATTTATTGTTATTTTTATTCAAAATAAAAATTAAAACCACAAGTCACAAATATGTGACTGATTTTTTGACCATTTTCACCTGAAGCTGCACCATGCGACTTTTCAAAAAAATGCATTTGTAGATAAAACAAATGCGTTTTGAGGACGAAGAAGGTCCGGTCCGATCCGGTCGACGATCTAAAATACTCATTAGACATGCTTTTAGATCGTGCAAATCACTGTATTGAGCGTAAAGGGGACTATTAAAAAAAAACAGTTTTGCCAAACTTTTTTTTATTGTTTTTTTTAATGTTTAAAGACGAAAAGACCTTTTTGCTAATTTGGGAAAGAACATACCATGCATAGTGATTGAAAATGTTTAATAATTATAGGCTATGGGGGTTTGACACCCAAACCCCCCTTGGCTACGCCCTGCCACGCAGTGAAAAGAGTTAATCCTCATCCGACGTTCAAAAAAACACACATAAGATGTTCGGGTGAAATTTCACCCATATGGTACTTTGTAGTGTTTTAATGAATTTGTTTACCAATTATAATAAAAAATCATTTGTTATCTTTAATCTTTATTATCTTTGTTATCTTGCAGATAAATAAGTTAACAAATTGTTCTATATTTATTTGCAATTAGGGCAACTAGGTTAGGTTAGGTTATTGTGGCTGCCCCTGTAAGAGACACACTCGGAGGCTTATTATGAGACCCGTTGTGATATACCACAAATTTGACCCGTTTTTAAATGTGTATGTAACACTGTTTTTTCCAAAATATGTTACAGTACACATTTCAAGCGGATGGGGAAAGGGGGGAAGGAAGGGTAGTAGTTAACTACAACTTTGTGTTCGCCACATGTACACTTTTTGCAAGAATTGCAAGCAGAATATGCCTTTCGATCGTATTTGATACCAAATTGGCACCGTGTTTCAATAGTTTTCAACTTTTTTACGCTCTGATTTTCTGACAAGGTTTAGGAAATTGGCTGTATTGAGATAAGAAGTCAGCATGAAGATTTTCCTTTCGGTAACGGTGTTCTACGCAAAATCTTTAGCTTTACCAAACTCAAATCTAAGTCTTCAAGAAAAACTCGCCGCTTGTACTTTTTGTTTGGATTCCAGCAGGGAACGACAGCGATTAGTTTTTCGTTTGACGGTATAATTAGTGAACAACCAGTTGGTCTAAAGTGTCAACTACTGCTTTTGACTTATTGTAAAACGATATAATTTCGGATAATTTTTTTCCACCCACATTCCCTGGTTATGATGAAAAGTACTCAAAGGGGCATCTTCTGCGAAAAGCCAGCAATTGTTTACTTAGTGTGTCCTTTTCATAGGACTCACATAGCAGTTGTCGTTAAACCCACTTTTTCATATATCTCTTATGGGTGTTAGCGAGGTTCATTCTTGATTACAATCGTTACGTTCTTGGCGAGTGGTTTTGTCACCGACAGAACGAAAAATTGGTCTGCCTGTTGTGTAACTTTTCAGATTATCAAGAGATTCTCCATTCGACTTATAAACACCACTCAAAATTGAAATACCAAAATATGCCTGAATATCACCAACGCTGACCCATGCACTGCCAAAAACTCGGAAACCTTCAACATTAGTTTTGTCAGTTACTATCTTTAACATTGGTCTTCATTGGCATCTTGTATTGCTAACACATGACTTCAAGCATAGCGAGTTATACCAACTTTAGTTGAAATAATATAATTGGCTCTAACTTTTCCGTTAAGTTCAGGAGGCCCATTGCTCCATAAAAAGGTTTTACCTATAAAAGCAGTTCAAAACTTTCAATCCAGTGACGTAATTTTATGGCATTTTCCGTATGTGTTGCGTTGAATTTCCATACAATTTGTATATGGGTGAAACTTCACCCGAACGTCGCCCACGTAACTTTTTTTATAATCACCGTTATAATGAAATAATCAATATGTTGTAGATAATTTCTAAAACTTATATTGGTTTGCTACAAATATAGGGGGTTTTTTTTAGAGGTTTGTTTTTCGAATAGAGATAAAACTGGCATTTTGTGGTCAAATCTGGCAACTCTAATGTCATTTATGTTCAGTTTGGTTTGCCATTTCATCATGAACAGGTTGACAAAAGAACAACGCTTGCAAATCGTGCAAATTTATTTCGAAAATAATGGTTCAGTTCGCGAAGTTTACCGCAAGCTCCGTCCATTTTATGGTCGACATAATCGTCCATCAGAGCAATTAATTCGGTTAACCATGGGTCGTTTTCGCACTACGTTTACTCTATGTGATAATACGCATCCGCAGAGACGTCGAACAGTGCGCACCGAAGAAACAATTGCCGCTGTAGAGCAAAATGTTGAAGAGGACCCGAATGAATCGATTCGCCACCGTGCACAGCAATTGGAGCTTTGTCCATCAACTTTATGGAAGATTTTGCGCAAAGATCTTGGCTTGCGACCTTACAAGATCCAGCTTGTGCAAGAATTAAAGCCGCGAGACCATGCAATGCGTCGTGATTTTGGTGTATGGGCCGAAAATGAGATTGATCTCGATGCTGATTTTCATCGCAAAATTTTGTTCAGTGATGAGGCTCATTTTTGGTTGAATGGCTACGTCAACAAGCAAAATTGCCGCATTTGGAGTGAAGAGAATCCACATGAGACCCTTGAGACGCCATTACATCCACAAAAACTGACTGTTTGGTGTGCTCTATGGGCTGGTGGAGTCATTGGGCCATACTTCTTCCGAAATAATACTGGAGAGTCAGTTACCGTTAATGGAGACCGGTATAGAGCCATGATAACCGACTATTTTGTTCCCGAATTGGATGGCATGAATGTGGATGAGTTGTGGTTCCAACAAGACGGCGCTACATGCCACACAGCGCACGTCACAATCGATTTATTGAAGGAAACATTCGATGAGCGCATAATTTCGCGGAATGGACCTGTCAATTGGCCACCAAGATCGTGTGATTTGACACCATTGGATTATTTTCTTTGGGGATATGTGAAGTCGCTCGTCTACGCCAACAAACCAGAAACGTTAGGGGACTTGGAAGCCAACATTCGTGGCGTTATTGCCGACATACGGCCCCAAATGCTCGAAAAAGTGGTTGAATTTTGTGGCTTTATTCGAGCCAGCCGCGGCGGCCACATGCCCGAAATCATATTTAAACATTAATGGCATAAAATTATCCTTCCAATAAAGCCAAATTGATGGACATTAAAACGATTTTCTTGTGTTTTATTTCAATTCGAAGTTCTATACCTCTAAAAAAAACACCCTATACAAGAAACCTTAATCATTTTGATAAATATATAGGAAAGTTATAGCATCCCAAAGTTGAAAATGGGTGAAAAATCACCCGAACGACGGATTAGGGTTAAATACATAAGTACATTCGACATTCGATTTTTTTTTGTTGGTAGACCTATCCCCAAGATGTGTTGACATTATCAACCATTTTGCGTATTGAGTTTAGCTTTGGTATGAATAAATATTAGACGTGGTTTGGTGTGCTCGGCGAATTTTTCCTAGAAGAAATGAATCTACCTAAAAGAATAGAATCTTTTTCTTCTAGAAGAAAAGAATCTTTCATTATAATGATTGGGCTTTAGTTCCGACGTCAGTACCATACACCCATGTTTCGTCACTAGTTATGACCCTCTTGAGCAAATCTGGATCGGACTCGGGTGAGCGTTGCTCGGCTTTTTTGGTCAAAATGTATCAGTTTCGGAACCAATTTAGCTGCTTTACGCTTCATACGTAAAACATCCCAACAAAAACTACATGGAAAACCAACCGATACGCCAACATTCTCAGCAACTTCTCTAATAGCGATACGACGATTTTCAAAACAATTTTCGTAACTATTTCAACGTTTCCAGCAATTGCTTACTTGCTGAGGCATACAGTTCGAACATCGTCTTGGTTTTCTGTGAAAATCTTGTACCACCTATAAACATTTAAATTGCTCAAAGAATACTCGCCAAACGCGTAAATCAACATTGATAGTGCCTTGGATGACTTAATTTTATTGTTCACACAATATTGAATACAGATTATTTTTCCTTCCACCTTTTTTTAACAGACCTAGTATATCAATAGCTCAAGTTATACCTATTCCTATTCATATTCTAATTTTTTGTCTTAATTAAGAGAACTAAGAGCAAAACAAATAGCTTCTGATCGAACCATGAAGCCACACCAAATGAAGTCATCACACAGTGGTTCAAAAAATATTAATAATAATAATAATAAATTGACAAAATCCCAGCAATTGTATTCGGCATTCATATGGTAAAATCTTATTTTGTATGCATCCGGACGCATATTGCAATTGTATAGAAATTCAAATCTTATAACAGACTCTAAAAACGCTAAAAGCAAATTTAAATGCGAATTGCTCATAACTGTATCTCATTATGTGGTTGTGTAAATATTGACGTCAGTATCATGAAAAATATTAAATGTGGTTTTAATTAGCTGCGTTGAAGTTATTTCGTTCGTTCGTTCAGTTAAATATGACAGTTGGTATTTATAGGAAAAATCACAACTGCTGAAATAACTAATTGTCTTATATGACAATTTTATGACAGAGATATGACGAAAAATACGAGCTATGACTACTGTTTGCTTCGTTAGCGTACGAACATTTGATATTGGTGGCTGTCAAAACTTAAGTTTATAGCTCGCATCTACGTAGTCGGTGTGGATTTGCATTATTAATTTTAGAGTTACAGGGTGATGCGTTGAAGTTGGGCGGCAGAGTTTGAAAAAATAAAAGAAAGATAGATATATAGATAGTAGGGCGGGTTAATTTTTTTTTTTGATGAAGCGTATAGCAAAAACGTAATCTATAGGTGATTCTGAGAAATTTTGCTCAAGGGACCATAGCTCTAAGTCGGATTTGGAGCCCCCAAAATTTCAAAATAGATTTTTTTCAATATATACATAGAATAATTTAATTAAATTCGTCATAAAATCGGATAAAGTTATAGTAGATTTCTCAATCTGGGCTTGTTTGAAAGGTATTTTTATCACCTTTCAGAATCTGTATTGATACCAATATTTTTTTTTATTTTTAGCAGACATATTAGGAATTTTTTGTCGAAAAATAGCCTAAAATGAACTAATGAAATTTTGGGGGGCTCCAAATCCGACTTAGAGCTATGGTCTCTTGAGCAAAATTTCTCAGAATCACCTATAGATTACGTTTTTGCTATACGCTTCATAAAAAAAAATCGTTCCATACAATTTGACCCGCCCTAATAGATAGATAGATAGATAGATAGATAGATAGATAGAGAGATAGATAGATAGATAGATAGATAGATAGATAGATAGATAGATAGATAGATAGATCGATAGATAGATAGATAGATAGATAGATAGATAGATAGATAGATAGATAGATAGATAGATAGATAGATAGATAGATAGATAGATATATAGATAGATAGATAGATAGATAAATAGATAGATAGATAGATAGATAGATAGATAGATAGATAGATAGATAGATAGATAGATAGATAGATAGATAGATAGATAGATAGATAGATAGATAGATAGATAGATAGATAGATAGATAGATAGATAGATAGATAGATAGATAGATAGATAGATAGATAGATAGATAGATAGATAGATAGATAGATAGATAGATAGATAGATAGATAGATAGATAGATAGATAGATAGATAGATAGATAGATAGATAGATAGATAGATAGATAGATAGATAGATAGATAGATAGATAGATAGATAGATAGATAGATAGATAGATAGATAGATAGATAGATAGATAGATAGATAGATAGATAGATAGATAGATAGATAGATAGATAGATAGATAGATAGATAGATAGATAGATAGATAGATAGATAGATAGATAGATAGATAGATAGATAGATAGATAGATAGATAGATAGATAGATAGATAGATAGATAGATAGATAGATAGATAGATAGATAGATAGATAGATAGATAGATAGATAGATAGATAGATAGATAGATAGATAGATAGATAGATAGATAGATAGATAGATAGATAGATAGATAGATAGATAGATAGATAGATAGATAGATAGATAGATAGATAGATGGATGGATAGATGATAGATAGCATTTTGATTGAATTATTTGACGTTCGATCTATTAAGAAGCTAATGGTTTATTTTAAATAAATTTGTGTTTGTTTCAAGTCCTCACAGAGGTGCAAATACTTTTAAGTCTCACTGTACCTTTTCTGAGTCATCAGCATAATTTGATTTTGACGCCTACTTATACAACAATATTAACTTTAACTTTATACGTTACCATTTCGTAGACAACAAATTAGTGGACAGTTGAATGGGTGACAACAACAACCACAGTTCGCTGCAAATTGCTTTACCAAACAAAAAACAAAAGCAATGTGTTAAGGATTATAAAAAGCAATTTTAAAGCGGATTTATGCGATTGCATGCAAATTTGTAATTTGTTGTTGAAGTAAATTCCCAAACAAATCGAGAAAATATTTATGATCGACAAACAATACAATAGATTATGCTGACGATATCATCAAAATGCTAATGCGGATCAATGAAATGCAAACGAAAGCGCATGCAGTGCTAATTTCGCGCACGCGAATGTGCGAATAAGGGCTGAACTTTTCAAATTGAATGCTTATTTGGCGCATTAATGACACCTTGACAGTTGTTGTTGTGGCAAGGAATTTCTGTGCGGTTATATAACCGATGGCCACCAATCGACTCTGGTTTGCATTATTCAAAATTGAGTCATCTGTTTTTGTTTCGGTTTCGTTGTGATAGCAGAAATCTGTGGGTGTCTAGTGATGAAGTTTGCGAAAGTGAAAAATTAAGAGGTCACTATTGACTATTGTGTGACATCAGAAAATCCGGAATGAAATTGCTTTTCAGGAATGAAAGTCTTTCCGTTTAGCTTGAGTCAAATTTTGATTTAGTTGGTATTAAGTTATAAACTCGTTGTCTTCTCCCATTTCTCCCGATTTTGCAACATTTGAACCGATTTCAACTGCAACTTGATGACCCTAAATTTCGTATGCAGTCGTCTGCCCCGCACTGTGACAACGCAATCGGTGGCATAAATTTCTGTCGATGTTTAATTGCCTTGTTGCCCACATTTTACTATCCAATTAAAGCGCTGCGAGCCCGTCGCCTGCGGGCCCAGTTCATCAATTGATCATAAAAAATTTGTATCTCCATAAATCGAAGAGCAGAGCAACGGTCCTAATCGGTATCGCTGCTACTGCCGTTCGTGTGTACGCGGCATGGCTGCGGTGGCAGCTGATAAAAACGCATAGATTACGGCGGTGGTGAGTTGTTATACAAAGCACCAAAATGGGCGGCTTGCGATTTGCATAAAACTAATCGCGCATGAACCGAAAAAAAGTGACAAAGTAAATCACTTGGCCCATTGACGCGCGCCCGATCGACGCCGCGACTGTTGCCAAATTCAAAGCTCATGTCAACGCCATCTTTGCTAGAAAATCCATCCATCCGGGCGCTGGGATGGCTGCGTTCACTTTTGTTTCGCCCATATTTAAGTGGTTGTTTGGCCTTCGAGCGGTCGATTCCTATTGTCTCAAAATAAATTTTGCTAAATTAGATGTTTCTGTTTCAAGTGATGAAAAAAATTTCTTTTGGAGTTTTCTCTATCCACTCTTTTCTTTCTTTATTGCGTGCCGTTGTTGTTGTTGTTGTTTTGGGTTGGTTGATTTCGTTGTTATTATTGCTTGTCAAATTCGTGCAGGAAAATTTATGCATCCACGTTGATTTGGATTTTGATTGGGATTCGGTGTTGTTGGTGCTGTTGTTGCTCTCTGACCGTGTGTGGTTATTTGTTATTTTAGCGACATATAAAAAGTGCACTATTGTCTAAGATGATTAACAGTTACATTTTAAATTTCACATTGTGAAGACTTAAGGAGTGGTAGAGCCTCGCTGTTGCTCGGGTTTGAACGTTTTACCAAAACTGAAGATGCGTGTCTTTGTGGTGAGTGAGCGTGTCATCCAAGGCATCCAAATTGGCAAAACGCGATCTGGTGATGAGTTAAAGTGTTCAAAATTGGCCATGGTCGGGATAATTGGCGACAGATCAGGCGATCTTTTGAACGGGACAGTGTTTAGTGTGAGAAAGAAACAAGTGGCGCAGGAAGTGAAGCTGGAATTAATTAAATTAATTTCACGATATCTTAGTAGACCTAAGTAAAAATTAATCTCAAGGACAAATGAGATAGTGAAAACATATTTTGCAGTTTAAAAAAACAGAAAATTTGTATTTGTATTAAAAAGGACGAAATGAATATGCAACGCAAATGTTTTCGAATTGAAGATTAGTAGAAAGAAATGGCCAGTTTGTTCATTAAATCCATCCAGATTATCTGAAAATACTAAGCAAATTTACCATGTGGCAGCATGAATTGTCACTTTTTCCCGAAAACATTTTCTAGAAGTTTCTATATTTTTGTTAAACGAATCTTACATACAAAGAAAAAGTTTTGATTATTCTAGAAACGCTGCTGATCGTTCCAGAGGTGATCTTATCATTTAAGAAGCACTTTTGGCTTTGAGTTACATAGTTCAGTTTCAGTTGATTAAAAGACCAGTAGCGGATTCAGCGGGTGGTTTTGGGGGTTGAAACCCCTCCTCCGAAATATTAGGGTCGACTTTAAAATTACATACAAATTAAAAATGAAATTTATGAAATAAACATTTACATTATAAACATTTATGAATATTAAAGAATTCCTTTTTGAAACCCCCCCAAAATATTTTTCTGAATCCGCTCCTGTAAAAGAGAATTTTTGGTTTGTTTGAAGTGTTTCAGAATGTACTGCGGGTCGAGGGTTCAACTTTACAATGCACGTTACAGTGTAAAGCGGTGTTACTAAATATATAAAATTTAGTTACTATGTCCTATGATCCACAACACACGATAGCAGAGGCGGATTCAGAAAAATATTTCGAGGGGGGTTTCAAAAAGTAATTTTTTAATATTCATATAATGCCAAAAAAATTCCTTTTAATTTGTATGCAGTTTTAAAGTCGATCCTAATATTTCGGGGGGTTTCAACCCCCAAAATCCTCCTGAATCCGCCACTGCACGACAGTATTTTATTAGTTCGTATGGATCGAAGTTCTGGATGGGATCCTAAAGCTTTGTAGATACGACTTCTTTCTTTCAATTACTTCACTACAGTGATACCTTTGACATACTTTGTGGTATCACAATGGATCATGTAAAACTTGGCCCAGGAGTGTTCATGCTGAGGCAGACATCGTAACCTAAGCTGACTTAACCTTTTATACTAAATCGGTTTATAGCAAGACATTTTATCGTTTTCAAAATTTAAAAAAATTCTCTCGAATTCACATTGCATTGAATTGACATTTTATATTCTTCAATATTTTTTGCCTATTCCAAGATCTAAATAATTCATAATTGGAAGTGATTCCAATAGGTAAATCAAAAGTGTCTATTATTAAAATTTTGTTTAATCAAAAATCTCAAAATTTTATTCCCAAACTTGACTACATATCAAAGGCTTTACATTATAGTTTTTTGGATACGAAATTTTCTAGTTTATTACATTATGTCAAGTCTTTTCCATTTTGTACGAAACTCATATCTAGAATTTACTAAATTTTCAAGTTATTTGAATTATATATTTTTTAGTTTGTTGAGTCAAGATCTAAGAAAACTCATACCCAGAATTGACTTCATATCAATAATTCAAACTCATAACCAGAACTTATTTCATTTGAAAACTTCAGTTAATTTCTCTCATGCGTTATTTTCCGATCCATTGTGTGATTTTTTTTGTCGTTTTCAAGTTCTAAAAAAAACTTATACGCAAAAATTACTTCATATCAATAATTCAAACTCATAACTAGAACTTATTTCATTTGAAAACTTCAGTCATTTTCTCTCATGCGACAATTTCCTATCTATTGTGTGATCTTTTTGTTGTCGTTTTCAAGTTTTAAGAAAATGCATACGCAGAAATTACGTCATATCAATAATTCGAACTCATAACCAGAACTTATTTCATTAAAAAACTTTAAAGTTATTTTCTCGCATGCGACATTTTCCAGTCTATTGTTTGATTTTTTGTTGTTTCCAAGTTCTAAGAAAACTGATACACATAAATTACTTTATATCAATAATTCGAACGCATAATATGTTTTTATTCTATGAAATATTTTCTAGTCCATTGTGTGATTTTTGTGGTTTCCAAGATTGTATTCTCTCTAATCACACACAAAATTCAATAATTCGAAGTTGTTTCCTTTTTCTGCTTTTTTATTATTTATGGTAGTTTCAAGTTTTAGTTGAGTAGTTTTTGAGATAAGAAAGCTCAGCCCAAAATTTAATTCATATTATGATTGTTCTGAAGTTGTTTTTTTACATGCGATATTTTCTAATTGAATTAGTTTTACATTCTATTATTACTAAAAAGACAGATATTCGCTGATATCTCGAAAAGTACACATCGGATCTGGCAGTTTTCACAAAATAAATTTTTAAAAAATATAAAATGTTCAACGATAAAAAATAAAAGTCGCCAAAGCAAAAGCTGATAGAAGTACTTTTTCTCGCATGCGATATTTAATTTTCCTTTATAGGCTTCAAAATAAACTCGTAAATTCGCACACTACATAAATGCTTTATTTTATAAAATAAATATGTTGACTAGTGTCCGACCAAATATTCGGTTTCGGTTTCGGCCCAAATAAGTGGTTTCGGTTTCAGTTTCGGCCAAAAAATGGCCGAATAGCCGAAACCGAAACTTTCTAGAATATTTTTTACATTTTATTGTGAAGCAGATTTATAGTGAAAGGAGGAATAATTTAGATGCCACCAATGTAAATAAATTTATTTTTTTAGCATATAATATTAAATTATTTAATTTTGAATATTAGCGAGTAAGGTACGAAAGGGTGATTTTTTCATGTTTACGTTTTTAAAAAATGAATAAATTGTTTTTTTTAATAAGTATTTATTTATTTATGCTATGTTTGTTTGTTTGTTCTTTATTTACTTAATGTAAAATTCGTTTGTTGAAAAAAGTGCTTGATATGGTGATTTTTATTTCAACTAGAAAGTTTCGGTTTCGGCCGAATATTAAAAAAAACCGAATATTCGGTTTCGGTTTCGGCCCAAAAAAGTGGTTTCGGTCGGACACTAATTTTGATATTTAGTATTTGTTATGAAAGTATAACTAAACCACTAAATATGCTTCCTCTTTCCCCTCTCGCCCCACTTTTCAGCTATCGTTGTTCGTTGGTGTGGCGCTGGCGCGTCCGCAGGGCTACGACTATCAGGTGCACCTTGGGTCAAGTGACAACAGCGGCTTCACGTTGGATCAATTTCAATTGTTGCAACAGTTTGCCGATCAACAACAACAACAATTTTCGCCGCAACAGTTTCAGCTGCCCGCAAATGCACAAATAATTGCCATACGCGACAATGCGCCAGAAATTGCCACCCTATCGCAAACGGTGAAGCAGACTGAAGAAGGAGGCTACCAATTTGTCAATCAGCAACAGCAACCACAACAACATGTTGACGCAGTGCCGGAATTGCAGACAAGTCTGCTGGCACCACAGCTGCAAGACATCGGCAACAGCCAACAGCAACACGAAGAACAATTATCACAGCAAATACCGCAACAACAACAAGTGGAACAAGTATTGCCACAACAGCAGCAACCCCAGGCTGAGCAACTGCCCGCGCCACAGCAACAACAGCAGGAACAATCGAAGCCACTAGTCGAAGCAAAACACCAACAACAGCCGCAGGTGCAGTACATCCCTCCACCGCCGGTCGCACCAACACCATCGCATTATCATCCCCCGCAATACAACAAAGAGTTCTACTACCTATCCGCTCCTCAGGAGGACTACGACCAGACGCCGGAACTGCAAAGCCAGCTCGGCCAACTGAAGAAGAATCTGCGCGTCGTCTTCATCAAGGCGCCCGAGCAGAACGGCCTGGAGAAGGCAGCGCTGCAGCTGGCGCAGGGCGCCAACAGCGCGCAGACGGCCATCTACGTGCTGACCAAGCAGCACGACGTCGCCGAGCTGGCCAGCCAGCTGCAGCAGGTGCGCGCCAGCTCGCACGCCAAGCCCGAAGTGGTGTTCGTCAAGTACCGCACGCCCGCCGAGGCCGACCATGCGCAGCGCACCATCCAGGCGCAGTACGAGGCGCTCGACGGGCCCAACCACTTCAACCACGACGGCGTCGTGCCCAGTCACAACTTCATCGGCTCCACCGATCCGGTGGAGCCGCGCAAACGGCCCGCCGCCGAAGTCACCCGGCCGGCTGCCAAATATTTGCCATCCGCAGCCAAGCTCTAAATTTTATATGCGTAGTTAATTTATATGTTTTTAGGTTAAACGGCGCGCCACAGTCGCTGCCCAAAATGTTGAGTTAAATAAAACTATCAAAAAACAAGTCGTGTGCTGCATGCTTTTAGGCGCTGAGTTGTGTGCACGCTGTGAGCGTTGTGTGTTGTGTGCAATGCGTGTCTGGCACTTTCGGATTTTGTCTGCTTTTGTCCTCGTTCGCTGACAGCCACCGCCTATGCAAATCGCCGCTGCTGAAACATCACGCGTTATGCAAATCAACTCGAACCAAATATTTGAGTATTTTGCTTATCGTTGCGTAGCTTTAAAAATAGCCACTCTGCAACGCACTCAGCGGCCAACGCAAGTCGTGGGTCTGTGTCTGCGGCAGCTTAAGCGAAAAGAGGTGACCGTCTAAACTGTAGAAGCTACAACACCAAATCAAGCGCACAACTTGATGATTGCTGCAGCCAGATAAGAGCCAACATTGAGAATGCTTTACGCAATCGCTTTGATGTATTCATTTTAAATATTGAAAAGTGCGTTTGGGTGAATTTGAAGGATTTTCGAGAACGACAGCAAAATTATGAATGAGTCAAATTAAATATTTATTCAGAACTGAATTATTCAAAAACGTCTTTCAGATGTACGAAATATTTGCAAATGCGGAAAGATTTACTAACGAATTTACTAAAGCAGTCTGAATTTGCAATCTAAATAAGTTCTCGAATAGATGTCAACGTGTTGTAGTTGTTTGACCCATCTGAATCAATGACCATGAATCATGCACAGAACTGTTTCGAATTTGATGCTAGACTAGCACCATCACCCATCACTTTTGGAAAAATCGCGAATCTAAATCGAATCAATGATTAAATTTTGTAGTATTGTGTGGGTGGTGGGTGCCAGCTCCTTGTCCAGTACCCGTCCCGGTAGGAGGCGTAAGACTTAGGGAAGTCCTTAAATGTGATGGATACCCAACTCTGACATCGAATTTATGATCAGCAAACCTAATTCCATAGAAAATTTATAGTCGCATTCACCGATCAGACATTCGTTTCTTTTGTGTGCCGGTATTTTCAACGTAAAAAATATACATTGCAAAATAATAGCTATCAGTCAACGTCAAAAAAATATGTCCCATTCACAATAGTTACTGGCAATGGAAAAAATATTTCTCACAAAATAAACGTTACCGAGCAACGTAAAAAATATTTTTCTCTCATAACAGTTATGCGATGACGGAAAAAATATTTTTCAAAAAATAAACGGAAAAAATATTTCTTGCCGATAATAGTTATTAGGCAACAGAAAAAATATTTGTTACGAATAATAGTTATACATAGATGTAAAAAAAATTATTTCAAAATAATAATTATATGTAACAATTAAAATGTTTGTTACAGTGAAACAGTTATTTTCCAACTTTTTTCTAAAAACGTTATAACTGTTATGTCCCTGATTTAAACTATTTTAAGTGAAAAGAGGTTTTTGTTGAACACACCGTCCACACTGCTCAATGAGGTTTAATTTGACAGCTGTTTGTCTACAAAGAACAAATAAATATTTTTGTGAACTGATATGCTTGGAGCATGATTCGAGCGAAATATTGGTGCATTTTTCACAATCCACGATAACGTACTCAACTTCGTCCAAATATAAGACGCCTTGTATTCAGATGCCATAAAAATGGAATGGATGAATGGAATGAAAGCAGTGCGAGCAAAACGATTATTTTCATTCATTTCAAATTTTGAATTTTTGTTTAGTTTTGTTTTGATGAAATAACAGCTGAATTTGTAGGGATGTTTTTCTGGTGTGTGTTTAGTATGTGCGCTGTGTTCAGTTGACAAAAAAGCTTTTTCATAGAAAGCTTTCGGATGCAACCCTGCGCTGAACTCGTTTCAAAACTTGTTAAATGGTTTAACACGTTTAATTTCCAACAACAATTGCATGCGAATAAACAGGTTTTCGAACTGGTTTTGTTCATTTAACTTGTTTAAGCACAATAAACACGTTTAAGTCGTCAGTTTGAACGCCATATAAGGAAAGGAAAGATGGTTTAAAGATAGTTTTGAATTTATAGAAGCAATATACCCTTAATACAAGTGTACTACATGTAGTACAGTCGGCATATTTGGGTTAAAGGTCTGTAGATTACACAATGTTTCTTTAAATATTTTCGAGTTTTCACAACTAATTCTTAGGTCAAAAGCGATAACCGCTAAAGTCGACTTACGACAGAATTGAGTTATGGATGCCTCTATGTTCCCTTGACTGTGCCGTACATTTTTGTCTAATCGGGGAGCAGTGTTGCCAGATGGATTTCAAGCAATACCCCTAAAATGAAATCCATTTCCCCCTAAAAACTAAAATTTCCCCCCAAATCTATAATGCACACATAAAATTCATATTTCATGAAAATTTGCTCATTCTATTTGGTACATGAAATTAAAAAAGATCCACTTGCCAATATATCTGAACTAGGTGTTGATGTAACAAAAATGCAACCTGGTTGGCCACAGACATTTTAAAAAGCGTAAATTAAAAATGTCTTAAATATTTCCCCCTAAATTTTGCTCCTAAGAAATTTATCATAAAATTTCCCCTCAATCTAAATAAATAAACCCCAAATCTAGGGGGAAACCCCCTAATCAGGCAACATTGTTGGGAAGTTTGTAACTTTAAAACCAGAAAAAGAAACCTATTACACAGCACAACAAAAAACACTTTTTTTCTGTTGCATGGAGTTTTTCTACTGTTTCTTACTAATTTGGGTACGCTGATTTCGAATCTATCCTCGGATTTTTTCTAGCAGCTCTAGTTAGTGAGATATAGGTACCGTGTCATTTTTTCAGTTTTTCCTCTACTTTTTCCATATTTTTGATCGTAATTTCTAAACCAAAAAACCGATTGACATGATTTTTACCTTATCGCATTAACAACACCGCACGGCTTCTTTTTCGATGCAATTTATTGTTATAAGTTTTAAAATGCCGCGGTAATTGGACCTCAAAGTCGGAAAATATGGAATTTTAAGGCGTCTTCTTTGATGGTCAAAAACATACACATTTTTTGTAAATCAATTAACGAGTTAGGTGTATAATGAAAGCCGACTCATCAAGCAATACAACAAAGCCAAATTATTTGGCAGAATACACAGTCGCATCGAAATAATAGCAAAAATGCACCATCGTCATTTTCATCACTTTTTATACTTTTTCCTTACAAAATTAGGGGCCTCTAAATATGCTCTTTTATATGTTCCATTTATAGTCTGAAATACAAGCAAAAAACAAAAATATTTTAAATTGCTCGAAACAAAAAAATTAAAAACTTTGCATATTTTGAGGCTCCTAATTTTTTAAGGAAAAAGTATGAAAAGTGATGAAAATGGCTATGGTACATTTTTGCTATTATTTCGATGCGAATGTGTATTCCGCCAAATCATTTGGCTGTTTTGTATTGCTTGATGTTTCTTCTTAAGATATTCATATTCTTCGTAACTTGATTTATGAAATATCTGTACAATTTTCGCCATCAGAAAAACGCCTTGAAATTCAATATTTTCCTACTTTGAAACCTTCGAAACGCCAATTTAGAACGCATAAAATTAATTAATGTCAGAAAAGATTGCGTGAGATGTTGTTAGTGCAACTATATAAAAATCATGTTGATAGGATTATTGGTTCAGAAATTACAGTCGAAAACGAGAAAAAAGCCGAGGAAAATTCGAAAAAGTGACACGCCCATTTTTTGCGAAAACTAGAGCTGTTACATAAAAACGGAGTATGATTTTGAAAATAGCGTGGAAAAACGATTCAGATTCATGTAAAAAACTCCATGCAACAGACATGCTGTTGTGCAGTGTTATTATTGAAAAATTTTATTTGAATGCGTTACTACCTTTTATCAAATACAACTTTAAGACGAGTTTAATCGAAACAGAAATTTTTGACTTAAGCGATTGTTGCTTTTGATCGCAGAATTATTGCCCTACATTTCAACAAATCTTATTTTTTATATGAACCACAAATTTCTTAAATTTAATATTTTTACCATCAGTCAGTTTTAAAATGTTACATCGGTCCAGTTTTATGAGTTCTCTGACACTCTAAATTTCGTTTTTAACATCTACACTCAACAACTTAAACGCTACTTTTGGTATGATAATCTTAGATTAGGTTAGGTTGAAATTGCTGGATAGATCCTATTCTACACATAGGCCTAGAACCAGGTCCGTTGTGAAGCCATAAGCAGTTTTCCCTGAAAATTGGTTACTAATCAATCTATTTAAATTATTTTATGAACCTAAAAAGGTCTTTAACATCTACGAAACGGTTGTCCAATTGTATGAATTCTCCTTCTGTAATAATATTGCTTCATTGCATTCGAAAGCCACTTTGTCCCACTGTGCCATACAGCTTCGCTGGCAGCGCCGCTCTTTGTATTTCGTTTAGTTTGCGCCGAACTGGCCTCAGGCTTTCTTTCAATCAATCGAAGCCATTAATATCCCGTAAAGTCTGCCGCTCTCGAATTACTAAACACCAACGCAGTTATTCTTTCAAAATATTTGTATTTATATTTACATAACAAAGTATTTACACCTGGAAGCTACAAAGCCAAAAACAATAGGAAAATCGAAGACTAACAAACGAGTCGCGAGTCGAATGGACTCGAACATGAATTCGTGCTGAGCTTCACAGCTCAATTGGTAAATGAAAACGACAAACTAGAACTAAGCAACAGTTAATCACGACGTTCGGTGGGTGTCAGTCGGCGGCGGCTTAGAACCTTCTGCCGGGCGGCAAATACGAGGATTGCGGGGGCACGTAGCTGTTGGATGGAGCGGCGGCCGCCTTCGAGGCAAAGTCCAGAACGGGAGCGGAGCCGGCATTGTGGTTGCTCGAGGGGCCGGGCAGCGAGTCGTACTGCGACTGAATTGTGCGCTGAGCGTTGTCGGCATCGGCCGGGGTGCGGTACTTGACAAAGTGCACCTCGGGCTTGTTGTTGGCGTTGTTCTTGAGCGCCTGCAGCTGATTGGCCAGATCGGAGATGTCGGCCTGTTTGCTGAGCACGTAGATGGCGGTGCGATCGTCGGATGCGGACTTGGCCAGCTGCAGCGCAGCATTCTCGAGGCCGGCATTTTCGGGTCCCTTGATGAAGACAACGCGCAGGTTCTTCTTCACCGAGTTGGCAATCTGGTCGTTGGCGTTGGCATCGTCGAATTCCTGGTCGGGCGCCGAGTACGAGTAGAACTCCTTGTTGAACTCGGGTGCGGACTGGATGGGCTCCGACAGCTGAGCGCTACCGGAATCGGCCTGCGCGGCCTGATTGTACTCGTACTGGGCGGCAGCAACAGCGATCAGGCACAGCACCTACAATGGCACAATTTTCAAATCTCCTCTTTAGATTTTATTCTAGTAAATTAATTTATTTATTTTTTGGAGTTTTCTGTTTTTCGTAGTTTTTGGTTTTTCTTTTTTTTAGTTTCGGCCCTACAACTCACCACAAACACACGCATTTTCGATTTAATTGGAAGGTTGCTTGCCACACGGTTAAGAAAAGTGCTTAGCGTCGATGTAGAGTGTCGAACTGTTTGTGTCGCTCAGCGGCAACCTGTCGCACTATTTATACAACGACGCAATCTTTTGTGCCAGCGGCTCAATAAACGCCTCGCTTTGTCAGCGCAAATGCCGTAAAGGCCATTCAGGCCGCAAAGTGCATCCATCCTCTGGGCGACGGCTCAACGCAAGCACTCGCACACACACACACGCACACGCACAATCGCACGCACACGCATATGTTAGCAGTTTGGAAAACTTGTTCCGCCTAATTTAATTTAATCAATCGCAGCCGCAACACAGCCGACACCAAAGAAGAGCAACTGCGCTGCCGGCTCCAGTGCCAGTTGCAGCTCCAGCTCCAGCGCGGCGTGTTACAAAATTGCACTTAAAATATTGTCATAATTAAGCCCACGACGCTGTCAACACATTTTCGCTGGGACCTTTGGACCTTCTCCGACACTCTGCAACGACAACAACAACAACAACCAAACAACACCAGCCTCGACGCATTTTTTGGCGTTTCAATAGGAAATTCCAAAATATTGTCTCACCATCAGCATTTTTGTGTCACGTCGCGCACATAAATTCTCTGAAATTGGGAAAAGGGCCGACAGTCGCATTAACATGTTGCGGCGCCAACTTCGCCACCGCCAACAACTGGAACAATGCATCAAATTTGCATCTGCGTGCGTCGTCGTCGTCACGGGCAGCACTAAATTTTCCATGCATTTTCATATGCAAAACGAAATATTGAAATATTTCACTTCGAAATCATAAACATTTTTCAGCGATAAGAAAATGTTTTCGTTGGCTTCATTGCTTTTGCCCGTCACAGCAACAATTTATAGCTGCCTTGCTTAGCGGTTGTTTGTTTGGCTGCGGCGCTGACCAATGAGCGTGCGGCTGCAATGTTATTCGTCGGGCATTTCGCACAACGGCCGCACCAGCTGGGCCCCTAAAACTATGCGACATTTTGCAAATTCGTTGTACAACACGTTCGATTGGCAAGAAAGCACATCGATCGTGGTTGTGTGTGTCTGTGGATGGAACAGAATGTGGAATTTGATGGAAGTAACATAGAACGATGGCAAAATTGATATAAGATACATCGAATTAATCAGTTTTCTGTTATAAACACAACAGGACATAGGACACTGTAAATTTCAAGGAGGCCTCACAGGACACTGTCTAATTGGGATCATATTTGATGATTCATTACCCTGTCTAACTAGTTTTGTATTTGAAGATCCATTTGCAGATCATTCTTTATATTTATTTACATGTCGGAAAACCCCCAAATCACCGATCACAGCAGTAATCTTGTAAGAACAGTGTTTCATTGATACTGTCTGAATTGTGAGTTATGAGGTGAACCAGAAAAATTTTAGAATTTTTAAGGACACATTAAAAAATAAGTAACCGTCTGATTTTACTAAAATAAACTGCAGTTTCTTGTACATTTCTTAAACTCTAATTCACAAAAAAATTTAATGAAATATAATTAGCGGTTGCAAAATTTTTTTATATTTTTCTTAAAGTTCTTAGTTAGAGACTGGACAGTACGTTTGGTGACTACTGCACAGGCTTGCTTCCATCGATTTTGAAACTGTACATCATTTTTGCAAACTTTTTTTGTTTTTCTTGGGGTTTGCTTCATTATAGCTCAATATCTTTCAATAGGCCGAAATTCCGGGCGGTTGGGAGGATTCGCCTCTTTTGGGACTACCGTGACACAATTTTCTTCATACCATTCCATAGTTGACCTGGAGTAGTGGCTTGTCGCTAGGTCTGCCCAAAACAAAACTGTTCCTTTGTGCTGTTCAATAAATGGTAGAAGGCGTTTTTGCAGGCATTCTTCTATATAAATTCTAGAGTTAATTGTTCCTGTCGTAATGAACGTCTTGTTCCGTAGACCGCAGAAGCAAATAGCTTGAAAAACCATGAAGCGTTTTGGAAATTTGATGTATTTCACTTCAGAGTATTTTCTATGTGTTCCATTCTTATTCTTTGTAGTGAAATAGGCATTCCCAGGCAACTGCTTGAAGTCCGCCTTACGGTAGGTTTCATCATCGAGAATCACGCAATCGAACTTGGTTAAGTAATCGTCATACAGTTTTCGAGTTTTCGACTTGTCAGGCACTTTCTGCTGTTTGTAGGTCCTTAGTCCTTGACTTCGCTTATATCGCATCACAGTTGATTGCGATGTGCCTGCTGCAGCTGCAACATATCGAGTCGACCTCGTGGGGATATTCCGATATGTGCTAACAACCCTTTTCAGCACTTCTGGGTTACTTGGACCCGTTTTTCTGCCTGATTCTTCGGCTCTCTAGATGGAGTTTCCCAGGAAGGAGGAGGATGGAGGGAAGTTACTGGTTTGCATATCAAGGCAGACGATGTGATGTGATGTGACGTGACATCACAGTGGGATATATGCATAACATAGGCCTAAGCAACTTTAACCCTGCATTACTATCGTCTATTACGTTAACTTCATTACTAACTATGGGTGTAATACACCCACAACATGTAAAAAAAAAATTGCATAATTTTGTTAATTCATTTATTTAATATAAAAAAATGTTTATGAACATCTCACTTGAAGAAAAAAAAGATAGAATAATAAGTTGTATTGGATAAATAGCCACATCTTGCACAATATTTAAGCTATGATTCATGGGCTTCGTGATTCAGAAAGTTGAAAAAATAGGTAAAAAATAATTATTTAATAAATTTTTTCGGACCGAGGTAAAATTTTGCATAAAAACTCAAACAAAAATCAACAATATATCAGCTACTTTTTAAGGTTATCAGACATGTCGTCATAGCTTGCGTTCATTTCTGGCAATGTTGAATTGATTGATTCGTAGCCATAGGTGCAGAGTGGGTTACTGTAGATTTAGGAAATATATATTTCACATTTTCAGCATTTTTTTTCTATCTTTTTCATAGCCACATAATATACTCGTAACTTACTTCTAGTTGTGTCAAGAAGTTTGATGCTATTTGATCGCTGCAGTTCAATGCAAAATATGCCTAACTCAAATAGTGACACTTTTGACGAAATAAATCTTTGTTGGAGTTAATTTTAAGTAAAATTGTGACATTTTTAGTTTATATTTTCAAATAAATTAATTAATTTCGTATTTTAAAAATTTGTCTTTCAACTTTATTGTCATTTATAATTTTTAAATTTAGCAAAACTGTCACAACATAAAAAAACGAATTCGGTAATTATTAAATTAAAATATCATCAAAAAAGTAATGCATTTGTCGTTGAAAGGACAACCATATCCTGATATTGAAGCGATTCAAAAGTCGACGACCGACATTTTGAAGACGATGGATACAGATGGCCTCGAAAAATCACTCAATGATCTAACTGATCGTGCAAATTGATTGTATCAAAGCAGACAAGCAAAAATGCATTCATTTTTGAATAAAATTAATTAATTTTGCAAAAAAAAGAATAGGTATTTGTTGTTGTTTTCTGAGCAGTCTCGTTCTCCCTGGAACAGACATTGTTGAAAGCATAGTAGAATGTTTTTAAAAATTCTCCATTTTTTAATGTAACGAAAACTGTTTAACACTAGAATGCCCAAGGTAGTCATTTTGACTACATTGAGGTCTTTTATTGTAAATAACTTGTATTGCATCGCTTTCTAAAAAAATATCTTACGTGACTTTTACTAATTTTTAAAGCTAAATGAGATAAATAAATTACAAATATTGTAAAAAAATTGTTTACCCCAATTTTGCTACATTTACCTTAAATGCCCAAAAGGAGTCATTTTGACTACCTATATAAAATTTTAAGCAAATCTTACTGATAAATAGACAAATATGCATCTTCAAATGCGAAATATGAAAATTTCAAATAATTGCAAATATTTAAAAGAAATATCACACTAGGTTTTGACAATTCCCACGTTTTTCAATTCAAAATTCACTCACAAAATTCATTCACACATTTCAAATTCCAAATTTCATTCAATTTTATCCCATTGATGTGTGAAGTTCGCCATTATATTAAAATGAATTTACTTTGTAAACCATAAAAAAATAAAAATGAAGTACTTATTTTAATTTAATCTCATGTGCATTTATTCATATTTGCTGCTTAAAAACCAATAAAATAAAAAAAGTCAGTAAACAATATTGTAGTCAAATTGACTACATATGGGCATTTTAGGTAGGTCAGATTGTCGGGCAGTCTAGTGTTAATTATTACAATTAGGTTCAACTCTTGAAAATTTACAGCTTAAAAGTGAAACAATTAAACATTTTTCGATTCAATTAAATTAAATGAGAGGGGGGGTCTTGAATTGGACAAACATAGAGCATGATTTCAAATCCGTTTTTGAAATTCTAATTTGATCACAACTTATCCGACTTATTAGAAGCTTATATATTCCGGTTGAAGTAGCAACTCTCAGACAAGAACTCCATGTGACTTGTTAAAACTGCACACATTTTTCTGACTACCTGAAACTGAAAACCTCGCCTTCACATTGCATACCTCATAACTCATCGCTGCGTGCGTCTTCACAACTCTGCACTGCTAAATAAATATTAGAGTCCAAACTAAGACAACTGAGCTTCAATTTTTCATATTAACGATCTGCCGAATGCATAATTCGATGCATAATCAAGTGGACTATAATAAATTCTTTATTAAGCCGTTGACCATTGTGTGACAACAAAACCGTTTTATAGCACAAGGCACATTGTGAGCCACTAAGAAATGAGTTGCGACTCGTAAAATTATTTATGACCTCAACAAAACGCATATTTAGGCTACCAAACTACACTCACAATGGCGGCAACAAAGCCACGCCTCGCTAAGAGGTCGCACTGTGAAGGCGCACAATGGCGCGTTGCACACAAGCGGGGAAAGGCGACGGCTAAAAGGCGAGAGAAGTGAAACAAAAAGGCTTTAAACAGCCATGTCGATATGCCAATCGAACGTCGCGTAATCGAAAACGAATTATTAAAAATATAAACGATAAAGAAAGACGAAGCAGGCAAACAAAACGTAGAGTGAAATTTTTGTCATGTAATGTTGGCTTAAACGTGAGGAATGGGCGTCACTAGTGCGACTTTTTATAAATGAAAGCGAAGCAGAGCATTGTCAACAACTATTAGCAGGAATGTCAAAGAAACTAGCTTTGAATGACATTTGTGGACTGCAAGCAAATTTTGCTAATAGGCGAATTTATGATTTGATTATTTCACGCCACTGTCTGTCCATCGTCCAGTGTGGACGATTATGGATCGAGGAATTTCGATCACGTCTCATTTGTTTAAAAGGTCACCGGAATTTGGGGCTTTTGTCGTTTGGTCTTTTTATTTAATTTAACTCTATTTATTTTATTTATTTGTGATAAATGTGGCCAAGCTTTATCAATTTTTAATTTTATTTATACGTCAAGCGAGCTAATTAACCAAGGCAGCGCATTAATTTCGGCAATTCTCGAAACCCACAAACGGCTTCGAAATGATCTTGATGGGTTATTTTGTTGTACGGTGTTTTTTTTTTGTTTCTTGTTTGTTTGTTTGTTTGTTTCTTTTTTATTAATTGCTCGCATTTAAACGATACGATCGCTTGTCGGTCGACTTGTATGCGGTTGCCAGTGTTGCCAGATACCTGAACTGACTTTCTCCTAAATCTTAAAAAAATACTGAAATACTTTTGGGAAAAAAATCTCCTAAAATTGTTTTATAATTTTCGTCATTTTAAAGGAATAAAACTTCTCATAAAAAAATAAAAATATATAAAATTTTTTTAATGCCGCCTTTTTCATGCATCTTCAGCTTCAGGGGCGGATTCAGAAAAATATTTCGGGGGGGGGGGGAGGGTTTCACAAAGTAATTCATTAATATTTATAAAATGACTTTTAATTTGTATGTAGTTTTAAAGTCGATAATATTTCGTGGGTTTCAACCCCCAAACCCCCCTGAATCCGCCACTGTTCAGCTTAACAACAAAAACTTAACAAAAACAAAACATATTGTACCACAAATGAAGTAAACAAAAAGTGCCATTTTTGGCGGGATTTCATTGTGACAGCAATAAGTGAGAACGAGATAGAACGAGCTTACATTTTGTAAGCTTAAAAATTTTTAACATAATAGAGTGCTTTGACTATTAAAATAGTTGCCAAAAATAAGTTTTGTTGCCAGTGTTCCCGGTACATTATACTTCGTTATCAAAAAACTCCCAAAAATCCACAAAGAATCAGAAAAATCCCCTAACATAAAATATAAATCTCCTAAACTTTCTCCTAAACAATTCTTCATCCTAAAAGTTCTCCAAAAAGGCCAAGAATCTCTCAAATCTAAAAAGAAATCTCCTGATCTGGCAACACAGGCGGTTGCATTGATTTGATTGGAAATTCTTATCATTTCGCATTGATTAGTTGGTGCTTGGTGCTTTGAAGTGGAAGTTTCGTGCTGAGGCTGTCGTTACTACTTCAGCTAGCAATGACAATGGACTAAGTGGTACACGCTGATTGATGTTGTTGTTGTGGTATTTGAGAGCAAGCGGCACCTGCAATGTGCACGCACGCATACACACACACACACGCACCGGCACGCACCGCAGTCGCGGCCGTCTACGCAGCTAGGCCGGCCAGTCTGCGGCGGGGCCTTGACCTGTTAAAGACGCCACATATGAATGAATTATTTGTTGACATTTTGTAATTTGGAAATTAATGATTGGTTTCGTTACTGAATGAAGATGATTAATTTGCTGTTGCCAGTTTCTTTTATTTGGGCGATTTGGATTTGTATTCGAATTGCGATTGTGCCGATTGCGACGTGCGTGCGACAAAGAAGCCGCACCGATCTCAAATGCATAATAACAATTCTACATACATATGTACATATGTAGATTAGTTGATTTGTATTTAGGATGACATGTAAATGGCTTTTCAAATGATCGCATAATTAGTGGAGTAGCACGATTGTCATTTGCTATATAAAGCGGCAACGTAGGCCGATATTTGATTTATTGAATCTAAAGAAATTGCTTGAAAATACATGGACGGATATCGCGAGATGTGCTGGGAAACTTCAATGTCTATTACGTGAATTCTGGATTCATTGATCATTTTCGTTGAAATGTTCAACTAAAGTATCGCTTAATACTTTTCCTTAAATTTGATTTGTTTCTGCTTATGCACTCCACTTAGAAGCACAAGGCCTCAGCAAGGCACATGCCTTGTGTTGATTAGGTTAGGTTATTTGAGGTTAGTTCGGATTTTATCAGCCCCAGCTAGGATTCGAACCTAGGACCTTGGTATGAAAACCCAGCGCACGCTACCCGCTGGACTTTCGAGGCCGGCTGGATCGTTAGCTTGTCAATTGAAATTCCACCAAGATGAATTAGATTAGACTATCGTCCCCTAGAGAGAAAGAGAGATGCTCCCGTATGGTAAAAGTTTTTCGTCTCGACTAAGTTTTATGAGTGCCTTGTGCATATCTTTTGCTAAGGGGTGATAAATAACACAGAGGGAAATCTGTTTGAATGTAAATAGAATTTTCAGAGGCAAAAAATCATATTTTTTCCGAGCACGTCGCTAGGGCTTCCGGACATTTTCTAGCCATTCTTCCCACGTCGGACCATACGACAGTAAACTTGCAAAATTATGGAAATTTCAGTAAGCGCTGCGTCATTTTTCGTTAGTTCAAATTGGCACTGGTTGCGCTTGAACGACTGTTGAAAAGAATCCAGTGCGTGCTGCTCCTGCACGGAGAGGAACTTGTCCTTAGATAAAAGATTTAACTAGGAATGTGGGCAGCACACAATGTTGCGAGTTCATATAGCGGAATGACAAAAATAGGAGTGGTCGTACATAAATGAAATTTTGTATACAGTTATTGTATGAGTAAAGAACTTATTATGCAACATTTCAATGAAATCGGACCAAAACTTCGACCACCTCCCATACAAACGGATTTGAAAAAACTTCATATCACCAATGAAAATTATCTTAGTTCACAAAAGCTGCATTCATAATACATACAAGTATTTGTATTTTAATATAAATTTATTTAGAAATGTGTATATAAATAAAATGCGCTTTTTTCAAAAGTGATTGAAAATAAAATCTCGATAAATTGCTCCACAGCTGCTCAGAAGTTGTTCTTAGAGGGTTAAAATCTTAGACTGACCCCCACTAATTATTCCTCCTGAATATTTCTTTCGAACATACTTACCCCCTATCTCCAACCTTTAATGAGACTACCTTACAAAATCATCGTTTTTAGAAAGTGGGCTCCCGCTCCTCTCAGGTTGGTTCCAGACGTACCATATGTAAGACTGACCTCCATTTATTTTCCCTTCCGAATATTTTTTCTATATACACCTAACCGCTATATACAACTTTTAACGTGGCTGCCATACAAAACTAGTAATTTTCAATGGAACTGGCTTTACACTTGTAAATGCAGTAAAGTAAGCGAGGAAACATCGTATCTTGGAAACTGCTGAACCGATTTGAATAATTTATTCAACAATCGTCACCGTTCCTGAGTGCAAAAAATAGGAAATTAATTCATGTTCAAAAATTCACCACCAGAGGGCGCTTCCTATACAAGTGAAGTAGTTAGGTTGTCAACTTTTCGGTTTGTACGAAAAAAAATCAAAATCAAATCAAATATTTCGAATATAATTTCCGAAGCTACCTTCAACAAATTTTTCCATCAGCAGCAGAGCATTATTGGCATTGGCATTCAACCAAACGATGAAAAGTCTTCACCGAAAAATGCCAATAACTTGCATTCGCGCAAATATGCGCAGCTGAAAATTTTACAGCATATTGTACATACTTGCCAAAACAAAATATCAAAAAATTTCGAAAGTGATAAAAAGTGTTTTTTTAAAATCACCTTTAAAGCTTAACTCAGTTTTTATTCACTTGTTTTCTTTGTTTCATTTTCTTCATAACGGTACTGCTCAGAGGTGAGAAGAAGCTGCAAAATTTTGGTCTTGCCAGACTGAAATTGTATTAAACTTAAGACAACAGTCAGTTTAAGGGACCCGCTCATAACTGATTTTTAAATATTGAAGCTCAAAGTGAAAGCAAAAATGTGCTGTTTGTACACAATTTTTTTCAGCGCTGTAAGAGCGTACTTTAAGGGCTCATAACTTCTATATTATCCAAAATTTTTCTAAAGACTTGGGATTTCTCTTAATTGAAATATTTCCAACAAAACCTCATACTCAGATTTTTGCAGTTATAACATTGCATTTTGGCATTTTTGTCACTACTCGCAACACTGTGCAGCGTGGAGAGACCACAGAAAAAAAATGGGAATATTGGTGGAGTGAGAAACATTTGGATTAGACGGTGGGTATTGAACTAAGGACCTTTGGGATGGGATTTCAGTGCACTTTAGGCTCCAGAGGCGGCCTAAGTATAACCTGAGTACAGTGGCGCGTACAGGGGGGTTTTGGGGGTTTAAACCCATCCAACTAGAAGCCTTCGGTGTAATGATATATTTTTCCTTGAATGCGTCAGAACTCTGTACGCTTCCCATGCTCCCATATATAGAGCTTTAAAAGAATTAAATTTGCTCTCAAATTCTTTGGCAATTGACTTTTCCATTTCTAAAAATAACTTTAAGCTAATATTAAATGAATTAATTGTATAGTAATTAACAGTATTGGTCTCACTAGCTCTACATAATCTGTAAGGAAAATTGTATTTCTAAATTGTTTAATGAATAAAATAAAAAAAAATGAAAAATAAAAATACAAAAAATTCCGGTGGTTTGGAATAGAGTCGGGCTCAAAAGTTACACGCAAGCCCCTTCCCTCCCAAAAGTATAAGCTTAAAAAAAGCTAAAAGTATAAGCTCCCACTGAGTATAAGCTTAACTTCTGACAACTGCCGCAATTCTTTTAATAGTAAATACTAGTAAAACAAAACTGACGCTTTCTACTACAAAAAAGTTTAACCTTCCAATGACATACCAACAATCAATAACGATCAACAACAATCTGACTGGGTGATTAGGCCATTTGGAGACATGCAAAAGTGTTGCCAGATACCTGAAATGACTTTCTCCTAAATCGTAAAAAAATACTGAAATTTCCTCCTAAAAGTAAAAAAATCTCCTAAATTTTTTTTATAATTTGCGCCATTTTAAACTTCTCATAAAAAAATAAAAGTATATACCTACATAAAATTTTTTTTTAATGCAACCTTCTTTTATTTATCTTCAGCTTAACAACAAAAACTTAACAATAGCAAAACATATAACAAATGAATTAAATAAAAAGTGCCATTTTTGGCGGGACAGCAATAAGTGAGAACGAGATAGAACGAGCTTACATTTTGTAAGCTTACAAATTTTTAACACAATAGGGTTCTTTGACTATTGAAATAGTTGCCAAAATATGTTTTGTTGCCAGTGTTCCTAATACATCATACTTCATTGTCCAAAAATCTCCCAAAAAGCTAAGGATCCAAAAAATCCCCTAACATAAAATATAAATCTCCTAAACTTTCTCCTAAACAATTCTTCCTCCTAAAAATTCTCCTAAAAGGCCAAGAATCTCCTAAATCTAGGAAGAAATCTCCTGATCTGGCAACACTGACATGCAAACAAACCATATAGACTACTATCTATCTACTACTATCTATCTACTATCTACTGTCGTATTTGTAAAGCCGAAAATGGGCAATAACAACATTTGAGGCTTACATACAATAACCATTGAAAAGTTTTCTCTGTCACTACCCTTTATAGACGTCTCAATTTCTTTTTTTTTTGGTCATCCAGTAAAGTCTCCATGGTTGAGCTAAAAACTCGCTTTCTTTTTCAATGGAAAAAGCTGGTGTAGTTTAAGTTGTAATTCAACCTCACATCCTTTATACATGGATTCAACAAGGTCGCATCTCATTACTGTCGTAGATGAACAACATTCGAACATTCGAACACAGCTTACGGCTTACTTATTGATTCACCCTCGTAGATCTCAAAATCTTCGATATGGAACTGGTTCCATGGAATTCCCATAATGAAGTTATTGAACTTGAGTTATTTGTCAATAAATATTTAATGTCGCATAGTAGCGACCGAGTTGGTTATTCTTATGAATCAGAACAATACCCCATTTCAAGTTGGCTGGCATAAATTAAATGCGTGTCTAAGAGTTTTGCCTCGATTGTTTCGGTGGCGTTTATTCATCGAACAATAACCGTTTAACGCTCGGTTTCGACTTTTACTCCGCAAAACTATTCAACCTCATTTGTTTTGTATGCAAATACGAACATTATGCCGCCTTCTCTACATTCAGCAACGCCGCCCGCAAATAAATTAGCAACTTATTTGCGATTGTTGTGCGGTGTCGAAATTGTGCAAAAAATTTATGGAAGTATTTATGGTTCTTTAAATCTCAAGTTAAAAGGAATTTTGCCGCCGCATCGTTGTGGTGAATGCCGGAGCCGAAAAGAAGCCTTGTTAATTATGCTTTATAGTCCACTGCCGACGTTGGCCGCATAGCAACAACTACTCGTACAGCAAATATGTCCACCGATGCGGTCCACAGCGGAGGAGTCAAGTAGGCAATGTTTCCGTAAATTTCTTAAGATAAACAACCACTATCGAAATTTACATAAATGCGCATAATTGGCCAATTATATGTTTGGCTGTGTATGTAACGCATACAAATGGCAACAACAAAGCGAGCCAGCAAAAATCCAACACTCGCCAGCGAACCAATCAAGCGCGCTCAAAGCCCATAACTTTGGAATGCCAAACGGCGAACCGACGAAAATGCGAAAGCAATAGCAACAGCAACAGCGACAACGACGACGACGACAGCGGCAACAATGCTCGGGCAGCGCGAAAGAGCCGAAAAAGAAAATGTTATCGCCAATTAACGATATTTTGTTTGAATTGTGACAACTGGCATATATAACAAAACATAAACAACAACAACAACAACAGCATCGACTACAACAACAACTACTGCAACAGTTCCAACACCAACAACACACACAACAAAAAAACAACCTAATAATCATAATAACAATGACAGCGTCGCCAACAATAACAACAACAACAACAACAAGACAAAAATAGCAACAACCAAAGCGAAACCTACAAACAAATAACGAATCACGCTGAAACTGGATTTTTTCAAACAACAAAAACAATCAAATTCAAATCTGGCCTAATGTTGGGAATTCCACAGCAACAACAACTCGTAGTGGCCAGCATAAATTAAATAAAAAGGCACAACGATAACAGCAACAACAACATTAAACGTTGCGATTGGAAGGTTGGTATTTCACCCACAATCCCTACGTGAACGATTGGTCGATCGCGTGCTGCAACAACAACAACAAAACCCACTATAAAAAATATGTTTTACTTAAACAACAACAAAAAAAATGAGATATTTAAAAGGCAAAACGCAATCCCATGATTTATTTTTGGTTTTTGCCATTTATTTTTGTTGTTGATGATTTTGTTTCATCAACAAAAACAACAAGCAAAACTATGCGAAATTTGCATAAGTGCAGAAAAAAATCCACAACGATGCAAAAATTAAGAAAAATTTAACAAAATGATATCGATTTTAGTTTTAATGACATATTTAAATGTCTTTCGGCTGTTGTTGTTAGTTGTTATTGTTATTGTTTTCGGCATTGTTGTTATTGCTGGCGCTGTGTTTGGCGTATTGCGGTAGGTTACGGCTGTTTGTGTTTTTATTGGCTGACTTTCGGTTATTTTGCTGATTGCTGTTTGTGTTGGTGTACGATATGTTGGCCGCATTGGCGGCCTGACTGACGTAAATATTCACATTGTTGCTATAAACGTTTAGATATGCAAAAATTTGCCTAAACAACTTTTTATCTTTTGCCTTCATTAAAGTGTGAAAGGGACAAAAGGAGCCAAATTGGCACATAAAATGCGGCTGTAAAAATAAAAACATTAATTTTTTAATATATTTGTGGTATGCAGAACAATACACTAGCAAAAATTTTTATATTTTTACATGCCATTAAAATCGGATGTCTTAATGGCTTTGACATTTTTGGTTCTAGCTTTCTCTCGTAGACGAAGGAGGACCTCTGGGGAGGAGCAACCCATTAGTTTCTCTTCGAAGGAAACAATTTGAATCTATTAATGAAACGCGGTGGGGTCTGAGGTTGAGCTTCCGTTGTAAGATTTTTTAGGAGCCTTGAACTTAAAAGGAGCGTTTCTGGGCAGTTCAACGGTGTCTTTGTATTCCATATTTTTCCTCCTTGGACACAGGTCTCCATGATAGAGCGTCCTCAACTTGGTCCTTACCGGAGAAAGATCTTCGCCGTAGACCTTGAATTATCGCATCGAACACCTTTTCCGCAGGGACCGTACCGGTTATGGTTTTTATTAAAAAAGTCAGGTTTTAACTGTTATCTTCTAACTTTTATTTTTACCGACAAAAATAAAAGTTATTTTGTGCCTTTTATCATATCAGGCAAAAATAAATGTTACTTTTGACTTTTATTTTAAAAATAACAGTTAATTTTAACTTTTATAGTAAAAGTCTAAAATTTAAAAGGCGTTTAATATTCGTGAAGCAGAGGCCATTACGATCATAATGGTATATTTGAAAAAGTCCACCCACAATTTTTCCGTTATGCCTTTTTGATTTGAAAATTGTAAAATAACAGTTATTTTCGGTCCTTGGTTTTCCGCCTTCATCGTCCATACGGGAGCCAGCTTGCTTCTTGCTTCTTGTTCTTGCTTGTTGTTCTTCCAATTTTATCACAGCTTATTCTGCATTGCTGTGATAAACTGCTTGACTCTTAATTT
This sequence comes from Melieria picta, assembly GCA_964056695.1. Lineage (NCBI taxonomy): Eukaryota > Metazoa > Arthropoda > Insecta > Diptera > Ulidiidae > Melieria > Melieria picta. The sequence continues at coordinate 108,451,353 of OZ057398.1, forward strand.
GAAATCTTCTATCCCCTACAAACCAAAGCAGACCCAAAAGGAAGAGGGCACTGACTCCTGGCGGCTTTTGCCCATAGGTTTGGTTTGACAAAAAGTAAAAGGTGCAGAATTTTCGAGGAACGAGATTTCGGAAACATTAAGCACATTTTCGGCTTTTGCTACGCTATCTAAAGTCTACACTTGGCAACCCTAGAGTGCACCAGTTTACAGGACTAGACGAGATGCCTTGTTAAAAAATACTCGTATTCTAATCAGGAACCGTAACAGTTATAAGTTTTATTATTAAAATCAATTAATTACAACAATTAACTAATTAATCAATTAATTTAATGACTCCACAAATAACAGTTATTTTTTATGTGTATTTAAAAAATCTTATAATAACAATTATTTTTTATTTTTTCTTAATAGTCCACAAATAACAGTTTTTTTCGATTTTTATTTTAATAAAAGTCACAAAGTCAGATGACTTTTCTAAATAAAAGCATCTGAATGATTTTTATTGATGACTTAAAAAAGAAAAGTCAATGACTGATTTTTTTTGATGACTTTTTTAAATAAAAATCACCAGTAATTGTTATCATAGGAAAAACTGTTTTTTGTAGACTAATATGAAAAAATTGAAAATAATTGTTATTATAGAATTTTTAAAATATAAATTTAAAAAAATTCTTATATTTTAATTTTCCCATAAAAATTTCAGCAGGAAATGGCAAACCTCTGAGAGTAAAATTGCCTATGAAAAAGCTCCCAGCTCGCCGTTCGGAATCGGCATAAAACTGTAGGTCCCTTCCATCCGTGTACGCATTCGCACGCACAACACGGATGGATGCGGGTAGCTAGGTCTTGGTCTCGTAATCGGGCTGTCGTGCCAGTCAAAAAGAAGAAGAATAAAAATTTCAAAAAAAAAGTTTGATTCTCGGTGCGAAAAGAAATGTATTGGTATAGGTATTTCATTTATTTGCATGACATTTCCTTCATAGTAATTTTTTCAAATATATGTAGTCTTCATAAGTAACTGTTCCGGTTCTGTTTTCCGGTCCCTGATTCTAATGGATTACTCAGTGGCGCAATAAAGGGTTTCATTTTGGGGGGGGAGGGGGTTTGCGTACAAATTTTGAGCTTAATACCATTTGAAAACATATTTTGTACCAGCAATTTTTGTGTTTGAACCCCCAAAACCCCCCTGTGTGCGCCACTGGGATTACTACTACAACTCGGAAACGGATCTCAATGTGGTATTGCTAGAACCAAAGAGCGATGTATGTGTGGCCATGGTGGCCAGCCAGTTGCACCTACTTTTCTATGAATCAAATATCCTTCCATATTGTTTCTGAGCAGAAAAACGCTCCTATATAAGCCTCCATCTTTTACAGACCGTTGACCAAGATAATGGCGCAGTTTTTCTTTAGCATTTTTAACAAGCTCAAGAAATTTCACCAAAGGTTAACGCTGTAAAATGCTTTAAACTTAGAATGGAGATGTCTCTGTTTTCAGATCTCTGAAAAAATTTAAGTATTAAAAATTACTAGAAATGTCAGTAATTCAGACATTGGAAAGTTCAATTATGTTGGAGGTTCAGTCTTGTACAAAATTATATTAAAAAATAAATTATATTAAAAATGTCCCTTGTTTTAACATTAGAAAGTTCTAGTATTCAGTAGTATTCGAACCATTGATTTAATTCAGGGACTTAACTATTATTAGTTTTTTAAGAAAATAATTGCAATGTAACTGTTACAATGCAACATAAATTTTATTTATTAATTATAATTATTATTTGCGGCAATTAATTTTTACGTTGCGTAATAACTGTTATGAGAAACCAATTTTTTTTCGTTCTCGATAATTATTATTTTGGATTTTTTTTTTACATTGCTTCATAATTTTTATTTATGACTTTTTTTGTATACGTTACCGATAACTATTATTTTGAGAAATTTTTTTTTACGTGGCTTCATAACTTTTATGAAAGAATTTTTATTTTACGTTGCCTTATCACATGTTGAGTATGAATTGATTTTTAATTGTTTAGTTGTTGGTGGAAATTAGGTTTTTGCAGTTAATTTGCAATTGTCAATTTAAAACAATTGAAAATCAATTCATATCCAAATGTGGTAATTCAACGTAACATTTTTTTTTTCAAAATGATAGTTATCGGCAACGTAAATTTAGAAAATCATAAGTAAAAGTTATGAAGCAACGTAAAAAAAAATTCTCAAAATAATGATTATGAGTATGAATTGATTTTTAATTGTTTAGTTGTTGGTGGAAATTAGGTTTTTGCAGTTAATTTGCAATTGTCAATTTAAAACAATTGAAAATCAATTCATATCCAAATGTGGTAATTCAATGTAAAATTTTTTTTTTTCAAAATGATAGTTATCGGCAACGTAAATTTAGAAAATCATAAATAAAAGTTATGAAGCAATTTAAAAAACAAAAATCCTAGAATAATAATTATCGACAACCAAAAATATACTTGTTACTTATAAGAGTTATTATGCAACTCAAAAATATTTATTACATGATAATAGTTATAGGCGACGTAAAAAATGTCTTATTGGGAATAATTATTATAAAGCAATTAATTAGGGAAATTTTTTAATTCCCAAAAATATGGATAAGAATTATTTTAGGTCTCTGATTTAATTATATTCTTTTCTTGAATAGAACCACATGACAAATTGGGCACTTCATACAAACTTTTAATATTGTGTGACTACGAAACACTCAGATGTGAAGAAAGTTCTTATATGGCATGCGATTTTACTACTTTATATCTCAAAGGGTATTTTAGTCTTTCATCAATGTCCACATATGGACACAATAGTTCTGATTGGATGCAATGTCCCAGGTAGCTGTTGCTTGTCTCCCATACGTAGTCTGATCTAATCAAATCTAATTCCTCTTGCAAACTTTATCCATCAGGTTTGAATTCGAAGCATGTTTCAGTGCAAAACCAGTAAAGATACTTTTCAGAAACTCGCATCGGTTCGACGCCTTACCAAACTCATCGCTGTGCGCCCATAGGCAGTAAAGCCCACAATATGCGACAATAGCCGCGTCTTGCAGCTGCCCGAAGCCATTGTGCCCGCATCGTCGGTCCACTAGTCGATGCAAATATTTTACACCATTGAAAACGAATTAAAGCCTCACTCACACCACCAACACACCAGCGTCCGGCACAAAAGGTCGGCTCGGCTCGTTTCATTTATTTACAGTGTGAACTTTCTATGGAAATATGTTAAGCTCAGCCGCGGCACAGTGTCACAGCGTCACACCAGCGTATTTTGTGCTCCCTTCAAAAAGATCGCCGAGAAATAAAAAATTCGCTGTTGCCCCTCTGTGCCCCTCTGCAACGCAACACCATGCCCCGTGCCCAGCTGCGGCTGCGGCTACGGCTACGGCTCCGAGCCCGCTTGTGTCCGCAACTGCAGAGGTGAAAAATCGTCATACTTGAACTTGTCTGGGCCAGCGGCAGCCATAATCAATAACGGCAGCGACGGCGGCAGCGCGACGCCAGAGGAGCGACGCACCGACTTGACATGTTGCCACGGAATATCTTGATTAGTATAAAGATGGCACAGCGAAGCGAAATTAAATCACAATCAATTCAACACTCAATCAAAACTGATTTAACTGCTGCAAGCCCGAAAATGCGTACTCTTGTGGTAGGTGGAAGCGAAGCAGGACGCGACACGTTCCAGGATAATCAACTAATCGTCACATTTTGGAAATCATTTTCGGATGTTTTTAGGTTCTGTGCCTGATTGCGGTGGCTGCCGCCCAATACGACTACGCGCCCCAGAGCGCCGGTGATGTCGGTAGTCCTTCGGTCGGCGCTTCTCAGCTGTCGGAGCCCATACAGCCGGTCAGTGAATTCAACAAGGAGTTCTACTCGTACTCGGCGCCCGAACACGAATTCGACGATGCCGGCGCCAACGACCAGATTGCCAACTCGCTGAAGAAGAGCCTGCGCGTCGTCTTCATTAAGGGACCCGAAAATGCTGGCCTGGAGAATGCCGCTCTGCAGCTGGCCAAGTCCGCCTCCGACGACCGCACCGCCATCTACGTGCTCAGCAAACAGGCCGACATCTCCGGCTTGGCCAACAAGCTGAGCGCACTGAAGAGCAACGCCAACAACAAGCCCGAGGTGCACTTTGTCAAGTACCGCACCCCGGCCGATGCCGACAACGCTCAGCGCACCATTCAGTCGCAGTACGACTCGCTGCCCGGCCCCTCGAGCAACACCAACGGCGGCACCGCTCCCGTGCTGAACTTTGCCTCGAAGGCGCCGGTGCGCCCAGCGGCGCCGGGCAACTCGTACATTCCACCACAAGCGTCGTATTTGCCACCCGGCAGAAGATTCTAAACTAGATTGTGATTTGTTTTGATTGTTGGTTTTTTGTTTTTATTATTGTTTTTATTTTTTTAGCATATACGATACTACAACTCAATCTCAATTCCAACTCACTTATTTCTTTTGTTACTAATTTTTTAACGAAATGAATGATTGAATAAATTCTATAAACAAAAAAAAATTGGCAAATATTTTCGTATATGGAGAAGTGGGAGGAGCCTAGTGGGGAGTTAGGGGAGCCTAATGTAACAACTGCAATTTTGCCGATTGGAGTTTTGGGTTATGAATTGTAATAATTTATAGCGAAACAATGAGTAGCATTGCATTTTCAATCAGTTGAGTTACAATGACTTTAGTGTCACTAATCTATTGTCATAGTTTCAAAATCTAATTCAGGCGTTACGATCATCAGAGATCACCATCAGAGATCACTATTATCGTCGCTACCATCGACTTTCAACTTTACAATCATCTTTGATATTACTGCATTGTTAAATGATTCCAATCAGTGCCGAATCACAAGGCAGTCACTAGTATAGTCACAAAAGAAAGATTGTCAGTTTATTTTTAAATCAACGATGCAATAATTGTCATGATCCACATAACTTCAACTTCAAATGATTCCAATCAGTGCCGAATCACAAGGCAGTCACTAGTACAGTTACAAAAGAAAGATTGTCAGTTTATTTTAAAATCAACGATGCAATAATTGTCATGATCCACATAACTTCAACATTATTCTCAGCGAATATTCAATTAAATAATTGCTTGCTAAATTAACAATGATCCCCAAGTAGGATTAACAAGCGAAAAAATTTTTATGAGGATAACACTAAACAAAAAAATATAGAAAAAATACTTAACCTCGTTAGAATATGGCGATATGTATATCAAATGGAAGAGAAAAGGCTCAAGAATTTAAATAAAATTAATTTTGTATCCATTTGTAAAACAAGGATATAAAAATGGTCCTTTGAAAATTTGAGTCCTTTATATCCTTGAAAATTTACATCAAATTTTCTTGAAAACTAAGTATGTTAAAACCCGAAATCTCTCTGATCACGTGTCAAAATTTAATTACTTTAATTTGATTGGTTCGAAAGTTATTAAAAGTATCGAAAGTAAAAAGTACACAAATTCAAATTTATTTGAGTATCAGTATTTTAAATAATAAAAAGATACAAAATCAATGAAGCGAGAATAATGAAATTTTGACACGTGATCAAGGAGATTTGGGGTTTTAACATACTTACTTTTCAAGAAAATTCGATGTAAATTTTCAAGGATATAAAGGATTAAAATTTTCAAAGGACGTTTTTCATATCCGTTTTTTACAAATGGAAAAAAATTAATTTTATTTAAATTCTTGAGGACTTCCATTTTCATTTGATATACATATCGCCATTATTCTAACGAGGTTAAGTATTTTGTATATTTTTTTTATTTTTTATCCCCTTCAAAATTTTTGAAGTCCTTTTAAAAAAACAAAGGATGCAGAAATAAGAAACTGAGTACGCAGTATTACTTTGTTTGATCTCTAGTTTCACGCCCATATGGATTTTTTCCGGTGTGAAACATTTTTTTTATTTTTGTCGCACGGTGTTATCACAAACCCACCTCTGTCATTGTCACTTTCAGCGCCACTGTGATAACACGACGCGTGTTGCACCATCACCAGCTCAGCCATCAGCACAAATCGTTAAGGCCTACATTGAAATATTCAATTTTGCAGCAAATGTGTGTAAATCGTTGCCACTTTCATCTGCCGCGCGGCTCTGCGCTTTGCGCAATCGCACACCTCCGATCGCGGCCGATCGCTGCGGCCGCGTTGGCGCCGGCTTGCGCGTATTGAGATATTCGCGCAGTTATGCTGACGCCGTGACAAATTATGAATAAATTGTACATTTTTCTGTCTCATAAATTGTGAAGCAGCGAAACATAAAAACCAAAAAATCGTCGATCGGCAAGGCGCTTTCTTTCATTTTCAACTTTGTTGTTTCACATTTCTTCGCCTGTACGCGTTTGCATGGCAATTCGTATGCAAGTTTTGTTGAATAGTTTCTGAGGCGGCGACAAAACACGCTGTCCGACGACTTCAAAGAAAGCGTGGCGGCCAAACGCAATGCAACGCAGTAATGACTTGCAACATAAAAGCGCAACAACAAAATGCAGTCGCATGGGCGGCGGCTGTGCAATGGACGCATGGCTTTTAAAAATAGAAACAAATACCAAGCGGACCATCAGCAATCAGTTGGTCGTCGAGCGCATCACGCGGCCGCGCAAGTGACGTGCAAAACAGCCCAGTTTTGCATAAAAACAATGGCATCAAATTAAATTTAATGGAAAGTGTCGCCATTGAAGAGCGCAGCATGAAGTTTTTTTTGAACGCGCGCCGAATGTGGGCCATAAAAAAAAAACAAATCGAATACCAAGAAACTCGTCGACGGGCCATAAATGTTTAAATTAGCTAATTTTAGTTGCTGATTATTTGCATAGTTTGGCATCCTTTTTTTTTTGAAATTCCACAATTTAGAATGCGGTTTTTCGCCAACATCGAAAAGGCTCTGTCTGCAATGTGTTAAATAATTTTGTATCTACTCTACAGATATGTAAGTCGTCAGGTGCATTGAACCCGATTTCGCGGTGTACATCAAAAGATAATTAAGTGTGTCGATTGAATGAATTAAATAAATTCTTGAGATGAAATTTTGAGTTTGGTTTTGATGTCAGGTAAAGCATGATTTGGGGTTTTCCCCAAAATTTGTATCCATACAAAGTTTGTCAAAGTTTAGCTTTCCATTTCTGTCATTTATGGGTGAATATTTTTTGTTATTTAGAATTTTAAAACAATAATTTTTCGGTTAGAAAGTTCATTTGCATGAGGCGCTGAAATAGGGATTATTTGTTTTTGTTGGATGGTATAAACAAATTCTAACTTTAATCACTGTCTTAACACTAGAAAGACTGCAAGTTTTCCATACCGACAAAGACTACATATTATATCCGCTGATATCTCTAAAAGTGCACATCGGATTTGGCTAATTGTAATTGTAGAACCCTAATTGTAGAACTAATTGTAGAGCCCTATAAAAAAATAAAAATCATCAAAGCAGAAGTTGATAGAAATATTAAAGAAAAAACAGATATTTAAAAATTTAGAACCGTCAAAATTTTTAATTATAAAAATTATTCCATTATTCTGACTTCCCTTAATTCATTAACTCATTGCCTTCTACTAAAGAAACACTAGAAAAAGCCAATTTCATTCTCGCTATACAACTTAGCTTCGCTCCAGTAGCGTAAAGTACACTGGACTCCCATCCCTAAGCTAAACCCTAATGCGTTCGATTACTATCTGGCTTGATCACGCACTTTTCCATATTTCGAATTTTTATTTTTTCCTAATCGTTTCCCAACCCTTCAGCATTACCCAGTCAAGTCCTTTACCGTTGTGCAAACTCCTATACTTCACACTTCAATCAGTTGTGATGAGCAGCTTGCAGCCGATTTTTATACCTAGCTGCTGTAGATACTAGTGCAACAACAACAATACTGCCATTGCCATTTCAGACTAACGTAGATATGTCGCAGCGCATACATCATCCAAAAATAAGATCATCAAAGACACCAACCTATACATTTTCCAACAACACCTCCTACCTAACAGCAGCCGATGCACAGAAGGCGCTCTACACAACCCAGCAATAAATTTTCCCTTTAGGGAACGACAGATCACTGCCGCATCACTGCTAGCGATGACACAAACTTCAAATGTAATTCAAGCGAAAGAAGAGCAGAAACAGACTGGGCAGGGTACACTGTCTGGAGTGATAACTTTGGGCTTAATAATAATAATTGACTGGCACGACAGCCCGCTTACGCGATACTAAGGCCAAGCTTCCCGCAACCACCCGTGTTGTGCGTGTGAATTTGTACGCGGGTGGAAGGGACCTACAGTTTTATGCCGGCTCCGAACGGCAGGTTGGGAGCTCTTTTCATAAGCAATTTTTACTCTCAGAGGTTTGCCATTTCCAGCTGAGAGGACAGCCACCGAAAGAGAAAACGAGTTTTCCCGTTATTTTTTTAGGTGTTATTACAGGAATTATTTGAACCTGGGTCGCTGCCTTCGACTCGCGGTCCAACGCACTAACCAACTGAGCCACGGCGGCTGCCAACCATAGGAATGGACCATAGAAATGGCTGCCTGCCAAATGACAAAAGGACCGATACCATCTGTTCGATATAAAATCCCACTCGCCTTTTTAAAGCCTCTCTGGACCCATAATAATGATGTTAGGATGGGCAAAAAACCTATCATAATAGATACTCAGTCCTTGGGACTATTGTACTGTCCACACTTAATTGTGAATTAAAGTCACCCTGCTGTCAGACAGTGATAAAGTAAGCTCAGGATCAATACAGTCGTAAAGCACACCATAGCCAAATATCCCTATACAACACAAAAAAAGAATAACAAGGTTCTGACAACGGATTCTGGTAGAGGGAGCAAAAAAAAAATATACGTGTATCGGCGTTTTGAAAGTTTACGTCTGAATTTTTATTTAGGGATGAAGAATATTATGCTCGCCTAATGTCCCTTCAGTTCCCGGCTCCCATTGTTTTTTTGGATATTGGTTGCCATTCCACCTGATATTACACGTGCAAGTTTTGTAGGACATTTTAGTACCAATTTTGAATAAGTACGAAATAAACACTTAAACACATTTTCAGTTTTGGCTTAATTATGGAGTTCAAGTTATTTTTTGAGCTTTGATGTATTCAGAGACCTATAGTAGAATTTTATGGCGAATAATTTCGTGGTACATTTTGTCTTTAAAAAGTCCTGTTCTATAGGACATTTTTGGCATTTTAGAAAAAAGAGTCAAATTGACCCATACAAATAGCAGCTACAGGGTTAAAATGCTCCACAAAAATGTTCTCCGTAGTATTTTACATCAAATTTCTGAACACATCACATACCTAAAATGTGAGGTTACATGGTTTTCGTATGCCGATTCACCATAAGAATGTACAAAAAGGGGAAACCTTTGACCCCCCCCTAAAAAAAAATTCAGATGTAAACTTTCAAAACGTCGATACACGTATATTTTTTTTTTGCCCCCTCTACCATTATCCGTTGTCAGAACCTTGTTATTTAAAAAAAATTTTATTTTGTTGTGCAATGTAATCAGCTGTTCCATTATCCATCATTTTAAATCAACATATAATTTCCCACTGCGATACTGAATCTCACAGCAGGAGACGACACCTGGGCCAGTACCAGCTAGCAATTAGAGACACACTCTTAACCCTTTGCGACCCAGTGAAATTGTTTGCTTCAACGAGATTCATCACGAAAATGATACACATTCAATTGCATTCAATTTTTTCTTTTTTTAATTTTTTACACAATAACCGGAAAACGATTGGCGAATGATATTCGTTCGAAAGTCGAATGACATAAATTCAAAATTGCTTGTAACTTTAAAATTTACGCCACAGTGTTTTTAAAGTTGCATATCACAATTGTGTATGTTGGGTCGCAAAGGGTTAAGTCTCATTAGGTCAGTGGACCTAGCGATCAATAGATCAATTAACCCTTCTGTCAATACGAAGGTACCTGGGTACCTTTTGCATTTTTGAGGTAAAAATATCCTACTTCCGGCCAAAGAAAGCTATGCTGATATTTTTAGTATCTTCCTAAAAATCAATTTACTATCTATTAGAGATCTTATATAGAAAGAAATATTTTTTTAGATAACTTTTAGAACCGATTTTTGAACACTACCCCTTTGTTCTATACGAAGGTTACCGGGTACCTCCATACAAAATACAGTAAAACAATACAGTTTCAACGTGAAATTACTCGTTCATATTCGAGTCAAAGCAAGTTTATTCAAACATGTAGTGGACAAAATTTGAAATTTGAAATCATAGTTGTATTAAAAGATAAGTTAAATTCATTACATCCGATCGAAGTCATCGACTTTACCCTGTGGCCGCAATGCTGCAGCGGATAACCTTTTTACTTCTGAGGCACTTGCGGAATACCTATTCGCAAAAAATCTCACTTTGGTGTTAAAAAATAATCCTCGACCCCTAAAGTCATCGATATTCGGTTTCATAGCGACAACATCTTTTGAGTTGTACTTTCCAAAGAGCTATGAAGCTGGGCAAAGCAGTGTTAGGAGACAACCCAAAACCCAAACTCATTTGTATTTACAATAGTACAAAGGTTAATAGACGTTACGGCTCAATAGTTGACCCATTTCATTATTAATCGTTGAACGAAAAGGTGGCTAGTGGTAGCTAATATGCTCAATTTTTGCAGCTTGATAGCATATATTATTCGCAGCAAACATAAATTAGATACCAAAAAAAGTCAGATGCCGTGGAGATTATCTTGGAAAGGTAGCGCAGGGGGATATTTGTGGTGCAAACCCCCCAAATATTTGCTAGCTACAAAAATTATGGGTGACGCATTGATTTCAAATGGTATTGGGGTCAAAAGATGTATGCAGAACGGCTTCTAAAATGAAATCCTATATGCGCCGCTGATGCCGAAAATTCAGAATAGACAAAACAACGACCTTGTTATCACAACTTTTACACTAAAAACGGATTTGAAGCAGTTTTCGGAGGACAGACGCCCTTATGTTCGTTTCTGCAAACGTCAGCAGGATCAAAACGAGACTCCGACCACCGGCCAAAAGCCTATGACTCGTACTATATCTATTCCGATCATTGTAAGCAAAAACGTAAAACATGAAAATGCTGAAATAATTGCACTATTAATATGTGTTCAATATTTTTAACTTGAATGATGAATAAATAACGCTTTGTTTTAAATGCCGACGATTTTTAAAATTTGTGCGCTATTACTTTCACTTTTCCCATACAAATTGTATGAAGGTACCCGGGTACCTTCATACAATTTAACACATAACCAATTTTCTGTAATACAACTTATTATCTTTGTTCTTAAATAAACATAAACCTGACTATGTGCCTGAAAGACGAAAATATTTAAAATCAGAAAAACGCCAAAGGATCCAGACTCTTTTAAATCTATGGGAGTTATACAAATTTTCAACTATGTATCATTATTTATCACAGTCCTTCTCTCCTTCACGAGAAGTCTATCACTTCCACCTAACATAAAAATTTATCACATTTCTGATAACTCGTTACCGAGTACCCGGTAGTGAACCGGCAAAATCTCGCTGTAACTAAATTTAACTTTGCTTTTGAATAAATTTGCCTACTGTATGCGAATTAGTTTCCAATAAATTTGCAAGCCAAAAGACTGTAAGACGCCACTGGTGTGCGACATGTTGAACAGCATGAAACCGAAACTAAACTAAACTAAGCCAATCCGAATGCGAATGTGAAGCGTAACAGCGCAATTTAAACTGGTCCTCGACCACATAAACAAAGAGCCACGTCGCAGTAAAATCAAATCAAACAATAAATTGCCTATCTTTGCAGTGAGTTTGCGATTGTTATCGCCATTGTTGTTATTAGCAATGGATCGTTATTGTTTGTTGTCTTGCGACAGGCATTTCGCTACTATCGCTTTTTATCGATTTTCAGTTTTATCAGACACATGCATTGATAGCTCCAAGGATAGATTTTTGACTTTTCTGGCGCAGATTTTGCATTTCGCATTCGATTACAGTTTATGCACGTTTTTGTTGTTGCTTCGGTTGCTTATATTAGTGCAGCTCACCACCACGTGTGTGCGTTGAGATTGTCGTAATTTGAATTTTTTGACTGTGGGCATTTTTTGTATAAAAGTTGCTTGCACTCGGTGATTATAAAACAGAAGTCAACTTCAAGTCACACCAAAAGAAATCCAACAGAATGCGTGCCTTCCTGGTGAGTTGCAGCGCAACTGTTGCATTGACTTTCTCAACAATACTTCCATCGTTTTTAGATTCTCTGCTGTGTGGCCACCGCCTATGCAGTCAGCGTCGGCTATGACTACGAGCGCAACAGTGGCAGCCTTGGCGGCCAAGATGGCGGCCCCAGTGGTGGTGGTGGTCTGCTGTCCAGCGGCTTCGACGGCTTGGGTGGCCAAGGAGGACAGGGTGATTTGGGCGGGCCTGGCGCTGCTGGCGGACCCGCAGAATTCAGCAAGGAGTTCTTCACATTCAGCGCACCCGAGAACGAATTCAACGACGACGCCGGCAACAATCAACTGGTCGATTCGCTGAAGAAGAGCCTGCGCGTCATCTTCATCAAGGGACCCGAAAACTCCGGACTCGAGAAAGCCGCCCTGCAATTGGCCAAGTCTGCCGCCGACGATCGCACCTCCATCTACGTGCTCAACAAGCAAGCGGACATCTCCGATCTGGCCAACAAGCTGCAAGCACTGCAGAGCAACGCCAACAACAAGCCCGAGGTGCACTTTGTCAAGTACCGCACCCCGGCCGATGCCGAGCACGCACAACGTGCCATTCAGTCGCAGTACAACAGTTTGGCCGGACCCTCCAGCAGCCACAATGGCGGCGTGGCACCGGTGCTGAACTTTGCTTCGAAGGCGCCCGCACCGGTTGCCCACCATGGCGGCTCCAACGCGTATCTGCCACCCAACAGACGTTTGTAGAAGGCACTGGAACACTCCAGCAACTTGTCTTGAAGCAAAGATTTGTGATTTTTGATTAGATTGACCCTTGTTTCTAAGTTATGCAATGTTCCTGATTTCCTCAAACCCCCCCCCCCCCTCCCTAATGCCAAATTGTTAACACTTTAACGTCGTGAAGAGAAATCAAAGAAAATGAGAAAATGAAATAAAAAATGTTTTAGCTGTTTATTTAACCAGATTGTTTCAACCAAAAATTCGGTAGGTAGTACTTTTTTTTTAATCAAAAGTACTTGAGAAAATGAAAATAAGCCCTAACTTCGAGTGCGGAAACAGTGTGATACAGTTACAAAATAAAATTATTATTCCAGGGTTAAGGTTTCACTGAGTTGAAGACATTTTCAACATTGTGAAGAACGGCTAAAACAGATTTTTGCTTGTTTGAAAATGCAAAATTCACTGCTTCGTTGCATAGTTTCAGGCACATATAGGAATTATTTTGCATTAGTGATGCTACACTCAAGACTAACCGATTAATCGGTTTTTTACGAGTACAAGTTGGGTGGCGAGTTCATCATTTTAGCTTATATAATTTTATAATTTAAAATGTTCAGTGTAGATTTGTTAATGTGCTTGTCGAAAAGTCTGTACGATCTAAGGGATGCCATTTTTACATACCATTGGAGGACCATTTAAGATTATAAAAAAAAACTAATGAATATTTTTTGAAAATTGCTGTTTTATTACAAAGCTTGGACTTTGTTATTTAAGAATGAAAAACGATATCGTTCATATGACTGACACTACTGGCCTTACAGTACGCCATTCGGTCAACCCAATTGTCAAGTACTTTTTCGATTGTTCCGGGTAGAATTTCCTGAATGGCAACTCCGATTTCATGTTTCAAAGCTTCAATCGTCTCTGGATGGTCAGAGTAACACTTGTCCTTTACGGCTCCCCACAAAAAAGTCCAACGGACTTAAATCGCAGCTCCGAGGCGGCCAATTGACTTCAGAATTTCGGCTGATTATTCGATTTTCGAAAACGGTGCCCAAAAGTTCGATTGTTACGTTGGCTGTGTGGCTTGTTGCGCCATCCTATTGAAACCAAATGTCGTCCATGTCATCCGCTTCAATTTTTGGAAACAAAAATTCGTTGAGCATGGCACGGTAACGCTCGCCATTGACTGTAACGGCGGCTCCTTGTTCATTTTCAAAGAAAAATGGCCCAATGATGCCACCGGACCAAAACCCGCACCAAACCGTAACTCTTTGTGGGTGCATTGGCTTCTCAATGGTGACGTGTGGATTTTCCGAACCCCAGATGCGACAATTTTGCTTATTCACATAGCCTCCGAGGTGAAAATGGACCTCATCCAAAAAGACAATTTTTCGATTTTTCGACGATGGGTTGAAGACTCTCCACTTTGGACGAAAGTTCTCAATATTTCCCAATTTTGTTCAAGCGTATAGCGTCCCATTTCGTAAAAATCAAACTTTTAACTAAATTACGAACACAAATTGAATGACATTTGGACTGCCATTCTCGAAATAAAGCGTAGTTCAAATTCCAAATCTTAAATAGTCCACCCTGTATAACACCGTGCGACAAAAATAAAAAAATTTTTCAGACCGGAAAAATCCATATGGGCGTGAAACTAGAGACCAAATATAGTTATACTGCGTACTCAGTTTTTTATTTCTACATCCTTTGTCCTTTTAAAAGGACTTCAAAATTTTGAAGGGGATCAAAAATAAAAGAAATATAAAAAATACTTAACCTCGTTAGAATATGGCGATATGTATACCAAATGAAAGAGGAAAGGCTCAAAAATTTAAATAAAATTCATTTTTTATCTATTTGTAAAAAAAGGATACAAAAAGGTACTTTGAAAATTTTAATACTTTATATCCTTGAAAATTTATATAGAATTTTCTTGAAAAGTAAGTATGTTAAAACCCCAAATCTCCTTGATCAAGTGTCAAAATTTCATTATTCTCGCTTCATTGATTTTGTATCTTTTTATTATTTAAAATACTGATACACAAATAAATTAGAGTTTTTGTTCTTCATTAGAATTGCAGCTTCCGCCTTTTTTTTAATAACTTTTGAACTAATAAAGTTAGAGTAATGAAATTGTGACACATGACCAGAGAGATTTCCTTTGTCCTTTTAAAAGGACAAAGGATGTAGAAATAAAAAACTGAGTACGCTGTATTACTATATTTGGTCCCTAGTTTCACGCCCATATGGATTTTTCCCGGTGTGAACAATTTTTTAATTTTTGTCGCAGGGTGTTATCATGTAATAAATATTTTTAAGTTGCATAATAACTGAAAAATAAAATATTTCTTAAAAAAAGGAAGACAATTTCTGAAAAAAAAAGTTCTTTCAAATAATAGTTATCGGCAACGTAAATAACAAAAAATCATAAATAAAAGTTATGAAGCAACATAAAGAAAAATTTCTCAAAATAATAGTTATCGGTAATGTAAATAAAAAAGTCATAAATAAAAGTTATGAAGCAACCCAAAATAATAATTATCAAGAACGAAAAAAACAAATTTGTGTCTCATAACAGTTATTACGCAACGTAAAAAATAATTGTCGCAAATAAAAATTATAATCAACAAAAAAATTCATGTTGCATTGTAATATTTAGTTACATTGCAAATATTTTCTTACATAACTTAAAATAGTTAAGTCCCTGCACATTAAAAAAAGCCTTACTCCCGTTGCTTCTCAAGGTCATAGTTCCATACCTTTTGTAGATCTGTAATTCAATGAAAACTTCCTCACAATACGAGTAGGACTTTTCAGATGCTGGCGACTGGATTCCTGCTCCTTGCTAATTCTAGTTCCATTATATCTTTACATGTTTGAGTATTTTACATCATTGACGTCTCAGATTTTTACCAAATTTAGATGTGCAATCGTTCTTTAAAGTTTGACTGAGACATTCGGTTCGGTTCTTCATTAAAAACAAATTTATTCCCTACAACTTAACTAATTAACAATTAACAACATTTTCCTACCATTAAAAAAAATAAATGCTTTCCAATCAATAAAAAAACCAACAATAATACTACAGTGTGTGCTTGTGCGCTTCGACTCGGGTGAAAGAAATTGAAAAGCACATCAACCATCCATCGAACTGCTGTCAGACGAGTTTATTGAGGAAGTTGATACGCTCCGGCTTGATGATGAAAATGAACTGATTGATGGTGTAGGCGCGCTCCAACTGGTCGCGCATTTGATAGAGCACACGCGCCGCATGCGGATTGCGCGCATCTGCAAACCACACAAACAACAAACGCACAGCAGAAATTAATTTGGGAAATTGTAAGCAAAACGGTCAACACTCGACTTGCCTTTGGCCAGCGGCGCCGGCACAATGTAGGCGTTCTTCTGCGATTTGACAATGAGCACATCGGTCGTGTTGAGCTGGTGCGACTGTCGCAGTCCCGCGGCGCCCAAGCGTGCCCTGTCCGCAGTGCTCTGCGGCTCGCCGTTGGCCTCCAGCAGTGTGGAGGCCAGTATTCGGGCTGCCTGCAGCGTGCGATTTTGGTTGGGCGTGAGGACGGTGGTCGCTGGCTCTTCAATCATCAGCAACGGCTCGTTGTAGACGGCAGATTCGGGCTGCTGCTGTTGTTGTTGTTGTTGCAGTGGCGCTGTTGCCGACCTGGAGAGTTGTTCGACCAGCGATGTGGGCAGCAGAGCGGGCAAGGGCACCAAATTAGAGGCTTGCGGCGCAGAGTATTGAAATGGCGCCGCTCCCGACGCTGGCGGCGCATAAGAGTTGTAGACATTCTGGGAGACAGTGCGAGCGCTGGACTTTCTGCTGCTCACTTGGGGACTCGTTCGAAAGGAGTCCGGGCTGTGTGCATTGGGATGTGTGCTGTAGGCAGTGCTGGAGGCGGCGGTTTCTTGTACTCTCACGCCTGCAACATGAAATGGTCGATGAGAAATTATTAAACTGTTAATGAGTTATTCGAAATTCAATACTAGAAACGAAGTCAACAAAAATAAGAAATTAATTAATAAGTAATGAAATAAGAAATACAACAACAAATCATTATCTATTCATAGATTTATGTTTATAAAATGACACTAAAAAAAGTAACGTAAAAGTGTAAGAGTGTGGAGACAACATTATTCGATATGTTAACATGGAGATGAAATTTTAAGAGCCATAAAAGCATTTCATTTTCATATTAAAGGGAATTTTACAGGCTACAATATGGGAAAAAAATCCGTTAAAAAAAAAATTTTATAGAAAATATTTTTTTTGCTTAAAACTTTTTATTAGTACATCATACGTATCTAATGTTGCACATCAAAAGAAAGGTATGAAAAATACCTTTCGTTTGATACCCATATCGTGTAAATCAATTGGAGATGAATAGAGTTTTTTTGATAAAAACTCTGAAATTTGACGCCGAGCCACGCCTTTTATGGGCGTTTCCCAGGCAAAATTTTTAGTTTGTTAGATGCAGAAGCCAACCCTCTATATAAAAGCATACTCATTTATTTTTTTCACGAGGGTTCGCTATACTGTTTTTATGCCTCGGCGAAAGTGGGGTTTTTGGGACATTTTTGTCGAAAACACAGTTTGAATGCATTTTTTTTGGATTGGTGTCTTGAGCAAATTTGTTGGTCGTTAAAATATCTACAAACTTGCCGAAGACAGTAAAGCGATATTCGGAACGATTTAGGACCTATTAGCATTTAAACGTTCGAAGACTTAAGCGACGAACTCGACCAAAATGAGCAAACTTCAAAGTCGGATTTCTCTTAAACTGGAGCCAATCCAGCCAAACGGCTGGTGGATCTCAACTCAGTATACCTATAGAAAGTCGCTCCCCCCAGTAGTAGTAGGAAAGTAAGTCTCCCCCATGTCTGAATTTTTGAGCGTAAATTTCACGCACAGTGTATTTAATTCACTTTTTAGTGGTTTTCTGTGTTAAAAGTAAAAACCTATGTTTATTTAGCAAACGTGAAAATAATTCATGCATTTGAGGGTTAAGAGCTCCCTGGGTCATATATTGCCAATAGTGCTGTTATACTCATGTGCTGTTATACTCATCGGCTAGTGGGATTCACTAACTACTTGTCAGTAGCTCCAAACGTATTTGCTATCCCCACCTCATCAATCCTCATCAATTTGATCAAATTTAATCGAACGTTACCTAAATGATGAAAGTATGAAAATGTTGATTTACCATAATCCGCTGCCCCAAATGGTGGCAAATATTCGTTTGTTTGATGTAAACGTCTGGGAAAACGCGCCGCAGAGGCGACAGCAGCTTCTGTGCACCAAGAACAACACTGGCCACATAGACCCATCAGCAAGAACAGCTTCCAACAGCACACCTAAAAATGCACAAATTCACCAGAAATGCACCAAAGCTAACCAAAGTTATAATTGTTTCATTTTTTATGTTTTTGACATCTTTTAATACCATTTTAATGTATAGCCGTGACATGTTTAGTCAACTTTATTCGTTAAAGCTTTTTTTGATCGATTGGCGAAAATTTTCGCAACTGCAGAACACTAAAAAAAAAAAATTATAAATATTCAAGCGAACGCGCACCGGTCACAAGCTGAACTAAACCAAATTTGGCTGAGCGTAAACGTTTATAAAAGCAACAACGGATTGTCACCGCCCGTTGGATGACGGCGCAACAAATCGACAACCACACACTCAGTCCAACCATTGACAGCTGAACCATTTTAAGGTACTGTCGGTGCGGCACTCGCCAGGCACTCGAGCGGAGGTGAACAGCACCGGCTCCATGGCTCGACTGGCGTTTGCGTCCAAATAGCCAAACGTATAAAGAAATGCTCGCAAGCAAATCGACAAGCCAAATAGCCACAAAGTGTCAAACGACCCTGGCATCCATTCACCCAAACGCAGCCAACCACCAACCACCGGCCAGTCGGCCAGTCATCGAGCCAGTCGCAGCGACAGAACTATCACCGGACATTGAACGGTGTGCAGTGTGCGGCTCATCAACAGCGGCGTCAACACCTCAGCGTGTCTGGCAACGCGCCGCTTGAGCTATCCGGTCGTTCGTTGATCTCGCTGACTTAACACTAGAATGCCCAAGGTAGTCATTTTGACTACATTGAGGTCTTTTATTGTAAACTACTTTTATTGCATCGCTTTCTAAACAAATATCTTACGTAAGTTTTACTAATTTTTTAAAGCTAAATGGAATAAATAAATTATTAAATTAATAAATTATATTATAAAAAAAATTTTTACCCCAATTTTGCAAAATTTACCTTAAATGCCCAAAAGTAGTCATTTTGACTACCTATATAAAATTTTCAGCAAATCTTTCTGATAAATACACAAATATGCATCTTCAATTGCGAAATATGAAAATTTTAAATAATTGCAAACATTAAAAAAAATGTCATAGTAGACTTTGACAATTCCCAAGTTTTTCAATTCCAAATTCACTCATAAAATTCATTCAAAAATTCCAAATTTCATTCCATTTCATCCCATTTATGTGTAAAGTACGCTATTTTATTTAAATGAATTTACTTTGTAAACCATAAAAAAATAAAAACTAAATGCTTATTTTAGTTGAATCTCGTGTACATTTATTCATATTTGCTACTTAAAAGCCAATAAAATTAAAAAAAGTCAGTAAACAATAATGTAGTCAAAATTACTACATATGGGCATTTTAGGTATGTCAGATTGACGGGCATTCTAGTGTTAAGTGCTTAGCAGCAGCAACCACAAGAACAACAAAAACAAAAACAACAGCAACAACGCAATACCAAAAATTGCCAGCCGCTGAGACCGCACCAACCTCCACAAATTGAAAACAACAATTGAAACTGTTTTGCATTACACGCGTACTGCTTTTGTTGTTGTTGTTGTCATTATGATTATTGCGTGTGCAGCGTGCCGCCGTCTCGACTTTGATACAATGTGCGCGCGCCCGCTAGTGGGACAGTTGAGTTCAGTTTGTGGTTTTTGGCCAAGTTACTTGATTCAAGTGCTGCACTTAAGTGGCCAGTGGCGGCAAGTACGCAGCGGCGGTGGTCAACCCAAACAATGACAATGTGAGCCCATCGGTCATAATTTAAGTCAGGCACAAACAACAAAACAGCAGCTACAAAAAACAACAAAATGAAGACAAATTCGTACCGCTTCATCTTTGTCATTTACATAAATCTAGGCCGTTATAAAAGATTTCAATTACTTGGGTACTGGGCCAATGTTTACACACTGAGAAAAATTTCGCTGGAAATTGAAGAACAAAAATTTTGTAATATGGAGGCTGATCTGGACATTTCATCTGAATGTATGACGAAGCTGTAAGGTTCGATGCTGGGAGTTAGCAGTGGAGGAGAAGACCGTATTTCCATTGGGGAAAAATGAGTCGAATGATTGCAGGAAATGTAGAGAAATTGGTGCCACGAAAACCATGGAACACATTCTCTGCTCCTGTCCGGCTATCTCAAGACTACGACTTATTTACTTAGAGACCCCGTTCCTTTCTGGGTTAGAGGAGGTCCCCAAGCATGACAACAAGTCGTTGCTGAACTTCGCTAGGAAAACCCACATTCTCACCAGTGTTGCCAGATGAAGAGATTTTCTCTTAAGAAGATTCTTTCTTCTTTTCTCCTTTAGAAGATTCTTGGCCTTTTAGGAGAATTTTTAGGAGGAAGAATTGTTTAGGAGAAAGTTTAGGAGATTTATATTTTATGTTAGGGGATTTTTCGGATCCTTAGTGAATTTTTGGGAAATTTTTTGATAACGAAGTATGATGTACTGGGAACACTGGCAACAAAACATATTTTTGCAACTATTTTAATAGTCAAATCACTCTATTTTGTTAAAAATTTGTAAGCTTACAAAATGTAAGCTCGTTCTATCTCGTTCTCAGTTATTGCTGTCACAATGAAATCCCGCCAAAAATGGCACTTTTTGTTTAATTCATTTTTTTTTGTTAAGTTTTTGTTGTTAAGCGGAAGATGAATAAAAAAAGGCTGCATTAAAAAAAATTATATGTGTATATTTTTATTGTTTTATGAGAAGTTTAATTCCTTTAAAAATGTAGTAAATTTGTTTAACTTTTGGGAGGATATATCAGTATTTTTTAAGATTTAGGAGAAAGTAATTTCAGGTATCTGGCAACACTGATTCTCACCGATAATTTTCACGTCGATACGCAACACTAAGGATCTCCAACTGGTATGTCTAGGGACCCAATAGGGTCTATGCGGGGCCTGCTTGGCCAACCAGCTTATCTAACCTAATCGAACCTAACTTGGAGAGGCGAAGCTTTATCATCTCTAAGTGTGAATAATTTCGAGGAATGTAGAGGGATCAAGTAGAAATGTAGAGAATTTATAGAGTCATTGAGGATCAAGTGAGAGAAGCCCTATTCACTTCAGGAGATGCTATTGGTTTGATTAACCTAAAGAAACAAGGAGAACTAATCAACTGTTTGTGTAACCTGTTGGAGCAAATACTTTAAAACAACTGGAAGAAAATTGCGACATCTTAAAGATTAGACTTTGAGTTAGTAACATGTAAATACAAAGAGATAGCAAATAACATTAACCCTTTCGACCCCGAATTTTACCCTGTGTCTCGATATTACTTTTTGGTATTTAAATCATGAAACACTTATCTAAGAAGTGTGTACACGACATTTGAAGTCACCACGCCTCTTTGTTAGAGTTCTAGAGCTAGTTTACTCTTGAACAATTTTAGCTTAAAACGGGTTCAATAAATTTTGTATCAATATTTTTTAATTACAGAAAAATTATTGAATACTTATGAAAAAATACAAAATGATCACTTTTTGATTTTATTTAACCATTATTAAAGAAACAGGGTTTTGATCAAACGCGCCCAATTCGTAGACTTCAATTAGAACACAAACTTTCCCTGATATCGCTGCAAATTAAAAATCTAATCAGTAAAAATCAAATCAATTTTGTATCAATATTTTTTGATTACAGAAAAATTATCTAATATTCATGGAAAAATACAAAATTATCACTTTTTGATTTTATTTCACCATTATTAAAGAAACAGGGTTTTGATCAAACGCGCCCAATTCGTAGACTTCAATTAGAACACAAACTTTCCCTGATATCGCTGCAAATTAAAAATCTAATCAGTAAAAATCAAATCAATTTTGTATCAATATTTTTTGATTACAGAAAAATTATTTAATATTTATAGAAAAATACAAAATTATCACTTTTTGATTTTATTTAAGCATTATGTAAAAAAAGTGTTTTGATCAAACGCGCCCAATTCGTAGACTTCAATTAGAACACAAACTTTCCCTGATATCGTTGCAAATTATTGGAAATTATTTTGGGGATAACAGTAAAATTTTTGTAATTTGCTTTGAATTCACTTCTAAAAATATTAATTTGTTGGTACCTACTTAAATTAAACCCATAAATCAATCGTAGCTTTTGCTATAAGATGACAAATAGGTGAAGTTGCTCTCAGGCAACTTTGGGGTCGAAAGGGTTAAGTTCAATCAGCCATTAAGTCTCTCTCTATTTGCACTCGCACTACCAAAACTCTTTTGCGACTAACAAATATTTAGAGTGTAGCAAATGAAACAATTGAAAAGTGCTTAATGTGGTTTTTTTATGGTTAATGAGTTCGCCCATTTTGCGCCTTCTGTCACCTAGCCAAGTAAATATTTGTGTAATGCACGCACAAATTTCATTGAATTTGTTTTTGTACAAATCTTTTACATGCTCAAGGTTTGTCCATTGCCTTGTTGAAGGTTTAAAGAGAGTAAACTTGACGGTGGCTATAGACAAAATTCTTTTAAAAACCAAGACTTTATTCTTTACTAAGAGATTTTGTAATTAAAGCTTAAAATAAATTCGATTTCGGTTGTGATTTATTGCATTGAGTTTGTTTTTATTCGAAGTATTCAAGTTAGAATAAGAATTAAGAGCGTGGTTAGATCTTCACCAAACTGCTCAGCTGTATCTTTTCTCTGAAAAGTGGCTCTAACACAGTAAAAATATCAAATTGACCAATAAATGAAAAGAACGATCAACATTGAATGAAGTATTATTAGTTTACTTTAGGGAGTGTTAAAACGACGTCAGGACCTCAGCTGTTGCTTGCCACCTTCACTGGCAAAGTGCTCGGATTCACGGCTTCCTGAAGTAAATCTGGCAAGTACCACCATTGGGTGAGCTTGTCAGCTTCAATCAGGCGGTCCTTACTATCAAGTTTCCGATGACTCTGGCTCTCTTTTAGTCGAATCGTTGCACTTATAACACCGTGCGACAAAAATTAAAAAAATTTTTCACAACCAAAAAAATCCATATGGGCGTGAAACTAGGGACCAAACATAGTAATACTGCGTACTCAGTTTTTAATTTATACATCCTTTGCCCTTTTAAAAAAACTTCAAAATTTTTATGGGGATAAAAAATAAAAAAAAAAATATATATATATATATATATATATTCTCGCTCCATTGATTTTGTATCTTTTTATTATTTAAAATACTGATACTCAAATAAATTAGAATTTTTGTACTTCATTAGAATTGCAGCTTCCTACTTTTTTTAATAACTTTCGAACCAATAAAGTTAGAGTAATGAAATTTCGACACGTGATCAAGGAGACTTCGGGTTTTAACATACTTACTTTTCAAGAAAATTCTTTATAAATTTTGAAGGATATAAAGGATTAAAATTTTCCAAGGACCTTTTTCATATCCTTTTTTTACAAATGGATAAAAAATCAATTTCATTTAAATTCTTGAGCCTTTCTTCTTTCATTTGATATACATATCGCCATATTCTAACGCGGTTAAGTATTTTTATTATTTTTTTTATTTTGTATCCCCTTAAATATTTTGAAGTCCTTTTAAAAGGAAAAAGGATGTAGAAATGAAAAACTGAGTACGCAGTATTACTATATTTGGTCTCTAGTTTCACGCACATATGGATTTTCCCGGTGTGAAAAATGCTGTGGCACGGTGTAAAGCGAAGGATGTCCAGTGTCCTGATTGAATAGTATGAAAAGAATAATATGCTTCAGATAGGTTAGCTTAAAGTACTGTTTGTGCATAGAACTTGCCTAAAGACACACTTAGGCCACAAAATGGGCCCATTGTGATACCACAAGGAAAAAGTGATCTGTCTTACAGCAAGTCGGAGAGCTTAGACAAGCCGATTTTCTAAAGTTAACTGAACTGAGGCTATTCGAGTGGTCGAAAATATCCATCTTCGTCAATAAAATTGGTACTAAATAAAAACCTAAAACTAAATTCTAGGCTTCTGTTGTCTTCGTGTTAAACTCAATGCAACCAATTACAATGAGAATTGCCCTAAAGTTTGAACTGCTTAACGCACTTCGCTTGCTTGACACATGCCATCTGTAGAGTTGATTATTCCAAAGATCAAAAAACAATTCAAAGAAATTAACACAAAAATTATGCAGACACGGGCAACATCAAAAACAAAACGAGACTAAAAAAACCAAAACCAACGACATGAAAATCAACCATCGATCGAATGTGTCTCGCAGCTGAAACTGGTAGCAAAACTTAATTTCGTACATTTTTTCCTTCACTAATCGAAGCAAATTATTAAAATTAACAAATCAAAACTAAAAGAAAACTGAAACTAGTTTTGACATTTTTTAAGTTCAATGCAGCTTCAACTGAAACGTGGACTGTTTTGTGCTCAACTTAGTGCCGCAACGTTTGCTATAAAATCGAAAGTGTTCAACTGTGAGCGATTTAGTTGCCGGCTGACGAGTTGAGGAGGAATAACTAACATTTCACACAAAATGAAAATCACTTTGGTAAGTCTGCATTGACAACAACACCAACATAACGCGGCACGTGGCTTTCAATAATCAATGCGTTTCTCATAAAAGCTGCTTTTGGCCGTTTTGGCATGCTGCATGCTGCTGGGTTCTGCGGCGCCCGCTGTCGAACCGAGCATACAGTTCTTGAAATACAACAACGATCAGGAATTCGAACAGCTTCAGCGGCAAATTATTGGTAAGCAAAGACCATTTTTACTTTGATTCAAATTTTGTAATGTGCATTTTCTTGGCATTTATAGCGCAATACGAACAGTTGGGAGGCAGCTCACAATTCCATCAAATACAAAGCGGCGGATTTGTGAATCCACATAGTGTGAAAATATCTATCTGAGCAGTTATGTTAACTATAGTTTAAAATTCAGTGTTGTTGTAAATAAAATTTTTGTTCTTATTAGAAATTGTTGTGGAAGTGACTTGCAAGCGGAAGTAGTCACCGCTTAGATGAAAAGACTTGAATCTTTGCACAAAGTTAGGTTATAACTAAAGCCTACGAGAAGATCTGTGATTGGTGTCTGAAACTTCTTTCTAAACACTTTGTCATCTTAAGACTTTGTCCCTGCGGCTGATGATCTCAGAAGACTTATGTACTTGGGCACCTTACATCTATGTAACTGATAAGCTTGCAGTTTCTTTGAATATTCGAACTTTACACCTATAGCAGGGTTTCCACTTGCTACAGGAAAGTGTATTATCTGATTTAACTCTGTTGTCAAAACCTGCAAACTGTAGCAGAAGAATGTTATTTGCTACCTAAGAAGCCAGTTTGGGCACTCTTTCAAATGTAATTTTATCAGAATACTTAACTTGCTTAACAACTCGCATATTAAAGCAGTGACGGCGGTCTTAAGTAGACTCTTCGTTTGGTGTTCATATTCACAGACCACGTTTTGGAATGAAGATTTCAATCCATCTTAAAAATGCCTACTTCATTCATTCAGTGCTATGAATAAACTTAGGTAGGTAAGTAGGTAGAAGAGGCAGCCCCCAACCATAAACGACCAGAGACACACATAGACTTCTTTAGACTTTTGCATACCTCAGAACTTTATCCTATTTGAGAATCAAATCATCTGGAAACTATTAACAAGGTTTATTAAGCCATTTATGTTGACATTGTACATGTCAAAGTGGTTTGAAGAAACCGATATGTTTTTCTTTTATGGCAAAGAGCTGAAGAGGTGCGGAGAAGGTGAAGGATGAATAACATTAACTTGTTATTATTGATGGGGATAATGCAATCCGACCTAGTAGATTTATTGTGCCCCCTTCTTGGACCTCAAAGACTATCAGTGAGTCCAGTATCCGAGAGGAATTTTAGTATGTTTCCTAATCCTCTGGATACCCAGTCTGCACCCGATATGAGATGGTCCCCCAGGTGCTTCTTTCTCTTATGCATGAGTACAGGGCATTTTACTAGTATATGTATTGCAGTCTCGTTTTCCTGCAAGCAGAACCTGCAATACCCGTTTTCACGGATTCCTAGTTTAGTTAGATGATAATTCAATCTACAATGCCCTGTAAGCATTCCCGTGATAATCCTAAGATTATTTTTTGATTAGGTCGAATCGTTTTCTATTGTAGGATCTGATAACCAGCTTCGAATGCCTAGACCTGGTTGATTTTCCCAGTATTGATTCCTTCTGGTTGTCTCGTCCTTTCTCAATAGGATGAAGGAAGCTCCCTTTCCCAACCCACAAAAAGGTTCTGGGCCGACAAAGGGTGTGGAAGCTCCCCTCCTTTCCAACTCGTCAGCCCGTTCGGTCCCTACAATGCCGGTGTGGCCCGGAACTCAAAGTACCCAGACCTTGTTGTAACGGCCAAGTTCGTTCAGCTTCTCAAGGCACTCCAATACCAGTTTCGAGGACACCTGGTAGGATCTCAGAGCCTTGATTGCCGCTTGGCTGTCAGAAAGGATGGCAATCTTCCGGTTCCGGTAATTCTTCACCAGATTGAAGTAAGCACACCTTTCAATGGCGTATATTTCCGCCTGGAAGATAGTGGTGTGCTTTCCCGTAGGTTCCGTGTATCTTATCCTCGGCCCATATCCTCCTATCCCGGTGCCTTCCTCCGTTAAGGAGCCATCTGTGTACTAGGATATCATGTGCTGGTCTATCCGATATGTTTCCGATATGCATACCTACCCAGTTCCTTTTGTTACTAAGTTCAGTTTTGAACCGTTTGACAAAGCTGAACTTCGGTGAAATTGTGTCCCTCGGTATTGCGATTTCGGGATGGTGATGCGTGAGAGTATCAATCCTCTTACGACTCAGGAATCCCTCAGCCCCGATATTAACATCAATCATCCGTAAGAGAGCCCTCTTCGCCTGGGTCTGTATGTGTAAGTGAAGAGGTGTGAGTTCAAGAAGAACCTCCAAGGATGCTGTTGGACACGTTCTCCATAGCCCCTGTTATGCATACGCATGCCAGTCTTTGTAGCTTACTAAGCGCCTTGATAGTGGTCGCCTGGCTGGTCTTGCTTACCCAGACACCCGAACCATACCTTATCATGGGTCTTACAATCGCCGTGTAGATTCATCTCAGTATAGTCGGAGTGCAGCCCCAACTTTTACCTGTTATGGACCTACAGGTCATGAAAGCCCTAGTGGCCTTCCTTATCGTTGCCTCTAAGTGTCCTTTCCAGAGAAGTTTCTGATCTAGTATAACACCTAGATATTTCACCTCCTTCTGGAATTCTATCTCTACCCCATCCAAACGTATAGGTCTAAGAGCATCAAGTTTATATTTTCTTGTGAAGGGTACAACGGTGGTCTTCGCCGGATTTATGTTCAGCCCCACCTTTGTGCACCATTTCTTGGTTAACCTTAGTCCTAAGGTTATCCTTTCCCGCAGGGTATCTTCAAATTTAACTTTACCTTAACTTATGGTAGTCGTTATTAGAGACTTCGACGATTCTAGAAACCGAAATTATTTGAATAAGACTCTCGACAGAATTTGCAACAAGTTCATTACTTTCCTTTGTGCGATCCTAGCGAACCTATTTGACGGCCAATGTGGGACGTATTACCACTCTACATTAACCCTGAACCTAATGTACGACGAAAATTTTGTTTTTGATTTATGTTTATCTGATCTTAACTTAATTTTAGTAACTTATCATTTGTAGCCAGTGCTGGTTTGCACTGAAGAAAATTAGAATCGATTCACTATAAAGTTTACTACAAAAGTTCAAAACAGAATCAGAAACCATATAGAAATATAATGTGATTTAAATATCCCGGAACAGTTTTGATGCAAAAATGTGTGGCAAAAATATTAACTAAACCCAAGAACCATTTATAAATATTCAGAAACAACTTACGCCAAGCAGTTTGAATATCTGAATATATTCAAGTTTCAAGCTGAAATTTTAGCAATATTCAAATCATTATTAAGGTAGCCAAAATGTCATCATAACCACATCCCAGCAATGAAATTTGAGAAACAACGCCTTGCAATATTTTCAGAAAAGTCATAGTTCAATATATGAACTAAATAATCCCCTAGTATTAGTCGCAACACAGGAAGGTTTTCAAATATGACTCACACTAAAAAGTCTGAATATAACCATTTCTGATACCACTGACATATCTTCATTAACATAAAGCAAAAAAATATTTTCGTTCATGGCAAATATTTTGCTGGTTTGCAAAATTTGCTCTCGACTTGCGTCAATGGTGCTCTTTGTCTGTGCCGTTCGCTCTTTCCAATTGTCGAATATTTTGTTCAAAATTTCTCTTAAATAATTTTTGAATTTTGTTTTGTGTGTTTTGTATTGTCAGCGTAGAACACACCAGCGATAAGCGGCGCTCATTCGGCGTTCTAGCCCATAAGCGGCAGTCAGCGCTGGTTTTGTTTATATTCTTGCAAGCCTTTCACTTGGCCGTTTCGTTTAGGCAATCGCGCGCAATAAATAATAGTCGGTATTATAGAATTGACTACAAGACACCGTCATGTATAAAATCACGCGCTTGCTTTCAGTCTTGTTGGTGATTTACTTAGTGGCAGCACAGCGTCGACACGGTGGTCGATCCTCCAAAAAAGAATTGCGCCATAACCACGAAAGGTCAGAAGAAGAATTCCACGGACGAGGTCACCACTCCTTCGATCGCGATAACAGCTTGGAAGATCCTGATGACGGGGACGGCAGGTCGGCGGAGCGGTCCAGTCGAAAGAAATCGAAAGGACGAGGGAAGCGCCTGTGTGAAATAAGTAAGAGCAGTAATTTTTATCAATGATGGTCACCTTAGTAATAGAAACATCAATATTTTACACAACATTTGAATATGTATGCGTGCTCTTGTTCTTGTTTAAAGTGATGATATCACCATTCAGTTGGTAGACATAAAAGAAAACCTAAAACTATGAGATAAATATTGCCAATGGTCGAAAATTAGTTCAAAGTCTGTAAGTGACATTACGAGAAATCTTCAAGTAGAAATTTCCTTTATTTAAGACAACTCGATAGATACCTATTGTTGCGAGAAGAAGTTGGAATTACTTCCAAGTTAGAATCACTTGTTTAATTACACTTAATGGTTTCATTTTCAATCTTAAACTTAACTCATTCTTCCTGAAACCATTATTTAATAACCATAGTCGAGACAAATTAGTCTCTTAGAATTAGTCTCTTGTTAAAAGACTTCAAGAGTTAATTTCGATAGCTAAAGTCAATGTTCATTCGAAATAACACATTTTTTTAATTTTTGGAGGATGTAGAAAACCTGCTTCGTAGAAGAAATTAAAAATAGAGCTTGCGTGAAATTTAATTTCTTTTCTTGAAGCACAAATTTACATACATTATGCAATTATTCAGCTGTTTAATTTAGTCTACAAATAATACTTTTAAATTGGTTTAATAATTTACGATTATAAATCATATCAAAATGTATACAGCATGCAGACTTTTTATAATTTAAAGATTTTTTTTGTTGTTGTTCAAACTTATTAAAGATTTAAGATTTTCAGACCAGCTTTCTTATCAGAACCGGCTTTGACATTTTTTAATTTTGCATGATTACATTTGTTTGATTTTAGACTTAGACTTTGTTCTCTCTTTCTTCCATTTACTTAGAGTCAGTGTCAGTTAGAGTCAGTGGTGCACACAAGATTTCGCTTTTGGGGGGAAGGCGTTCTATACACAACTTTTCAGTCCAATAACATTTGAAACCCTTATTGCCACCCAAAATGTTTTTAGGAAACAAATATTTAACCCATTTTCGGCCGCTGGTCGATTTTTCGACCAGCCACTTTGAAGGAGAATAGCTCTGCACTTAGACATTATATCTGTGAACTTTTGATGCATAAAATAGCTTTGGTCTTTTGGTAACCCCTCGAAATAATAATTTTTTTTAAAATAGATAAATTTAGAGTTGTTGGCGAAGGCACGAAAAAAAGCATTTTTTTAGTCATATTTTGAATATTCTGAAAAATATATAACCTTTTCAAATTATTGATTTATTATTGATTATTTACGAAGCCTAAAGACCAAATTACCGCAATCAATTGATATCCATAAAATTATGAAAATATTTTTACCTCTCAGCACCGCGTACTTTTCAGTGGTCGAAAAATCGAAAATTGGCCAGAAGTCGTCATGTATGTACATATGTATGCCAACATTTGTTTGTTTTCGTTCTTGATTATGATTTGACCAAAATTATATACATATATATTTGTTTTTATTTGAAATTAAATTTTTATTAATTTATAAAAAAAATAATAAAAAAAAAAACACAAAAAAAATCCAAAAATATTGTTGATTAAGGTCCTAAATGTAAGTCCTTAAAAGGAATTAAAAAAATATTGGCTATTTCTGGTAGCGGCCGAAAATGGGTTAAGTGGTTTGAACCACAAAATGCTCCTTTATGTGCGCCACTGGTTAGGCTAACTGCCTATTCGGATGTCCAGAGATGGAGGTTCAAAATTTAATTATATTATTATTTTATTATTATATTATTTATTTTATTTTTTATTTATTTTATTAATTTTTTTTATTTTATTATATTTTAATTTTACCATATTATTATTTTATTATTTCTAGAAAGAATTAAGCAAATTAATCAAAATATTAAAAAAATTTGCAAAAGAAACCAATTTTTTTTTGAAAATGTATCTATGAGAAGTTCCTAAGAGTAAAGAAACTTATTTAACCCTTTCGACCCCGAACTTTACTTTGTATCTCGATATTACTTTTTGGTATTTAAATCATGAAACATTTGCCTAAGAAGTGTGCACACGTTATTTGAAGTCGCCACGCCTCTTTGTTGGAGTTCTAGAGCTAGTTTACTTTTGAACAATTTTAGCTTAAAACGGGTTAAATAAATTTTGTACCAATATTTTTTAATTACAGAAAAATTATTTAATATTTATGGCAAAATACAAAATTATCACTTTTTGATTTTATCTAACCATTATTAAAAAAACAGGGTTTTGATCAAACGCGCCCAATTCGTAGACTTCAATTAGAACACAAACTTTCCCTGATATCGCTGCAAATTATTGGAAATTATTATAGGGATAACAGTAAAATTTTTGTAATTTGCTTTGAATTCACTTCTAAACATATGAATTTGTTGGTGCCTTTTTAAATTAAACCCATAAATCAATCGTACCTTTTGCTATAAGATGACAAATAGGTGAAGTTGCTCTCAGGCAACTTTGGGGTCGAAAGGGTTAATATCAGAGTCTGCTTAAATCCTCTGTACACCCCACCAAGAAAAAAGTTGCCCCTCTTTTGTTATTTAATCGACGAAAGCAGTTTCGAACCGATTCTAACACCGATTTACTTACTAAAGTTTGCCAATGATTTGCTCAGATATTCCCAAAGCAGTAAAGCTGGTTGGTGTTGCTTCTGGCCGGTCAGTGTAACCTAACCCCAAAAAATGTATTCAAATCTAAAACATAAAGCAGACTAAATACAAAAGAGTCACAACTCTAAAATCCCAAATTTTTAGGAGAAGCAAAAACTGTTAATTCTGCAGAAGCAATGCAATTAACATAAAAACAAAAATATAAATTTTTTCAGCTAAAGAAGACAGAAGAAGAAGAATATGCGTATTGTGAATTGATTTATGGAAAAAATTCGATTCTGGAAAATTTTTGAGTCCCGTAGGAACACTCAGACAAACTTTTGTCAAACCCAGAACCCAACTAAAATCCCCTGAATCTTTTTTTGAAATATACAATCTGGCAACCGCAACTACTAATTATTTCAAAATTAATTATTTCAATATTAATTAACTAAAATAAATATAAATTATCTTTAGAATACGCTGAATATGTGGCGCGCATATTTCCCGGCGATAACGACACAAAAGCCGATGCCAATGACTCAGATTTCGATGGACGTGAGCTGGCCGAGCCCGGTGAATACCCGCACATGGTGAGTGCAGCGTTCATTGATTGCTCAGCGAATGCAAAACTAAATACAAGTGTAACGGTGAATTCAACTATAGCCAAGTGTCTGACTGAAAAATCTTAGTGGCTTTTTGAACAATTAAAAAAACTACAAATAAACAAAAAGAAAAAGAGAGAGAGAGAATAATTGAGTTTGTGCGCAGATAAGCAAAACATTTGTATTGCGATTTGTTTGGGTGTCCGAAATGACGCGCCATTTATTCAGATTACGAGTAGTTAAGTGAAATATAATTGAGCAATTATAATAATGGTCAAAGATCAAGTTTTATGTATGGCGCAGTGGTGGTGTGTTGTTACTTTAATTCACATACCTACATACATCATTACGGATTTCAAATTTCTTCAGACTTACCAACAATCTGCATTTGTTTGCTATGAATTTGTTTATTTAAAACAGGCAATTAATCCCCCGAACCTAAACTTACCATTCCTATAATTTCTTGTAGACTGCGCTGGGCTTCGAGGGCGCAGACAATACCATCGACTACAAATGTGGCGGCAGTTTGATTAGCGAATTCTTTGTCATCACAGCCGCACACTGCACCAACCTTACAGGGTGAGCCAAAAAAATGACTGACACTTGTCTAAAAAATATTAACTTTGAGTCATTGCTAGTGAAGTGCCCACAAAGGTGCGCGTAGGCGATTTGAATCTTGTGGTGGACGAAGGCTATTTGGAGCCGCAAATGCGAAACATACGGCAAATCTTCAATCATCCGCAATACCAATTCAACTTGTACTATAACGACATAGCACTGCTGCAGCTCGACGAAGGTGTACAGTGAGTGATTATCTATTTGAATGGCAGTTAATTTTTAGGCACAATGCGTTCTGTACACAACTTTTGAGTCCAATGACATTTGAAACCTTATTTGCTACCTCAAATTTGTGTGTATATATTATACTAGCAAGTTTAAAGTAAATGGAGTCAATAAATCAAGTTCTTCTTAACCCTTTGTTGATCCCTTCCGATTTTTTTTAAACAATTCTTATATAATCATTTCTCATTTGAAGTGCTTTCACCAAGTTTGAAGTCAAAAGGCCCATGTTTCTCCATACAAACTCTTAACCCATCATTGACCCCGTCAGATTTAGATTTTCGAAAAAATGAAAAACACGTGTCGAGTTATTTCTCACTTGGAGTACTTTCACCAAGTTTGAAGTCAATAGGTCCATGAATTCATGTTTTTTCACAGTTTCTTCATACAAACTCTTAACCCGTCGTTGACCGCGTCAGATTTTGATTTTCGAAAAAATGAAAAACACGTGTCGAATTATTAAAAGTGCTTCCACCAAGGCCCACAATTTCATGTTTTTTCACAGTTTCTCCATATCAACTTTTAACCCGTTGATGACCCCGTTAGATTTTGATTTTCGAAAAAATACAAAAAACGTATCAAATTATTTCACATTTGAAAACTTTAACCAAGTTTGAAGTCAAAAAGCGTAAAAAATCATATTTCTTCATACAAACTTTTAACCCTTGGGTCACCCCTTTATGTTTCGATTTTCAAAAATATGAGAAACACGTGTCAAATTATTTTTGATTTTAAGTGTTTTCACCAACTTTGAGGTTAGTAGGTCTTTTCTTTTCGTATACGAAACTTAACCCATTGTTGACCTGGTTAAATTTTGATTTTGGAAAAAACTAAAAATACGTGTCGAATTTTTTTTTTATTTCAAGTGTTTTCACCAGGGACCGTACCAGTTATGGTTTTTATCAAAAAAGTTAACTGTTAACTGTTATCTTTTAACTTTTATTTTATCGGTCAAAAATAACAGTTATTTTTTTTACTTTTATTTTTTCGGTCAAATATACTAAAAAATAAACTATTGATAAAATTTTTCTCATCGCACAATTCTTATATCTCAGAATGTGCGGTCTACTGAGACGAAACAAATTGTATCAATAGTTTTTAGTCGGTCAAATGGCCTTCGAAAAAATTCAAATTGCCTGATAAGTCACAAAATAACTGTTATTTTTGACCGATAAAATAAAAGCAAAAAAAAACAGTTATTTTTGCCAGAAATTACAGTTAAATAACAGCACAAAATAACAGTTAATTTTAACTTTTATAGTAAAAGTCTAAAATTTAAAAGGCGTTTAATATTCGTGAAGGTGAGGCCATTACGATCATAATGGTATATTTGAAAAAGTCCACCCACAATTTTTTTCGTTATGCCTTTTTGATTTGAAAATTTTAAAATAGCAGTTATTTGTGGTTCCTGGTTTTCACCAAATTTGAAATTAATAGGCCCATTAAATCGCGTTTCTTCATGCAACACTTTAACCCATGTTTTGCCCTTTTAGACCCCGAATTTAAAAAAAAACCCGTCTTAGCGGATGTTAAGAAGTACCTAGAAGAAGAAGAGTAGAAGAGTCAAGAAGTACCTACAGTTTAAATTTCATGTTTGGGCTGAGCGATGATGAATCAGTCAGTCAGTCAATCAATCAGTCAGTCAGGACAACCAATTATATGTAGAGAGATTTAGGGGGCTTTGAACCAAAAAACCCTCTTTTATGTGCGCCACTGGACTGCTACATATATTTACAATATATATATAGTTACTCAAAATGATTATAACTTTTGCTGCCTTATTTCTTCTTAAGCTTCACCGAGTTCGTTCGCCCCATACGTCTGTGGGTTCGCGCCCAAATACCCTTCAGCACCGCCTATGCCATGGGCTATGGAGCCACCTCGTTCGGGCGCGCACGCACCAACCGACTGACCGACTTCAACATGACAATTGTCTCCAACGAGGATTGCAACCGCGAGCTGCCCAGCATGCCGGAAAATGAGCGCGGCATAGTCGAGAGTCAAATATGTGCGCGCGATTTTCATAAGAATCGCGATACGTGTCAGGTAGAAAGTTCAATTGTTCAAAGTTTCAACTACATAACTCTTTCATCGGCACAGGGCGACTCGGGCGGACCACTGCAGCTGAATATTCGAGGCCGGCGTAAGCGCAAGCACACACACTATCACCTCATCGGTATCACCTCGTTCGGATTCTTCTGTCGGAGCTCATATCCCAGTGTCTATACGCGGGTTTCATCGTTTCTTGATTGGATTGAAAGTGTTGTCTGGCGCACTTGAGCAATTTCTTTAATAATAACAACAACAAACTGATGTATAAAACTATTTAAATAAAATCAGCTACAGTATAATCGAAAGTTTTTAAGCCATCCGGCCACACTATGCCCTCAATCCAGTCCATGTACTTCGAGATGCGCGTGTAGACGCCCGGCGATTCGGTGGCACAGCCCAGTCCAAACGAGGTCACGCCCACAATGAGCGGCCTCATGCGGCCGTATTTTAAGTATTTATATATAATTGGACCGCCAGAATCGCCCTGCAAATAATACAAAAATTCTATTTATTCTATGTTTAGTTTTTAATATTTCGTAATGATTGTTTTAACCTGGCAAGTGTCACGGCCAAATTGCGTGTCTTTGGCACAGAGTTGCGTATTTTCTATGCCATTCGGCAACGAATCCAAGTCCGCATAGAAATACTGACACACACTGTTGCTGACAAGGGTCAAGTGCGCCTTTAATAGATGAGTCGAGGGTTTGCCACCTACAAGAGACCATTAAAAAAAATCATTAAATTGAATTGAAATTAATTGATTGCAGAAAGTTAGCTACCAAACACTGTGTGACCATAGCCAATGGCAGTGAAGTTGTCACCCTTTGGCACAATATCCGCTCCAAGGCAGGCGGGCGTCACAGAGCTGTCATCATGTCAAACAATAAAAACAAAATTCGCATAGTTAATATTTTTCAGATAACGACAAGCAATGTGTACTAACAGCACGGGATATTTTAGCTTAAGCAAAGCAATGTCGTGATAAGCCTGGGAGCTGTTGTACTGGGGATGCACCAGCACCTGCGCAATTTCGTGCCGTCTCTGTGTCGCGTCTGCCAAATCAACGCCGCCGGGCAAAATCACTTCCGGTGGTTGTCTAAAAAATATTTATAAATATGGGGCTTTTTGCATTCGACTGATGGGAAATGACTGATTTTTAAAGTACTATTCGAAGTACTCTTTGACTCGAGTACTTTTGAACAAAAAATATCAAACTTAATTTGTCAACGCAGCTTTGGGATCTATAATCAAATAAAATTACTGATTTTCAAAATACTCTTTCCACAGATTTTCGCAGATAGCAAAGTTATTGATTTCACCGTGCGATAGCATTTTTCACACCGGGACAATTTATACAGAATTTTCTTGAAAAGTAAGTATAGTAAAACCCAAAATCTCCTTGATCAAGTGTCAAAATGTCATTATTCTCGCTTCATTGATTTTGTATCTTTTTATTATTTAAAATACTGATACACAAATAAATTAGAATTTTTGTACTTCATTAGAATTGCAGCTTCCGCTTTTTTTTAATAACTTACGAACCAATAAAGGTAGAGTAATGAAATTGTGACACGTGATCAAGAAGATTTCGGGTTTTAACATACTTACTTTTTAAGATAATTCTATATAAATTTTCAAGGATGTAAAGGATTAAAATGTTCAAAGGACCTTTTTCATATAATTTGTTTACAAGTGGATAAAAAATCAATTTTATTTAAATTCTTGAGCCTTTCCTCTTTCATTTGATATAAGGGAAAGGGCTGGGTTGTGAACCATTACTGTTTTTTCTTTCCCTAATTGACATATCGCCAATCTTTCAACTGTCAAGTTTGTCTTTTGATATGACTCTGCTTTTGTGGTTACACCGAAGTGTAAACACGTATTGCTTGTGGCAGCCACAGACATCGTGTTTGAAAATCGATTGCGAAAACTTGTTTGCTTTTTTTTAAAGTGCTATCCAAGTGACTGAATTTATTCCAAAAATGTAAGTGTAATACATATTTATTTAGGGTTTTGATTCTATTTTACGATCCAATATTTGTTTATGTTGAAATATGATTGGAAGTGACGTTATTTTTAAAGTTTCCAAAATGGCATCGTGGTTGGGCTGTGGGGGCTGGGTTATGAACCACCTGTTTTTCGTAGTACATTTGTACTAGCACGGTCAAATATTGCCGGATTTTTATGTAATTTTACTCGATTTGCGGTGAGCTCACTTGAAGTGCCCAATGTGAGAACGCGTTCGTATTTCACATGCAAACATTGCGATACCGATTAGGATGAAAATTCTAAAAATTGAGCACTTGGATTCATTGCGATTTTTTGGCCTAAGTGGCGTCATTATAGCTTTTTTCACCTCTTGAGACCTCCTGATTAAAGAAATTCTCAACTTATTTAAAAATTATTGGTGTTTTCTTCGTATTTTCCGACTTTAAGTGGGATTTGCCAGATGGTTCACAACCCAGCCACTTTTTTGGAAAAGCGAAAAATCACGTCCTTAGAAAATTGGACGTAGAGAGTTAAATTTTAATAAAAACTGTAATCTGTGTTCATAACAAAGTTGCGTTTTATGTTGACCTTTCCAACAGTATCTTCGATTTTTCGATATCTTTATTCTGTGAAAAGTTAGAGCCGAAAAACAAAACCCTGTTCACAACCCAGCCCTCTCCCTTACATATCGCCATATTCTAACGAGGTTAAGTATTTTTTATATTTTTTGTATTATTTATCCCCTTCAAAATTTTGAAGTCCTTTTAAAAGGGCAAAGGATGTATAGTAGAAATGAAAACTGAGTACGCAGTATTGCTATATTTGGTCTCTAGTTTCACGCCCATATGGATTTTTTCGGTGTTTTCAAAGTACTCTGCAAAAATCAGTTCATTTGCAATCAGTAGTAGTCTTCAAAGTATTCTTTTGAACGAGTAGATACATTGAAAATCAGTCCTTTTATTTTGTTTGCATCACAAACCTCCAACGAAACTTTAGTTTGATGATTTCGTTCAAAAAAATTGCCATTACTGTAATTTCCAATTCCTTATATCAACTATGTATTTTGGTCACTTCACTCACCCACCGACCAGTGTGCAATGTGCCGCTGTCAACGCAAAATCCGGCGCTATCAGAGCGCCGCCACACTTGTAGTCATAGGCCGCTGAGCCATTGCCTGCCGCTGCCATTGGCCAACCTAACGCCACCTGCGGTTGAAAAAAAAGTACACAACATAAATACGAAAATACCAGTTCGAATGAATTCATGCGGTGAGCGAAACTCAGAGCAGAATTCTAATGAAATAAATGAAGAAACAACAATATTTACCATGTAGGGGAACTCTTTGGGTACAGTGCGAATGCCGCTAATGATATGGAAAACGTTTGGATAATTTCTCTCACATTCTGTGTACGAAAAGATGTGAGGACTTTCCTTACAACGTAATAGACAACGCACAAGACTTACCCGAATCGGACGGATATGTCTTTAAGTTTTCGCGGCAGCACACAAAATGTTCAAGTTGCTCAAAATAGCAGGTCTTCACTTGCTCCCTGGAATCGAATGCCATTGGACAGTAACGACTATTGCGGCATGTGCCCGCCTCACCGTCTGCCAATGTGCAGTTAATTTCAAAGTCGTCCACTTTGGGAAACGTAATGCGATCCAGCGATGAAGCTGCCAAATTAGGTCCATAGAAAAATTAAAAAAAAAGAATTATTTTTAAATTTAAAAAAAAATGCTTTGTTTAGTACAAACCCTTTGCGAGTGCCAAGAATGAGATAAGTAGAATCAATTGCATTTTGAAAAAAAATGGCTTTTTGAACTATTTTTTTTTAACCTATTTAAAATTTTGTTTATACGTTATCGCTCTAACACTTTGTGGAGTCTTCGTGCACGTTCGATGCTTCTAAATGCTGCCGTTGTATTGTATGTTCACTGGCTCAGACCAGAGTGTTGACTGTCCAGAAACGCTACAAAACGAC
Source organism: Melieria picta (assembly GCA_964056695.1). NCBI lineage: Eukaryota > Metazoa > Arthropoda > Insecta > Diptera > Ulidiidae > Melieria > Melieria picta. The sequence goes on from OZ057398.1 coordinate 108,490,420, forward strand.
TGAATGACAGCATTGCATTCATCTGGTATGGCCGGTAGAATCAATCAATTGCAAAGCTTCAGCACGTTTCGGCGTGCGCTGACCCAACTTTATGTCCAGCTAGTAAAATGTGAAATTTACTACCAAAACATTTCCAGTTTTGGCATCTAAACAAATCTTTGAGTTGAGTCGTTATTATGTGGCATATTGTTTTATTTATTATTTCTAGTTCTTTAATACAAATACGACAGGTTAGAGCATCAATTCGACTGTTGTCCGCGTAAACAATGAAAAGCTTTTAAATCTGATTCCATAATAAACCATAAGTCTTGCACAGCATTCAATAGTGACTGGTTTCTGTATGAAATTATGGCAAAAGCTTTTCGAAAGCTGCCTTCATACTTACTGTACAAGTAGAGCTGTGGCGATTTTAAACTCAAAAACTTCCAGACGATCGTTGTCTGCTTAAAAATGCTTTCTCAAACAAACATTGTTGCTAAACTTCAAAATTGTTGCTAATAATTTTAAGACATTTTGCACTTAATCGTTAACAATAACAACAACCAAAGGAATTGGCATAGTAAGTAACACTACTCGACACGAAAAATGCTCCTAAAAATAAAAGTATTTTTTAGACTAATCTTCGGCTGCTGAACACGAAACTGAAAATCAAAAAATTTTCTTAAGAAGCGTTTTCGAAAAATCTTCGAAAAACACGTTTTTCCCCTCTTATTTCAGTTATGAGCACATATCTCGTAAACCAACCATCCGACTAACACAAGTCGTTCAGAAGGCAATTAACTAACCTTTCCAACGATATATCGATTGCCCAAATCAGATGAGACTTGGGTAAGATACTGACGATGAAGGTTGTAGAAAAGTGAATTTTTCGACCATTTTCAAAAATTATAATTTTTCGAATCGTTTTTTTATAGAAAAAATAAATGATCTCTTCTGATTTTAAAATCTAAGATGAAAGATATATTATTTGAGCAAATATTAAGCCTAACATCAATTGAATCGAAGGAAAAATGACAAAGTTATAAAGCACGGAGTAAAAACACCAACTTTTCATCTATTACACCGTGCGAAAAAAATTTTTTATTTTTCCGAGACCCATCCAAATGTTGATATAGACGTGAAACTAGAAGTCATTTATAATATCCTGGCGTAGTCAATTCCTCATTTTCTGACCCAAAAACCTTCTTAAAGGACTTTAAAATTTTAAAGATATACACATTTCAAAAATATTTTGATATTATTTATAATAATATAATATTTAATTTAATATTTTTTAAATATTTGCGATTGTGCAATGATGAAGATATGGGTATCAAATGACAGAGGATAATTGTCTCCTCTTAAATAAATTTTCTATTTTGAACTTTCAGAACTTTGAAATAGAAAAAAATTTAGATGTATGGATATACAGACTGAGATCCAAAACATTTATATTTTGCATACCTGACATATTTTGGTCCTGAAAGTTAAAAATAGAAAATTTATTTACAAGGAGATAAAAACAGAGAACAAAACTTTTATATCAAAATTTTTACAAATTGCCCCCAACAAGTTAGCCTCTTTTTTTGGCTTTTTTACTTAAACATTTTTGTATAAAACAGGCCCAAATTACACAAAAGCAGCCCGAAGTTACAAGTACAATAAAAAAGCCCACTTTTGGTCCATTTGGGACTTTTTATTTTATTTAAATATATTTATTTTATATTTTATTTAAATATATTTATTTAAATGAAAAGTCGCAAATGGACCAAAAGTGGGAATAAATATATTTAAATAAAATTTATTTTATTTAAATAAATATATTTAAAAAAATTTATTGAAATAAAATAAAAAAATCCCACTTTTGGTCCATTTGGGACTTTTTTTTTAATAAATATATTTAAATAAAATAAAAAGTCCCACAATTTTATTTCAATAAATTTTATTTAAATATATTTATTTAAATAAAAAGTCCCACTTTGGTTTAAATAAAATATAAAATAAATATATTTAAGTAAAATAAAAAGTCCCAAATGGAAAGTCTATTTTTATTTTATTTCAATAAATTTTATTTAAATATATTTATTTAAATAAAAAGTCCCACTTTTGGTTCATAAAAAGTCTTTAATTTCAATTTGAATTTTTGAATTTGAATTTGGAATTTTTTATTGAAATAAAAAGGCCCACTTTTGGTTCATTTGGAATTTTTATTTCACTTGGGCCTTTGAACTTTTCTGTGCAATCGTGATGGAGACTGAACACTGAATATGACCCCTGACCGACCCTATGAACTCTCCAAATATTTATATACACATTTGTTTGAGACTCCTACCTGACACGTGTCCCTGCGGAACTTCCTATCGACGGCGCATATTTGCCTGCTGTGTAAGCCGAAAGGCACATCAACAAATCCTTCATAATACTCCTGGCACACCCGATTGCCGACAACGGTTAGAGGCGTCTTCAGCAGCTCATCCGACGGTTTGCCCGCTGTGGCCCAAAAGAAAAAGAAAGAAATATTACATTGCTTTACTTATCACATATCTAGTGGCGCACGCAGGGGGCGGGAAGCTTGGGGGTTCAACCTTCCCCCAACACAAAAATTGCTGGTACAAAATATGATTTCGAATGGTATTCGGCTCAAAATTTGTATGCAAACGCCCTCACCCCCTTCCCCTAAAATGAAATCCTGTGTGCGCCACTGCACATATCACTAAAAGCCGCAACTTGCCATAAACCGTGTTGCCATAGCCGATCGCCACAACCGTACTGCCCTGCATCCGAAAATTAGTAGCAATCGCAATGGGCGTAAATTGGCTATTGGAATGTATAAAGGATATTGTTTTGAAATTTGTTGATTTTTTTTTGTAAACTTACTTTATTGGGACTGCCAAACGCAACAGGGCAATGTCGTGGTAAGAGGTCACGCTGTTGTAATACGGATACCGGTACACCATATCGATGGGATAAGGGAGCGCCTTGGTTTTGCGTAAATTAACGCCGCCCGGCAGCGCCACAGACGGTGGCAGCCTACAATTGCGTTTGAAACAGAAACACACTACAAATAGCTCCATGCAAATATTACACCGTGCGACAGCATTTTTCACACCGGAAAAAAATCCATATGGGCGTGAAACTAGAGACCAAATATAGTAATACTGCGTACTTAGTTTTTCATTTCTACATCTTTTGTGCTTTTAAAAGGGCTTCAAAATTTTGAAGGAGATGAAAAATAAAAAAAAAATAAAAATATTTAACCTCGTTAGAATATGGCGATATGTATATCAAATGAAAGAGGAAAGGCTCAAGAATAAAAAAAAACGAATTTTTATCTATTTGTAAGAATAGGATATGAAAAAGGTCCTTTGAAAATTGTAATCCTTTATATCCTTGAAAATTTATGTATATTAGTAAAAGTCTAAAATTTAAAAGGCGTTTAATATTCGTGAAGCTGAGGCCATTCCGATCATAATGGTATATTTGAAAAAGTCCACCCACAATTTTTTCGTTATGCTTTTTTGATTTGAAAATTGTAACATAGCAGTTATTTGCGGTCCCTGGTTTTCACCAAATTTGAAATTAATAGGCCCATTAAATCGCGTTTCTTCATTTCCATTTTTCAAGAAGTACCTACAGTTTAAATTTCATGTTTGGGCTGAGCGATGATGAATCAGTCAGTTAGTCAATCAATCAGTCAGTCAGGACAACCAATTATGTGTAGAGAGATTTAGGGGGCTTTGAACCAAAAAAACCCTCTTTTATGTGCGCCACCGGACTGCTACATATATTTACAATATATATATAGTTAATCAAAATGATTATAACTTTTGCTGCCTTATTTCTTCTCAAGCTTCACCGAGTTCGTTCGCCCCATACGTCTGTGGGTTCGCGCCCAAATACCCTTCAGCACCGCCTATGCCATGGGCTATGGAGCCACCTCGTTCGGTCGCGCACGCACCAACCGGCTGACCGACTTCAACATGACAATTGTCTCCAACGAGGATTGCAACCGCGAGCTGCCCAGCATGCCGGAAAATGAGCGCGGCATAGTCGAGAGTCAAATATGTGCGCGCGATTTTCATAAGAATCGCGATACGTGTCAGGTAGAAAGTTCAATTGTTCAAAGTTCCAACTACATACATAACTCTTTCATCGGCACAGGGCGACTCGGGCGGACCACTGCAGCTGAATATTCGAGGCCGGCGTAAGCGCAAGCACACACACTATCACCTCATCGGTATCACCTCGTTCGGATTCTTCTGTCGGAGCTCATATCCCAGTGTCTATACGCGGGTTTCATCGTTTCTTGATTGGATTGAAAGTGTTGTCTGGCGCACTTGAGCAATTTCTTCAATAAAAACAACAACAAACTGATGTATAAAACTATTTAAATAAAATCAGCTACAGTATAATCGAAAGTTTTTAAGCCATCCGGCCACACTATGCCCTCAATCCAGTCCATGTACTTCGAGATGCGCGTGTAGACGCCCGGCGATTCGGTGGCACAGCCCAGTCCAAACGAGGTCACGCCCACAATGAGCGGCCTCATGCGGCCGTATTTTAAGTATTTATATATAATTGGGCCGCCAGAATCGCCCTGCAAATAATAAAAAAAAATTATTTTTATTTTATGTTTAGTTTTTAATATTTCTTAATGATTGTTTTAACCTGGCAAGTGTCACGGCCAAATTGCGTGTCTTTGGCACAGAGTTGCGTATTTTCTATGCCATTCGGCAACGAATCCAAGTCCGCATAGAAATACTGACACACACTGTTGCTGACAAGGGTCAAGTGCGCCTTTAATAGATGAGTCGAGGGTTTGCCACCTACAAGAGAGCATTAAAAAAATCATTAAATTGAATTGAAATTAATTGATTGCTTGTGATTGACTGTTAGCTACCAAACACTGTGTGACCATAGCCAATGGCAGTGAAGTTGTCACCCTTTGGCACAATATCCGCTCCAAGGCAAGCTGGCGTCACAGAGCTGTCATCATGTCAAACAATAAAAACAAAATTCGCATTAGTTAATATTTTTCAGATTACGACAAGCAATGTGTACTAACAGCACGGGATCTTTTAGCTTGAGCAAAGCAATGTCGTGATAAGCCTGGGAGCTGTTGTACTGGGGATGCACCAGCACCTGCGCAATTTCGTGCCGTCTCTGTGTCGCGTCTGCCAAATCAACGCCGCCGGGCAAAATCACTTCAGGTGGTTGTCTGAAAAATATTTATAAATATGGGGTTTTTTGCATTCGACTGATGGGAAATGACTGATTTTTAAAGTACTATTCGAAGTACTCTTTGACTCGAGTACTTTTGAACAAAAAATATTAAACTTAATTTGTCAACGCAGCTTTGGGATGTATAATCAAATAAAATTACTGATTTTCAAAATACTCTTTTCACAGATTTTCACAGATAGCAAAGTTATTGATTTCACCGTGCGACAGCATTTTTCACACCGGGAAAAATCCATATGTGCGTGAAACCAGAGACCAAATATAGTAATACTGCGTACTCAGTTTTTCATTTCTACATCCTTTGTCCTTTTAAGAGGACTTCAAAATTTTTAAGGGGATAAAATATATAAAAAACTAGCTGGGCCCTGCGGCTTTGCACGCAAGCTCTCCTGTTTCCCCCGATACGAATTCTTAACCCATTGTTGAGCCCATCAGATTTTGATTTAAAAAAAAAACATGTGTCTATCTTTGATTTCGAGTGTTTTAAAAATTTTGAAGTCAGAAGGCCTTTTAAATCATATGTTTTCACATTTACTCCAAACAAATTCTTAACCCTTGGTTTACCATGGTAGATTTCGATTTTCAAAAAAATTAAAAGCACGTTTTTATTATTTCCTGATTGAACTGCTTTTGATAAGTCTGAAGTCAGAACGCCCAATAAATCTTGTTTCTCCATACAAATTGTTAACCCATTGTTGACCCCTTTAGATTTTGATTTTCAAAAAAGTGAAAAACACGTGTCAAATTATTTCTCACAAAGAGTACTTTCCCCAAGTTTGCTGTCAATGGGCCCATTAATTCATATTTTTCATTTCACAGTTTCTCCATACAAACTTTTAACCCGTCGTTGACCCCGTCCAATTTTAATATTCGGAAAATTACGTATTGAGTTATTTTACATTTGAAGTACTTTCACAAAGTTTGAAGTCAAAAGGGCTCAGCAAAATTTCTATCTCCATACATACTTTTAACCCGTCGTTGATCAGTTAGATTTCGATTTTGAAAATAATGAGAAACACGTGTCTAATTTTATTTATTTCAATTATTTTTACAATTGTTGAAGTCAATAGGCCCATCGGTTCGTGTTGTTTGTTTCGGAGTCTTTCCGTAAATAAACCTTAACCCATTGTTGAGCCAGTTAAATTTTGATTTTCGAAAAATTATAAAACACGTGTCGAATAAGTTTTGATCTAGAATATTTTCAGGAAGTTCAAATTCAATATGTTTATTAAATCACGTTTCTTCATACAACACTTTAACCGATGTTTTGCCTTTTTAGACCCCGGATTTCAAAAAATCCTCTCTTGGCGAAGGTTAATTCTTCAAGATGTACCTACAGTCCAAAATTCATGTTTGTAGCTTCAGCGGTTTGGGCTGGGCGATGATAAATCAACCAATCAATCAGTCAGTCAGTCAGGATAAACAATCTATGTATAAAAAAATAGAGGCGGTACCACCCCCCGTGTCAAAAACCCACCCCATTGCTCCTGTCGAAGGACACGACCAAATCCTTAGTTTGTACCAAGTGTCGTTGATGTGAATGCTATAGTTCAAAAGCAACACCGGAATTTAAAAAGTGCCACGCCCCTTGTCCAACGCCCATTAAATTTTACCGGTCGATTGATACGCTTACGCCATGGCACTGTACCAAATTTCAACGCTGTACGACTTATAATTCCGAAGATATACCATATTAAAAATTTAGGTTGTATGGGAGGTGCCACGCCCACCTGCCGTACAAACATGTAACATCGCTATAAACCACCGCATTGACAGCTTCCATCACACACAAAAAAATTTTGCCGAAAGAATGAGCCGTTTTCGCAAACACTGGCTACACACAGAATTTTTGAATTTTTTTATATATAAGATATAAAAAATACTCAACCTAGTTAGAATATGGCGATATGTATATCAAATGAAAGAGGAAAGGCTCAAGAATTTAAATAAAATTAACTGTTTATCTATTTGTAAAAAAAGGATATGAAAAAGGTCCTTTGAAAATTTTCATCCTTTATATCCTTGAAAATTTATATAGCATTTTCTTGAAAAGTAAGTATGTTACAAACCAAAATCTCCTTGATAACGTGTCAAAATTTCATTATTCTCGCTTCATTAATTTTGTAACTATTTATTATTTAAGATACTGATACGCAAATAAATTAAAATTTTTGTACTTCATTAGAATTGCAGCTTCCGCTTTTTTTTAATAACTTACGAACCAATAAAGGTAGAGTAATGAAATTTCGACACGTGATCAAGAAAATTTTGGGTTTTAACATACTTACTTTTCAAGAAAATTCTATATAAATTTTAAAGGATATAAAGGATTAAAATTTTCAAAGGATCTTTTTCATATCCTTTTTTTACAAATGGATAAAAATCAATTTTATTTAAATTCTTGAGCCTTTCCTCTGTCATTTGATATACCTATCGCCATATTCTAACAAGGTTAAGTATTTTTTATATTTTTGTTTTATTTTTTGTCCCCTTCCAAATTTTGAAGTCCTTTTAAAAGGGCAAAGGATGTAGAAATGAAAAACTGAAAAACTACGCAGTATTACTATGTTTGGTCTCTAGTTTCACGTCCATATGGATTTTTTCCGGTGTGAAAATTTTTTTTAATTTTTGTTGCACGGTGAAATCAGTCTTTCTACTTTTGTTTGCATCACAAACCTCCAACGAAACTTTAGTTTGATTATTTCGTTCAAAAAAATTGGCATAACTGTCATTTCCAATTCCTGATTTCAACTAACTTGGTCACTTCACTCACCCACCGACCAGTGTGCAATGTGCCGCTGTCAACGCAAAATCCGGCGCTATCAGAGCGCCGCCACACTTGTAGTCATAGGCCGCTGAGCCATTACCTGCCGCTGCCATTGGCCAACCTAACGCCACCTGCGGTTGAAAAAAAAAGTACACAACAAAAATACGAAAATACCAGTTCGAAAGAATTCAAGCGGTGAACGAAACTCAGAGCAGAATTCTAATGAAATAAGTGAAAAAACAACAATATTTACCATGTAGGGGAACTCTTTGGGTACAGTTCGAATGCCGTTAATGATCTCGAAAAAGTTTGGATAATTTCTCTCACATTCTGTGTACGAAAAGATGTGAGCACTTTCCTTACAACGTAATAGACAACGCACAAGACTTACCCGAATCGGACGGATATATCTTTAAGTTTTCGCGGCAGCACACAAAATGTTCAAGTTCCTCAAAATAGCAGGTCTGCACTTGCTCCCTGGAATCGAATGCCATTGGACAGTAACGACTATTGCGGCATGTGCCCGCCTCACCGTCTGCCAATGTGCAGTTAATTTCAAAGTCGTCCACTTTGGGAAACGTAATGCGATCCAGCGATGAAGCTGCCAAATTAGGTCCATAGAAAAATTTAAAAAAAAAATTATTTTGAAATTAAAAAAAAATGCTTTGTTTAGTACAAACCCTTTGCGAGTGCCAAGAATGAGATAAGTAGAATCAATTGCATTTTGAAAAAAATTGGCTTTTTGAACTATTTTTTTAACCTATTTAAAATTTTGTTTATACGTTATCGCTCTAACACTTTGTGGAGTCTTCGTGCACGTTCGATGCTTCTAAATGCTGCCGTTGTATTGTATGTTCACTGGCTCAGGCCAGAGTGTTGACTGTCCAGAAACGCTACAAAACGACTGAATGACAGCATTGCATTCATCTGGTATGGCCGGTAGAATCAATCAATTGCAAAGCTTCAGCACGTTTCGGCGTGCGCTGACCCAACTTTATGTCCAGCTAGTAAAATGTGAAATTTACTACCAGAACATTTCCAGTTTTGGCATCTAAACAAATCTTTGATTTGAGTCGTTACTATGTGGCATATTGTTTTATTTATTATTTCTAGTTCTTTAATACAAATACGACAGGTTAGAGCATCAATTCGACTGTTGTCCGCGTAAACAATGAAAAGCTTTTAAAACTGATTCCATAATAAACCATAAGTCTAGCACAGCATTCAATAGTGACTGGTTTCTGTATGAAATTATGGCAAAAGCTTTTCGAAAGCTGCCTTCATACTTACTATACAAGTAGAGCTGCGGCGATTTTAAACTCAAAAACTTCCAGACGTTCGCTGTCTGCTCAAAAATGCTTTCTCGAACAAACATTGTTGCTTTAAAATAAACTTTAAAATTGTTGCTAATAATTTTAAGACATTTTGCACTAAATCGTTAACAACAACAACAACCAAAAGAATTGGCATAGTAAGTAATGAGTAAAAGTAGAAATGAATATTTTTACTAGCAGCTGGTTTACAAAGCTTATAAAAAATTTACAAAAGTACGCACATAATTTAGAAGAACACTTAATCCTGGTAGCCTCATGAAAATGCTATGTCCACAATCCAGTTGACGTATCTTGGAACGCGTACGTAGACGCCAGGCGAATTGGTGGCACAGCCCTGGCCGAAGGAAGTAACACCCACAAGCAACGGAATAGAGCCGCCTGGAATTTGGCTATAATACACAAGCGGACCGCCAGAATCGCCCTGCAAGCGGTAGTCAGAAGATTTGATGATAGTTTATATATTTGTGTGTGTGTATGTGTATGTATGTGTGATACTCGTATATTTTAATTGAGAGTTCATAAAGTCTCATGAAGCCATAAGTTCTATGAATATTGTCAAAAGTTTATATATGAATAGCACAACAGTTGTAATGAAAAATTTATCAAAAAAAAACTTTATATGTATAAAGTAAAACCATTTGTTGAACACAAGATACAATGAACATATGAAACTGAATAGTATTCATGGCACTGGTTTTTAAATTTTAAATGACAACAAAATATGTTTGAGGTCTTCATTGCCGCTCAAATAAAATTGTTTGTACTAAAATGTTTCTTAAAAGAAGACCCAAAGTGGGTAAGAAAGGATATTTTTTTGTTTTCCACAAATTTTTTTTTAACAGAACAAAACTTTTATATCAAAATTTTTACCCATTGCCCTCAACAAGTAAGCCTTTTTTTGGCTTTTTTACTTAAACTCTTTTGTATAAAACAGGGCCAAATTACACAAAAGCAGCCCAAAGGTACAAGTGAAATAAAAAGGCCCGCTTTTGGTTCATTTGGGACTTTTTATTTTATTTAAATAAATTTTATTTAAATATATTTATTTATTTTTTTCATTTTATTTCAATAAATTATATTTAAATATATTTATTTAAATAAAAAGTGTCACTTTTGGTCCATTTGGGACTTTTTACTTAAATAAATATATTTAAAGTCACACTTTTGGTCCATTTGGGACTTTTTATTTAAATAAATATATTTAAATAAAATTTATTGAAATAAAATTAAAAAAAGAAATAAATATAATAAATACAATAAATACAATAAATTTTATTTAAATATATTTATTTAAATAAAAAGTCCCACTTTTGGTCCATTTGGGGCTTTTTATTTTATTGAAATTTGAATTTTTGAATTTGGTCCTTTTAAAATATAATATAATAATAATATAATATATTTAAATAAAATAAAAAATAAATTTTATTTAAATATATTTATTTAAATAAAAAGTCCCACTTTTGGTCCATTTGGGACTTTTTATTTAAATAAATATATTTAAATAAAATTTATTGAAATAAAATTAAAAAAATAAAATTTATTGAAATAAAATAAAAAGTCCCACTTCTGGTCCATTTGGGACTTTGAATTTTAAATTTTTTTATTGAAATAAAAAGGCCCACTTTTGGTTCATTTGGAATTTTTTATTTCACCTGGGCCTTTGAACTTTTTTGTGCAATCGTGATGGAGACTGAACACTGAATATGACCTCTGACCGACCCTATAAACTCTCCAAATATTTATATACACATGTGTTTGTGGCTCCTACCTGACACGTGTCCCTGCGGAACTTCCTATCGACGGCGCATATTTGCCTGCTGTGCATGCCAAAAGGCACATCAGCAAATCCATTATAATACTCCTGGCACACCCGATTGCCGACAACGGTTAGAGGCGTCTTCAGCAGCTCATCCGACGGTTTGCCCGCTGTGACCCAAAAGAAAAAGAAAGAAATATTACATTGCTTTACTTATCACATATCCAGTGGCGCACGCAGGGGGTGGGAGTTTGGGGGTTCAACATCCCCCCAATACAAAAATTGCTGGTACAAAATATGATTTCGAATGGTATTCGGCTCAAAATTTGTATGCAAACGCCCTCACCACCTTCCCCTAAAATGAAATCCTGTGTGCGCCACTGCACATATCACTAAAAGCCGCAACTTGCCATAAACCGTGTTGCCATAGCCGATCGCCACAACCGTACTGCCCTGCATCCGAAAATTAGTAGCAATCGCAATGGGCGTAAATTGGCTATTGGAATATATAGTATAAAGGATATTTTTTTGAAATTTGTTGATTTTTTTTTTGTAAACTTACTTTATTGGGACTGCCAAACGCAAAAGGGCAATGTCATGGTAAGAGGTCACGCTGTTGTAATACGGATACCGGTACACCATATCGATGGGATAAGGCAGCGCCTTGGTTTTGCGTAAATTAACGCCGCCCGGCAGCGCCACAGACGGTGGAAGCCTACAATTGCGTTTGAAAAAGGAACACACTAGAAATAGCTCCATGCAAATATTACACCGTGCGACAGCATTTTTCACACCGGAAAAAATCCATATGGGCGTGAAACTAGAGACCAAATATAGTAATACTGCGTACTCAGTTTTTCATTTCTATATCTTTTGTGCTTTTAAAAGGACTTTAAAATTTTGAAGGGGATCAAAAATAAAATAAAAATATTTAATCTGGTTAGAATATGGCGATATGTATATCAAATGAAAGAGGAAAGGCTCAAGAATTTAAATAAAATTGATATTTTATCTATTTGTAAAAAAAGGATATGAAAAAGGTTCTTTAAATATGTTAATCCTTTATATCCTTGAAAATTTATATAGAATTTTCTTGAAAAGTAGGTATGTTAAATCCTCAAATCTCCCTGATCACGTGTCGAAATTTCATTACTCTAACTTTCTTGGTTCGAAAGTTATTAAAAAAAAGTCGGAAGCTACAATTCAAAAGAAGTACAAAAATTCTATTTTATTTTAGTATCAGTATTTTAAATAATAAAAAGATACAAAATCAATGAAGCGAGAATAATGCAATTTTGACACGTTATCAAGAAGATTTTGGTTTTAACATACATACTTTTCAAGAAAATTCTATATAAAAAGTTTCAAGGATATAAAGGATTAAAATTTTCAAAGGACCTTTTTCATACCCCTTTTTTACAAATAGGAAAAAAATCAATTTTATTTCAATTCTTCAGCCTTTCCTCTTTCATTTGATATACATATCGCCATATTCTAACGAGGTTAAGTATTTTTTTTATTTTTTTTATTTTTAACACCTTCAAAACTTTGAAGTCCTTTTAAAAGGACAAACGATGTAGAAATGAAAAACTGAGTACTCAGTATACCTATATTTGGTCTCTATTTTCACGCCCATATGGATTTTTTCCGGTGTGAAAAATTTTTTTTATTTTTGTTGCACGGTGTTATCCATTCAACTCACCCACCAACTGAGGTGCAATGTGCTGCGGTCAGTATGAAATATGGCGAAATCAGGGCGCCGCCGCACTTGTAATCGTACTGGGTTGTGTTCGCTATGGGCCAACCTAAGGCCACCTAAGGCAGAAGAATTACAAACCGAGGCAGATCAGTTGAAGTCGTGCAACTCGAAGACGCGCAAAGAAATGTAAGCAATACCATGAATCGGAACTCCAGGAACTCCGTTAGAAGTCCATCAAGGACGAAATGTGTTTTAGGTGATTTAGTAGGTTTGCCGCATGTACTCGTTGTCATGATTAGCAACGAGATCAAAACACTAAGCAACATTTTAGCGAATATTTTTTTGTTAGACATTTTTAATTCTAATTTCACCATTACTGTTCGTTACACTGAATTACTTTGATTTACATTAAAATATTATGTGTTTAATTCGTATATTTGTTCACTGCTCAATTGCAACCTCGCATGTGTCAACTAAAAGACCAACTGTTGGCCGGTGCGACACAGACCAGTTCAAATATTGCGTTCAAATAAGTCGTGAGCACATTCACCAAATACTTTTTATTTTTTATTAATACTTTTTATATATTTATTTTTAAAAATATCCACATATATACTGTGGTTAAATATTATAACTAATAAGCCAAATTATGAAATTTGCCAATCGTTAGCGATACGAATTGAAATATAGCACACAAGACACTGAATTGAAGTGTGGTCTGCTTCTGGTGTTTTATTTCAAGTTCAATTCGCCATAAGCTTATAGTTAACCCGCTAGCATCTAGCGTGATCATATGGTCACACTAAACATGCACTCAAAAAATGTAATTTTTAAATTTTGCTTCATATTAAATCGCTCAAAAAGTATTTTCGCAAAATTCGAAAAAAAAATTCCGGCACCTTCGGGTTAATGCAGCTTTAAAAACCACTACGTTATGCTCCAAATACATAGTCGACGACAGCAACACGGCCACATCTGTCAAAGAATATAATCAAAACTTTGAAATACAATTATTTTGACAACTGCCCAACCACCGACCACAGTTATCGCTGCCGCCAACCTTAGAACTATTTTTATTTCTATTTCGTAGGCGGCAATACCAAGTAGTGCTGCTTCAAAACATATACTTTCAATAGAGTTCTTCTTACTATTTCGATGCACTTTGAACAACAATTAAAAATTTCTTAGTATCTCAGTTAAAATTTGTATGTTTTAAAAATTACTACACATTGTCGTTGATTTTAAATCGATAGTAGAACAATAAAATTCATATAGATGCTTCATAAATTTAGACAAAAAATTAAAACTGGGCTGACTTTGCTGCCGCTTTCATTGTAATCAAGTAGTTGACTACACGGCTACGATTGAAGCCAACGCCATCATGAAGTTGTGTGGCCGCATCACTGCCGTCTTTAGTGTGTTCGAGCCATTACGCTGTAAAAGTTTTCTTTTGAATAGCAGCTATAAAACTTTAAGCTTCCATAAAATTCACTGTTTTAGGTTGTTGAATAAACTAGTTTATGAAGAGCTCCGAAAGCTAAGCTGAAGCTTTTGAAACTGCAAACAAATGCGACGAGCTTGTATTTATTTTCAGTGTTGATAAGGATACAAAATTATTAAATTTAAAAAAAAAATATTTAATTCAGAAAATTAAAAAATTTTAAATTTTGATTTGGAGACACTATATTCTATCATTTCAATGACATTTTAATTGTTATTTTTATTTTACATAAAATTTGTTACATTTTGATGAGTTTAGGTATTTGAAAACATTTTTTAAACTTGGAATACCTCGGAACTGAGGCGTTCTGTAAAACGACACTAAAGTTGAGCTTAAAAAAAAAATTGCATACTTTAAACCAGTAGCGCAGGCAAGAAGACTTGGGCGGTTTAACCCCAAAAATCAATTTCTTACATAAATTTTGGGTAGAAAATATGGTTTCGTATGGATTTGGGTCAAAAGTTTTGTACAGCATTCCCACCAAATAAAATCATGTGTGCGCCACTGCTTCGAACCAGCAATTCTCAAAATATAAAAAGCGCAGCAGTGGCGCACGCACGATTTCATTTGAGGGGGGAGGGGGGGGGGGGTCGCATACAATTTTTGAGCCGAATACCATTTGAAACCATATTTTGTACCAGCAATTTTTGTGTTTGGGGGAAAGTTTAAACGCCCAAAACCCCCCTGTGTGCGCCACTGAAGCACAGTAGAAACCAGTTTACAGGTTTAAAAAGGCGTAAAAGTCTCTGTAATGTGTGAGTCTTTATTTTTTGCTGATAGCGCACTGAGTTCTGGTCGAACCAAGTTCAATGCAAAGCCATCTTCCTCACTGAAACTCATCATTTTCGGTTTAAAATTAATTGTTTGCAGTCAAGGATCTTTTGCATAAATGATATTCAAAGACGGATCTTAAGCGGTCCTTAAAGATGGATATGAATTAAAGAAACTTAAGAGCTTCCCAATACGTCTGATCGATTTGAAAATTGACTAACTGAATTAACCAGCTAAATGGAGAGGTCACCTCAAAATGATAGATATGTACCTATCTTCAAATTAAATCAATATATAACACCGTGTGACAAATATAAAAAAAATTGTTCACACCGGAAAAAATCCATATGGGCGTGAAACTAGAGACCAAACATATTAATACTGCGTACTCAGTTTTTTATTTCTACATCCTTTGCCCTTTTAAAAAGACTTCAAAATTGTAACCCTCCATTACTATCGTCAGGGTGGAATCCACCCTGTGAGTTCAATTTCTTAATAAAATATAGATTTTTTAACCAAAACCAACATAAATTTATAATGTAATTCACATTTGCATATTTCGGAAGGTTTTAGAGTACATTGCAGTTGCATAAATAAAGCTGATTCTTTTAGACAATTGTTTTAAAAAGTCACTGGGTGTATTACACCCACGATAGTAGTGGCGTTATAAAATTGCTGGATGCTTAACACCGTTTGTTAGTAATGAAGTTGTATTTTTTATAAAATACATTTATATATTTTTATTCACTTTTTGGCGAAAATTTTTTTAAATAACGTATAGACCATTTACTTAGTAGAAAATACTTAAAAATTATGCTCTGGGATAAGTAACAAAATTTGTATAACATTAAATTTGTTATATCTTAAACTATTACAGTTAGAAGGACGAAATTCAAGGATGTAGTAGTGTACATATTAGTCCTTAAGATATATTTAAAAAAAACTATTGGAAATTTCCAGGGATATTCAAGGATAAAGATTAGTTTGAAGTTAAAAGGACATTTTCAATAACTCTTCGTCCTTTTGCACCAAAACATTAAATTTTCTAAAATTCTAAGGATTTTTCTCTTTCATTTGATACCAATATTGTTATTCTTCAATGCGCTCAATTTTTAAAATAATTCCTTGAAATAAACATATCCTTGAAATTTCAAAGTCCTTTAAAAAAAAATCCTGACGTCAGAGAGAAAAACAAAAAACGCAGTTTTACTACATTTGGCCCCTAGTTTCGCAAGTATATCGATTTTTTCGTGTGTTTGGAAATTTTTTGATTTTTGTCGCACGGTGTAACCTTTAAAAGTAGCAGGTATATTGTTGATTTTTGTTTGAGTTTTTACGCAAAATTTTACCTCGGTCCGAAAAAAATTATTAAATAATTATTTATTACTTAAATTAAATAATTTATTTTTGTTTTTACATGTTATGATGTTCTGATTACGAAAAAATTTGATTTTTGTTTATTTTACCTCAATGGATAAGTAAAACAGATAATTAAAAGTTGTGGGTGGATTACACCCATAGTTAGTAATTGCGTTAGTGTAATAGACGATAGTAATGCGGGGTTAAAGGGGATAAAAAATTAAAAATATAAAAAATACTTAACCTCGTTAGAATATGGCGATACGTATATCAAATGAAAGAGGAACGGATCAAGAATTTAAATAAAATTTATTTATTTGTACAAAAATGATATGAAAAAGGTCCTTTGAAAATTTTAATCCTTTATTACCTTGAAAATTTATTTAGAATTTTCTTGAAAAGTAAGTATGTTAAAACCCAAAATCTTATTGATCACGTGTCAAAATTTCATTACTCTCGCTGCATTGATTTCATAGTTACTAAAATGGGTAAATAAATAAATTAGAATTTTTGTACTTCATTAGAATTGCAGCTTCCGCCTTTTTTTAATAACTTTTTTAACCAAGAAAATTAGAGTAATGAATGTTTGTGTGAACACCCCTATAAAATATTGAACTTTTTTTTCGTGCATAGAAAATCTCAAAGAACTTCAAAATGCTATTCTATATTCTTGTGGCCTACAAATCTAAATAATCTCTATGATTGCATATAAAAAGTCAAAATTTCTAAACTAATTTCTTCAATGAGTCTTGAAAATCTAAAGCAAATGTCTTATTCGCATGTATTCACTACGTTTTATTCCAAAGAAAAATAACCGCCGCTGTTTGATGCAAATAATTAAAAATAAATTCCATAAATGCTAAACAAAATAGTGTCTTCCCATTGTTTGGCCACAGCAGGTCCCATTCAAGATGTAAAAATAACAAAATGATTCTACGAAAAATAAAAGTAAATTACGTTTTTTTTTATTATAGACCACGAAAAGTTGTTCCCCTCTCGCAAAGAACATCCAATCAGTCGCTGTAAGTACCGGAACAATTGATAAGGCGGCAGCGTGATTCCCCGGCATCCCCGCCAACAAAAAAGACACAGCTTATTAAATAAAAGAAAAATTAAGAATCAAATATTCAGCCGGCGGCAATGCCACCGTAAAGCGTCTTATCGGCGGTCGGAATAGAGCTTTTCGTATAAAAGCGGCAGCACAGACAAGTCGTAACTCAAAACTCAGCCAAGCAACTCAGCATTGACACAGCGCAGCAATTTCTTCTCGACAACATGAATCAAATGACGACTTACATCACTGCGATTGCGTTGTTGGGTGCGTGTGCGGTGAGCGCGCAGCTGTCCGGCTCACTGGCCGGCAGTCCCAACGGCGGCAATGACTTCAATGTGAATTTGGCCAAAAGCTTTGGTGATGCAAAGAGCAACGTTGGCGGCGGCCTGTT
The DNA here is from genome assembly GCA_964056695.1 of Melieria picta. Taxonomy (NCBI): domain Eukaryota; kingdom Metazoa; phylum Arthropoda; class Insecta; order Diptera; family Ulidiidae; genus Melieria; species Melieria picta. The sequence continues at coordinate 108,508,272 of OZ057398.1, forward strand.
TGCCAGCGGCAACACACTCGGCGGCCCGCTGACAACTGGCGCATTTCTGGCAGCCAACAAGTGAGTCGTTATGAATGCGGCGAAGCGCCACAGCACATTGCTAACTACGAGTATACTTTTTTTATTGAACTGTTCTGCAGAAACGGACACGGCCTGTCGCTGCAACATTCGAAAACGCCCGGCTTTGGCTCAACTTTCCAGCAGAACGCCAACGTGAATCTGCTGCAGCAGAACAATCACGACCTGGGCTTCAGTGCCTTTCACAGTCGCACGCAACAGGAGAACGGTTTCAAGTTCAATCGTTTTGGCAGCGCACTGAACTACAACCACGCCAACGGTCACTCGGCGTCGCTGGGTGCCTCGCACATTCCTCAGCTAAACATGAACACAGTGGATCTGAACGGCAAAGCGAATCTGTGGCGCGCGCCGAACAGACAAACCACGCTGGACCTCACGGGCGGCATTTCCAAGAACTTTGGCGGTCCAATGAGTGGGCAGGTCAACAAAAACTTTGGTCTGGGGTTGACGCATCTTTTCGGTTGAGGAGATTTTTGTTGGCCATATTTTTAGGGCAAATTGTAACTGTGTGTGTAATTTATTGTGTTGATGAGTTGAAGAAAAGAATTTACTAGATTTAATAATGGTAGGAATTTCAAAAAAATACATAATTAATAATTTATTTTATTTGAAATTTGAATGTAAATTTTCTAGAGTACACACATTCATAACATTGGGTGGGTATCGGGAAAAATCGCATGTTTTCATTCATTCCTTTAAAGAAAGAGTTTATAATTCATACAATAGTAGAATTTTTATTTCATGAGCGAAAAGTATTACTCGGAAAATAATTTTCAGAATACAATTTGAAAAATTTAACTTACCACATGAGGCTTATATTTGAATCAAAAACAAAAACTCGTCCCGTAATTTTTATTTTGTGATGAAAAAATAAAACTGAAAAATAATTCTCATTCTGCAAGTGAAAAATAAAACTCACCGCATAATTTGTATTTTTCCCCAAAATAAAATAAAACTCAACAAATAATTTTAATTTTCTGATCAAAACAAAAAAATCAACAAATAACACTACTCGACAAAAAATGGGTTCATCGCGTGCTCCTAAAAACAAAAGTATTTTTTAGACTAATCTTCGGCTACTGAACACGAAACAGAAAATCAAAACATTTTCTTAAGAAGCGTTTTCGAAAAATCTTCGAAAAACACTTTTTTCCCTCTTATTTCAGTTATGAGCACATATCTCGTAAACCAACCATCGGACTATCACAAGGCCGTCGGCCCGTCGTTCAGAAGGTAATTAACTAACCTTTCCAACGATATATAGATTGTCCAAATCAGATGAGATTTAGGGAAGTTACTGACGATGAAAGTTGTAAAAAAGTGAATTTTTCGACCATTTCAGAACTTTGAAATAGAAAAAAATTTAGATGTATGAATCTAAAGACTTGTGTTAGTCGGATCATTGGTTTACGAGATATGTGCTCATAACTGAAATAAGAGGGAAAAAAGTGTTTTTCGAAGATTTTTCGAAAACGCTTCTTAAGAAAATTTTTTGATTTTCAGTTTCGTGTTCAGCAGCCGAATATTAGTCTAAAAATTCTTTTATTTTTAGGAGCATTTTTCGTGTCGAGTAGTGTAATTATTATTCGGAAAATAAAAATCGAAAAATAAGTTTTATATTTTAATTTTTATATTTAGCTCATAATTTTTACGGTCCCTGATTTATTTTATTTGAAATTTGAATTTGATTTTTCATTACGTTGTTTACATGTCTTAAACCGCTGCTCTCTCACCTGTTGCTGCTGCAAATGTATAGAAAACACAGAAAGCGCATTTAAGAGAAAATTTCCCTTCGCACTGCGCAGACGCACTGCAAACTCAACGAAACCTACTCCAGCCAGCAGTTCACCACGAAATGAGGCAAACTCGCAGCACTGCCCCGCCACTGGCTGACATTTTTTACGATATTTGCATTGGCGTGAGTTATGCCACTGCAGTGCGAGCGACGAAGGAAATGCTCAACAACGACGTAAGTGGTGCTTACAGCGAACGGAAATAACTCCAGGCCCCCGAGTGGTGTGTTGTGTGTTGGATTTACTGTGACCGTGTCGGCGCATTGCTCTTGTTGCTGCTGCTGTTGCTGTTGTTGGTGGTGGTAGTGGTGGTAGTGGTGATGGTGTTTGACGACATTCAAAGCAACAGCAGCAGGCGGCCACGAAGGTGAACAACATGCCACAGGTTGTGGTAGGATGCGTGCAATTGCGCTGGCAACTGGCTAATCTGGCCGGCAGCGCAAATGTTGTTGGTATGGCCCGCTGCTTCTGACGCCTTCTGTGTGTACTGAAGACATATTTCACTGTAATTTGTAATTAGTGGAGTGAATCAATCGTTGTTCAAATATTTTTCATTATACATTTTTATAATGTTAAACGTGTTTCATTACTTTAACATTTTGTAATATTGAATTAGGAATTAGAGATTTTTTTTTTTAATTTAATTTTAGTTTCCCAACTTCTTAATTAACAAGTTTTCCTTTTGACAGTTGCATGAATCAATTTAATATTATTACAGTAGCTTTAGAATTATAGCAGAGACTTAAAATAATTATTATCCATATTTTTGGAAATAAAAAAATTGCTCTACAAATTTCTATAATTATTGCTTTATAATAACACTGATCAACAGCAAAATGGCTTTTCTGGTTTTGACATCAGTTCTAGGGTAATTAGGGACCGCTGATTTCGAATCCGCAAACCGTTTTTAAAACTTAGTTTCCGTTTTCGCAAAAAATGGGCGTGTCACTTTTTCAGATTTTGCCTGAATTTTTCACGTTTGGGATTGTAATTTCTAAACCAATGAACCGGTTCACATGATTTTCACTTTGTGTCATTTACAACACCCCACGGCTTCTTTTCCAATGTAATTTATTTTTATACGTTTTACAATTCAGCGGTAATTGAACCTCAAAGTGGGAAAATATGAAATTTCATGGCGTTTTCTTTGAGGTTAAAAAAAAAAATTAATACAACACAGCCAAATTATTTGGTGTGATTCCCATTCTCATCGAAATAATTGCAAAAATGTACCATAGTCATTTTCATTATTTTTGATAATTTTTCCTTAAAAAATTAGGAGCCTCAAAATATGCTATTTTATATGTTCCATTTATAGTCTGGAATACAAGCAAAAAACAAAAACACTTTGAATTGCTCAAAACAAAAAAAATTAAAAACTTTGCATATTTTGAGGCCCTTAATTTTTTAAGGAAAAATTATCAAAAATAATGAAGATGACTATGGTACATTTTTGCAATTATTTCGATGAGAATGGGAATCACACCAAATAATTTGGCTGTGTTCTATTACTTGATGTTTCCGCTTTCATGTTATACATAACTCGATAATTGATTTACGAAAAAGGTGCATGTTTTTTAACATCAAAGAAAACGCAATAAAATTCCATATTTTTCGACTTTGAGGTCCAATTATCGCGGAATTGTAAAACTTATAAAATTAAATTACATTGGAAAAGAAGCCGTGAGGTGTTGTAAATGACACAAAGTGAAAATCATGTCAACCGGTTCATTGGTTTAGAAATTACAATTGAAAACGTGAAAAAAGTCAGGGAAAATCCGAAAAAGTGACACGCCCATTTTTTGCGAAAACGGAAACTAAGTTTTAAAAACGGTTTGCGGATTCGTAATCAGCGGTCCCTAATTACCCTAGAACTGATGTCAAAACCAGAAAAGCCGACAAAAAGTCGAAATTTGTTGCCCTGTGTAATTATTCCCAATAAGAAATTTTTTACGTCGCCTGTAACTATTATCATGCACTAAATATTTTTGAGTTGCATAATAACTGTTATAAGGCACACATATTTTTTTCGTTCCCGATAATTATCATTTTGGGATTTTTGTTTTTTACATTGCTTCATAACTTTTATTTATGACTTTTTTAATTGACGTTACCGATAACTATTATTTTGAAAATTTTTTTTTTTAATTTTTTGCTTCATAATTTTTTTCATTTACGTTGCCGATAATTATATTATTATTTTGAAAAAAAAAATGTTACGTTAAATTACTACATTTTGGATATGAATTGATTTTTAATTGTTTTAAATTGACAAACGCAAATTAACTGCAGAAACCTAATTTCCACCAACAACTAAACAATAAAAAATCAATTCATACTCAAAATGTGATAAGGCAACGTTAAAAAAAAGTCTTTCATAAAAGTTATGAAGCAACGTAAAAATTTTTTTTTCAAATAATAGTCATCGGCAACGTAAATAACAAAAAATCATAAATAAAAGTTACGAAGCAACGTAAAAAAAAATTTCTCAAAATAATTGCTATCGGTAACGTAAATAAAAAAGTCATAAATAAAAGTTATGAAGCAACGTAAACAAAAAAAATCCAAAATAATAATTATCGAGAACTAACAGTTTATTTCTCATAACAGTTATTACGCAACGTAAAAATTAATTGTCGCAAATAATAATTATGATCAACAAATAAAATTTATGTTGCATTGTAATAGTAACATTGCAATTATTTTCTTAAAAAACTTAAAATAGTTAAGTCCCCGCTCAAGAATTTAAATAAAATTTATTTTTTATCTATTTAAAAAAAAAGGATATGAAAAAGGTTCTTTGAAAATTTTAATCCTCTATATCTTTCAAAATTTATGTAGAATTTTCTTGAAAAGTAAGTATGTTAAAACGCAAACTCTCCTTGATCACGTGTCGAAATTTCATTACTCTAACTTTCTTGGTTCGAAAGTTATTAAAAAAAAGGCGGAAGCTCCAATTCTAATTAAATACAAAAATTGTGATTAATTTGCGTATCAGTATTTTAAATAATAAAAAGATACAGAATCAATGAAGCGAAAATAATGAAACTTTGACTCTTGATCAAGGAGATTTTGGGTTTTAACATACTTACTTTTGAAGAAAATTCTATATCAATTTTCAAGGATATAAAGGATTAAAATATTCAAAGAACGTTTATTTAAAAAAAACAAAACTTTTTGGTACGGTTTATTCAAAAACTTAAAATAAAATACAATAGAAATATTTATTTGTAGTTTTTAAACACTTTCAAGGCATTTTACACACATTACGGTTGCGCTTTATTTTGCAGATATTTTTTAGGCATCCGCAGCAGAAAAGCTCTGTTTTATTTTGACATTGACAATATGAAATTTTATCACAATAAACTTTTTTATTTGAAATAAAATAAAGAATAATTTACACTTTTACTTGCGTTTTCTATGAAATCACGATGACATTCTAATGCAAAACGCTTTTAAATATAACGGGTCGAAAACGACCCAGTTTGACAAAAATGACACAAATTACAAAAAAATGCAAGCCAATTTAGTTTTTAAAATATGAAACGGTTTGATTTCAATACATAATAGTCCAAGTAAGAAAGTCATGAAAAACAGATAAAAATAATAAAAAATTTAAAAAAATATTAAAAGTACAAAAAAAAATTTTGTCTGTTTTTTCAGCAAACAGATTCAGCTTCAACCTATTTAACCTAAGATTCATCTTTGAATGAGCTTTGAATCTATTTCAGTAGTTCATAAGTATTTAGGGTTTTCGATGAACAAATTTAATAAAACTAAACAATTCTCGAATTTCTTAAACAAAAAACCCAAAACAAAATGAAACTAATTCCATATCGGAGAATTTCGAAAAGTTGAATTTTAATTTTAATCAAATATTATTTAATTTGACATCGTTCAGTGTTGCCAGCTCGAATGTGTGGCTGTAGCATAATGTTTATTTAAAGTTAATAATTAAACAACAACAATTTAAATTCCCCAAACTGTTACCTGTGGGTACAATTGTGAACCGAAATGACAGTTTTGCATAGCGAGAATAGCAAATGGCGGCGCGTGGTGTGCCGTAATCGCCCATTGGCAACGTTTTAAAAATGCTCGAAATTCAAACGGGACGCACACATGGACACACATGTGTGCCTGTCGGTTTCCGTATGCCAATTTCACAGTAAACGAAAGCCACATCCACAAACACACACAAGCATTGCATCATAAACACACACACACACATATGCACATTTGTGGTGCAATTACTTTCGCTGGCATCGGTTTGTATGTATTGGCGTGAATATGCTGCGGCGCTATGTACAAGTTTATTTATATGTGGTGTGTGCAGGTTTTGGTGGCCACAAAATGCGGCCATATGCAACGAGGGGTGTGCGCAACATTTTGCCGTTGGCTAAATAATAATGTTATTCCATTTTTTAATAATGCATGACCTGTTTCGCTGCTTTGAAACCGCAACACATGCACGAACACACACACACACACACCCATAGGGAAACATTGCAAACAATGCATATACAAATGTTTGCACTAGAATGCACCAACAACTGTGTGTGCATGTGTGTGTGTGTGTGACAGTGTGGCAGTGTTTGAGTGAGCGCAACTGTGCAGTGCCAACTAAGATCGACTAATGTGCAAGTGCCAAAAAACTTTGCCGCTGTTCGTTTATGTACAAATTTTTGGGTCGCTGTCGGTGTGCGTTGGCTAAATAGCAACAAACAGAAAACTTTAATAATAATAATAAAATAATAACAACAAAAGCTGCGTGCGAAGCGAGCGGCAAAGAAACGGTTCTGGCGCTTAGTTGGGGAAACATAATTTTCAGCTGACTAAAGCATGCTTAACCTCTCAAGGTTGTTGCTCAACCGTACATAACTACACACATACGTACGAAGAACGTACGTTGTACTCGTGTGTATGTATGTAGCTGCTCGGCTACATCTCTCGTTTGTGTTTGTATGGTTGCTGCGTAGTGTGCAGCAAAAGTCCTGCTGGCACTGACAATGGCGAAGATGTCGACGCTGCTCACTGCCAGCGCGCGCTCGTGCTGGCGCTGCTGTTGCCGACCAAAGTCTTCGGCGCATATCGGTGCAGCCGCAGTCGCCGCAACAGCAGCCGCTGCACGTTTGCACGGAGATGATTAAGTGGCCTGTTTCATTTTGCACTTAACATGGCCAATTCAGCTGCAATCGTGTCCAGTCCTTACCGTTCCTCACTCTCGACTCGACTGTCCAGCGTCAGCAGACTTTCAAATGCAGTCGCCGCTGTTAGCCGGACTGCCCGCTGTGCCGCACTGAAAGCGTGTGTGCACCGTTTTGTAATTCAGCTGCAACTGCAACTGCGGCTGTGACTGTGGCTGTGTGTGGCTGTGTGTGTGTGTGTGTTGAAGAAGTGTTGTCCGGTATGCAGCGTGCTGCGTGCTTTTATGGATCTATGACACATTCAAACTGAATAATCGGACTGGCTGTGGTCGTAATGACTTGGTTCTTTCTGCCAAATGCTGCTAGTGGATGGTGGTAAAGAAACAAAAGTTCTAATGACGAAATGTTCGCTCTGCGGCAATGTGAATACCAAGACCTACTTATCATTGAAGATCGATCTGATTTGGTGTTTCACGTCAGTCGCAATTCTAACACAATTGCCACAATGAAGAGGAAAAGACCAATAGTCACCTTCTCTGCCACTGCCCGGCTCTATCTGAACGTATATGGAAATCCCTAGGTTCTTCCTTCTTTGAAAACTTGAATGACTTCAGTTCAGTTAACATCAAATCCTTCTACTATTCAAAATGCCTTAAATAGGCTTCTCGATTTCCAGTATGACAGACCCTCGACATTTGGTATCACAACGGGCCCATTTCACGGCCTAAGTGTGTCTTCCGGCAAGTCCCATGCCCAGACAGCCGCCTTAACCTAACCAAACCTAGCCAGATGAATTATGGAGGAGAGAACGTTTAGTTTAGACTACTGGGTGGGCAGAGTTACTTTTTATTCATTTTTTTTTATTTATTACACCGTGCGACAGCATTTTTCACGCGCGCGACTTAATGGGACTCGTCACGCTTGACTTGCGGTGGAAATTTTTGTCTATCTTATGATCTAATTAAGTCTCCACTTTTTTGAAATATGCGTTTTGTAGGTAATAACATTGCGAAAATAGCAAAATTTTTTTCAATCAAATTGATTTTGGGGAACATCATCAAAAAATTGTTTAAACAATCAAATTGTTAATATCCTTTTTTTATTAAAAATAAAAAAAATTTTAAAACATATTCCTCTAAAGTGCATACAATAAGCTAAAAAACGGTTTTGAAATTGTGTCGATAAGATAAGCCGAACAGGAGATATTGAATTTTAAACATGTTAGAATCTAGCAAAATACGCGTAACTTTCAAAATGTTAAATAATTATATAAAGAAAAAAAAATTTTTTCGAATAAATTCTGATATACGTGTCGGTTAATTTTATGCCCAGAAGTGAAAAAAAAATTTTGGGATGAATATAAATTATGGGGTCAAAAAAGTTGTTCGGTTTGTAAAGGAATGACCCATATATTTTTAAAAATTATTTGTGTATTTTTCAGTAATTTGTGTTGAGGTACATTTATTTTTGAGATCGGAATGAGTATCAGAAATTAAAAAAATAATTAAAATTAAAATAAAGTGAAGAACAATACATAGCTTCTTTATGAAGACAGAAACACAATTATAATTCCTTAAAAAACTAATGAAAAGCAAAGAAATCAATAAATATAACTATTTTTTTACAATTCTAATTAACTATATAACTAACTTACTTGCACACTAAATGACTAACTAATTAACTTAACTAATTAATAATTAATTATTTAACCAATTCCAAAAAATTTTTAAATTAGCTCTTCCGATAACCCTGCATTTCGAGACATTTTGAAATACTGAAATGCAATGTGCAGTATTCGTATTCAATTGCAAATAGTCACGTTAAGGGTAATCTTCGTCGTTTCGACGAAGACTAGTTTTGTTTTTCTATTAAAAAAGAAAACTTATGCTGCACTCGTTCTGCAAAATGTGTGTATATCGCGAGAGCACATCGCCAACTGAGATCACACGAAAAGAGAAAGCAATCAGATCGGAGAATAAGGAGACATTTGAAGAAATGTATGTGGTGTTCGTCGAATGGATGTAGGTTACCCTTCTAGGGTTAACGAAGCTAATTGTAGGTCAACTGATTCTTGATTGTTACTTTATAATGGAGAATCTGTTGGTCACAAACTCTATGTTACCAAGATCGTCTCCGAGCGACCAGTAGGAATGCTTTCATACCTGCACGCTATGCTTCATCCATGAATCCCTGTACGAACCAGTCAACGATACCCATAACAGGATCAACCTCGGCTCTTTAACATTAAAATGCCCGGCCAATCCAAACATCCTAAAAGGTTCAGATGAAGGCATTTTGAGTTCCTTGGTCATTCCAGTGTTTCCGTTTTCTCTACCGGATGGATCTTAACTTGAATAATTTTTAAATGTTTGTTTTTCCTCTTTTGCCATCTTTTTTCCTATCATACGATTTCTGTTCTTCAGTCTCTAAAACGTTCTTAATCATTCAGCATGCATAGTGTTTAGACAGCAATTAAATCCGAATTCAAGCCTGTGCAGCATTAAACTATTTTTCGGGTAGCAGCAGCCAGATTTCGTTTAAAATGTCCCCATTAAAGTCCATTTCCCTTATGATTGCCTCTTCTGCTCGCATACGAACAAAAAGAAATATTTAATGAGCGAGTACCCAACGCTCGATTGATAAGAATTGTAATTGCACATTTTGTGGTGCGCCATGCATCTTCTGTCACTGTGCGCGTTGCATTTGTTTGTGCAGCACGTGTACCCACTCGACCTGCTGCAGAACGCAGGCAACAGAGTAGCATTTAACTTGTTTTCGAAATTAATTATTAACCAACAATGGCCAACGAAATGGATGGCGGTCGAGCGAAGCGCACAGCAAACAGACAAACGTGGCAAAATACAAAAGGAACATGCAAGCGAAAAGGAGCAAAATAAGTGTTAAATACGATTTAGCAAGGCATGCACAAAAGGATAAAATCCTTTACAGTTGTAACAAGCCAGAATATTGTGAAAAAGGCAGAGGAGCGGCGAGGCGGAGAAGCGCAGCGGTACGAACGGGGCGAGTTAATGAAAATGTTGCACTTTTCAATTCGACTTTTCGCAACAGTGAACATCTCAATTTAGACAAACACGACGCCGGCAACAACGTTGACAGCCACACACACATACACACACACACATGCATACAGAGAGCGGCGCACAGTGGGGCGTCCGTGGCCAAAAATAAAAAAATAAAAATCTCTTGTTTGAAAAAATAAGTAAGCACGATCGAAGCCAACTAAGCTATATCAAAAGGAATTTTAAAAAAATTTTAAGTTTTGTAGTCTCACGAAAGTTTTAAACTTCATATATTGCGTGAACACAAATTTAAGTAAAAATAGAAATTTAACCTTGCGAAACTAAAGATGTTTTTTCTTATGGTTACAGTTATTATTTTAATATACCTGATTTTTTATTTTATGTTTTCGGTTTTTATAGTCAGGCAATGCCTTTTTTTTGTTTTGGTTATTACTGTTCGCTAACTACCGTTATTTGAACGTAGAGCCATTTTGAGCCCTAGAAAAAGTGTAAGTGCAAACTTCAAAATTAAATATCTCGAAAAGCCCTATGGAGCCTTTCCAATTTCGATTGTTTCACTAAATTACAAGTATGTAGAACACGTTTGCAAAGTTTCAGCTGCAGAGGCCTGCAGACCCGCATGTAATTCATTTCTTTATAGTGGCATCTTTTGTACAATTTCGTAAGCTATTTTATGTGTAGCTGCCGTCGCGTAGTTTAACTCGACCGGCTGGCACTACAAATGCATGCAAATATTTGTGGAAAATAAACTTAAGAGCGAATTGAAGAGCGGCCAACATGAAAAACATCGAAAACTTAAAAAAATGGCAAAAATATACATATGTACCGATTAATTCATTTGAGGCTTATACGAACTTTTAAAGTAGGCGTGGTAGGCTGCCCATTTTTGGCAAAATTATAGATTATACCCTAGTGATATTGTGTATAAAATTGTATCTTTCTAGTGTTAGTAGTGGCCAAGTTATCAAATAACAAAGATTTTTTCAATATGGGGGGTGGGCGTGGCAGTAGTCCAATTTTCACAAGTTTTCGTATTTTTCTTAATTACGCTAAAAAATGGGCGGATACCAAATTTCGTCAAAATTAAACCACGTTTACTATTTTTGGCCATGCGGTATATGGGGACGCCCCACTGTGCGGCGCGCACATGCATGCAATCGTACGAACGTAGCGTAGCGTTGAGTGTAGAAATGGCAGTCGCTGCAAGCAGTTCAACAACTTTAGCTACGATGGGGTGATTACGTATTAGCAACGATTAAAAGCTGTTGTTGTAATCGCTGTTGTTGCTGTTGTAGCGCCCAAGTACCAAGTCCTGCAGCTTATATAAGCCCCAAGTGTGGTGTGGGCGCAGGCGAGCGCTGGCCACCGGTGGCACAGCTCAAAATACAACCAAACGACAAACTTGTATAATGAAACTAGTAAAGTTTAAGTTAAAGCGAGCAAAATTGCATTGCATAACGGCGAACGATGGCAGGGCGCGGGGGCGACAGGATGCCAGCGGGCAGCCGCTGTCGCGCTAAGCAGCCAAGCAAGCGAACAAGTGAATAAACCGACGAATAAACGAACGAATGACAGCACAGAATAAAGAAAATATTGCCCGACACAAGCAGGTGTCAGCGGCACAATACGTCAGACGATGGCGACTTTTTCTCCAATGTCGCACAAGTTGTGGGCAGCCGGCACGTGCAGGTCTTGCAGGCGTTTGGGCAGCTCAACAACTGCTCGGCACAAGCGGAATGGAAACAGTCTGTGACGCTTGTCTGGACTCTGGCGAGAGTCGAGTATGGAAATGGCCGAAGGCGTAAGGACGAAAGGGCAACGGCAGTAGCGTGTCGTTGTTGCTGCCATTTTAACTGGTCTCGTTGTTTTAGTTGTAGTTGTTGTTGTTCTTAGTTAACGACACGAACAAAAACTTAATTAAAAACTTTGAGTTTCTTTTAAATATTGCGTTGACGCCGGCGACACAACGACGTGAAGGTTAGGTTCAACGGCAGCTGCAGCTGCAATCGAACAACAATAACAACAGCAACAATGTACAACACCGAAATTGCAAGGGCAACCAAACCAATGCAGAGGGGACAGCAATTGTTTGAAAGTTGAACGACAAAAAAAGTAGAAAAAGGTAAGCAGGCAATAAATATTAGAAGGATAATGAATTTGCAGAAAAAGGAAGCGAATAAATTAAGACATCAAATGGGAGTTATTATTGGAGGGGAGTAACGAAGGCAAATGAAAAGGGAGGTGTGGAGTTAAAAACATTGTAAAGAAAGAAATAAATGTAAATAGAAGAACGTCAAATAAATAGAAAAGTACCAAAGCATATTTAGAGGGTGCGAGTTTTTGTATAATTGTATAGAGGGTTGAATGCCTTTTTGTAGGCAATTAAATATTTTTGCACTGATGCACAGTGATTCGTTCCATAGACAAAATTCAAGAAATTTATAGTCTCAGAATTAAATGATTTTGATGTCATTTGAAAGGTAAAACTCCAACTAAGAAAACTCAAAAAAAATCTGTGCAAAAAATTAATTAGTGTGTGTGCAAAAGCTGCTCAAAGTCGGAATTTTTTTCATAAAATAATTTAAACACATGGTTTCTGTTTTTTAGTCTATTGAGCAAAAAAATCTTAAAAATACATGGTTAGCAAAGAGTTTCTGAAACTTTCAAAATAGATTAAGAATTAATGTGTCCATTTTCGCTTTTAATGTTTTCTGAAAATTAACAATTGTTTTGTTTAGAAATTGTTTTCTGTTTTTAGTCTATTGAGCAAAAAAAATCTTAAAAATTCATGGTTAGCAAAAAGTTTCTGAACCTTTCAATATAGATTGAAAATTTATGTGGGCATTTTCGCTTTTAATGTTTTCTCAAAATTTACAAAACTAAGGCTTCAACTTCACATTTAATTTAAAATATTTTTCAAAATTAAAAACCTGAAAATTGGCAAAATTTAGAAGAAAATATCTAAAAAGTATGTGAAGGTATGTTCCTAAATTTTTTTTTTTTTAAAAGCATTCTTTCTTTATCGAATAATGTAAACACACCCTCTGATATTTTCCGATCTCAGAAAATAATTCAATTTGAAAAGTGGTCTGAACACCTATTTTTCGACTGAATAAATTTTATTTATTCCTGAATTTATGCAATCAACATGAAAAATTAAAAAAAAGCTGCACAAATGCAAAACATTTATCTATTATTATTATTTTTATTGCAGAACTACAGCGTCCTAATACAATTTCTGTTAATCTTTGCAATTATCAATGTTTAAATTACAATTAATTAAATTTAAAATCTGAAAAATCTAGCCAACACACTTGTTGCTGTAGCTTTTGAAAAATGACGAAAATTGCAAATTTAAGTCTCAAGCATTGCTAAACTACAAAAGTTTAAGAAAAACAAAATAATAATAATAAATAATTTTAATAATAAATAGAAATAATAATAATTAACTATACAAAATTTTATGAAGAACAGACCACTCTTTCTAATTTTGTTCCGCGATTGTATGAAGTCAAATCACTATGTGATGTGCTGAACGGGCTGTGGTCGAAAAAGTATTTAGTGGCAATTAAGGAGGACGAGATCGTTCTTTACCACTTGCTAGACATAGGTTAAAGCTTCTTGATGCACTGTTTTTTTATCAGCCTGACTTAGCTAAGTTCGGTGTGTATTAAGGATGCAGCCAAATTTATTGTGATGTCCTCATAAATAGGTCGAGTCGTGCCATGCAAACTGTGGTTTCAGAATCAGCAGTAACACTAGAATGCCCAGTGAATCCAACCATCCTTAACCCTTTCGACCCCAAAGTTGGCTGAGAGCAACTTCAACTATTTGTCATCTTATAGCAAAAGCTACGATTGATTTATGGGTTCATATTTTTAGAAGTGAATTCAAAGCAAATTGCAAAAATTGTACTGTTATCCCCAAAATAATTTCTAATAATTTGCAGCGACATCAGGGAAAGTTTGTATTCTAATTGAAGTCTACGAATTGGGCGCGTTTGATCAAAACACTGTTTTTTTTTTGATAATGGTTAAATAAAATCAAAAAGTGATAATTTTGTATTTTTTCGTAAATATTAAGTAATTTTTTTGTAATTAAAAAATATTGATACAAAATTGATTTGATTTTTACTGATTTGATTTTTAATTTGTAGCGTTATCAGGGAAAGTTTGTGTTCTAATTGAAGTCTACGAATTGCGCTCGTTTGATCAAAACACTGTTTCTTTAATAATGGTTAAATAAAATCAAAAAGTGATAATTTTGTATTTTTCCATAAATATTAAATAATTTTTCTGTAATTCAAAAATATTGATACAAAATTGATTTGATTTTTACTGATTTGATTTTTAATTTGCAGCGACATCAGGGAAAGTTTGTGGTCTAATTCAAGTCTACGAATTAGGCGCGTTTAATCAAAACTCTGTTTCTTTAATAATGGTTAAATAAAATCAAAAAGTGATAATTTTGTATTTTTCCATGAATATTAAATAATTTTTCTGTAATTAAAAAATATTGATACAAAATTTATTTAACCCGTTTAAAGCTAAAATTGTTCAAAAGTAAACTAGCTCTAGAACTCTAACAAAGAGGCGTGGCGACCTTAAATGTCGTGTGTACACTTCTTAGGCAAGTAATTCATGATTTAAATACCAAAAAGTAATACAGAGACACAGGGTAAAATTGGGGGTCAAAAGGGTTAAATATCCATTTGAAATTATGTTACAAAATACTTAGGAGTAAACTTTTTTAATATTTTTTTTTCAGAAAATTATACAATTAAAGACCTCAATCAGATAATTTTGAATTCCTTGGACGTTCTTATGTTAAATTATCTTCACTACAACCTTACCTAACATAGTGGCAGCTGAGACGAAATTCGAGCCAAGTAACTCCATGAGTTGTGATCCAACGCACTAACTATTGACCCACAAATTATAGAAAGAGAATCTCAAAACGATACAAATAATCTCAATGAATCTCATAGTCTCATGAAAGATCAAAAGAACTGAGAGCAAGCCAGGTAGTCATTTTCCCTTAAATCTTAACAGACGCTCTCTTGAAAAAGAGCTAACAATAGGCAACCTAAAAATAGTTAACTTATTTCTCAATTCAGTCTAACAAATGCAGCATAAACACCAACTTGGACAGCTCCATCCACTTTCAAAAAGGCACAAAACCACTCACCTGGCCATGGCGACAAATCTGCAAAAACAAATCTGAACTCGGGGCGTTAGTGTCATTTAATCTTAATCGACACTTAAGCCATGCTGCAGACTTGCTTGGAACGCGACGCTGCCGCTTATCGCTCGCCCGGGGCCAGCCGACTCCGACCAGTCAGCTGGGCGGTCGCTGGCGGGGCTAATGCCGCTGCCGTTGAATGCAACTTGGTCGAAGGCAAGTGTGTAATTAATATCAATCATAACGTTTGCAATTATAAAAGTTGCCACAGCTGACTTAAAGGAACTTTGAGTGCCACTCTGTCATGCTGTCAAGCTGCCACTTTGCTGCAAGTGCTGCAAGTGCAATGCGCACTTTCAAAGTGTTTGTGCAACATTCGAGATGCAGCAAAAGATTGCGGTTCGCCCGCAATGGCGGCGAGTGCAAAAGCAACGCAGCGCAGCGCAGCGCAGGGCAGCCAACAGCCACAGAGCGTCGGCAACACAAGAAGCGGAACAAGAAAGCTCAAGATTTTGTGTTGCGCACAACTTTATAACAAACAACTTTCATTGTTTGCTTGTCGTAGTTGCAATCGTTGTTGTTGTTGTTGTTGTGGCAGTGCACTGTGTTTGTACATGCAACGCTCTCGCAGTACGTATGCGTGTGTCCTTTGCATTGCTCGTAGTTGTATCTGTAGTTGGGTTGTTGTGGGACCGCAACTGCAGTTGTTGTGGTGCTCATTAAAAAACTTTTGTTGCTTGAATAGTTTTTTTTCTTGCATGTTGCGCTTTATTTCGGTTTTCGTTCGCTGGTTCGCATGCAAATAGCACCAAAGTACGCACTGCCACTCGAGCATACTTTTAGGCGCGCGCGCATACGAATTGGCTTGACGCAGTTAATTTTGCTGCCAATGTATCGAGACTTGGCAGTGCGGAGGTCGCCAAGCATTGGCAGTTCAGCAAAATCTTGGCCCAAAACTATGCCGCAAGTATTGGCTTGCAAAAGGCCATGAAAGTCACTGACAGTAACGTCAATTTTCTCTTCAATATTCGCTTCAATAGTCTCCTCGTACATATTGCGCCGCTCTCGATGACTTTGGATGTTTGGATTTTTCATAAATATTGCAAAAATTGCTAAATTAATTTGTTTTAAAACTTTGTAACCAGCAATTCGAGCGCTTTGCGTCAGATATTGCAGCAACTTTTCAAGGTTCCGTGCGCCATTCGTCGACATCTACAAATGAGTTCATTCTGTCTGCATGCACTCAAGTTATCACTTATTGATACATTTGGCTTTTCTAATTGAATTTATCAGTGGCAAAGTTTCGGTCTACACAAATTGCACAAATTTCGATCAATTTTCAAGGCAAATGGCATTTTTGTTTCGCAATCGAATTAAAACTTCAGGAATGCTTAATTAGAAAACCGCAAACGGCCGCAATTTTCAGCAAATTTTCAACTCAAACTTTCAACACAGAAATTTAGCCCATAATTCAATTGTACAACATTTTACATTTAAATTACCATAAACGTACAGTTTACAAAATAAATTACAATTTAAAAAAATATGCTCGCATAAATTCTGTGTTTTTTTTTGTTTGCCTGTGAAATATTGTAAAACCGGCAATATGGCAGAAGATGCAACAAAAGCGTATAAAATTTCATAAAAATTGAAAATAAATTCAATTCGTTTTCGCAGAAACAAAAATTATGACAAAGTAAATAAATAGACATCATAAATGCAATATTCCGCGTAGAAGTGCTGCAAACAAAAAAAAAACATTGCATACGCCACGGCGCAGTGACAATAAAAAATCATAGTGACAGCAAAAGCATTGAACATGGGCAGAGTGTTGCTGGTAGCGTTGGCTGTCTGCAACAAGCGACAACTAGAGTTTCAATAGCAACAACAACAACAACAACAAACATTTGTAATCATGCTGGAGCAATGCTTACAACAGCAAGTGTCCTTTTCTCAAGGACAAACGGCGCCCGCAACAGCACTTGAGGTGACCATATCATTGTAACTTGGTAATCGATTTGAGTTGGAATTGTGTGAAATTGTGAGTCTTTGGAATGTACTCGTATCGTAGATAGATAGGGAATTTTTTTTTAAGACCCCAATGGTTGGTTGGTTTTTAGCAAAACAATAATTAATCAACTGGGGATCAACATCATTCGAAATTTTTGGTGAGATGCAGTCTGACTTATAACACAAAGTCATACAAGGTTGAAACGTTTGGTTTAAAACCTTTGAACTATGCTGGCGAAGTTATTTGAATGATATCCCTATACATACTTAGTACTTATAATTGTTTGTTCTGACTGACTGATTGACTGACTGACTGACTGACTGATTCATCATCGACCAGCCCAAACCGCTGATGCTACAAAAATTACATTTAAACTGTACCTACATCTTGAAAAATGAACCTGCGCTAAGATGGGATTTTTTTTAAATTCTGGATCTGAAAGGGCAAAACATGGGTTAAGGTGTTGTTTGAAAAAACGTGATTTAATGGGCCTATTGATTTCAAGTTTGGCGAAAACACTTAAAAAAAATTATTCGACACTTTTTTTTATTTTTTCGAAAATCAAAATTCAACGGGATCAACGGGTAGTACGGGAAGACTACGAAAAAACCATGAACCGATGGTCCTATTCAATTCAAAGTTGGTTAAAACACTTGAAATCAAAAATAATTTTACACGTGTTTCTCATTTTTTTTTAAATCAAAACTTAAAGGGTTAAAAACTTATATGAAGAAACAGGATTTTTTAAGCATTTTGACTTCAAACTTGGCGAAAGTACTTCAAATGTGAAGTAATTTGATACGATTTTTGTATTTTTTCGAAAATCAAAATTTAATCGGATCATCAACGGGTTAAGAGTTTATATGGAAAAAACTGTGAAAAAACATGAAATAGTGGGCGTTTGTGAAAGTAATCTAATTCGACACGTGTTTTTGGTTTTTTCGAAAATCAAAATCTGACGCGATCAACGACGGGTTAAGAGTTTGTATGAAGAAACTGTGAAAAAACATGAATTATTGGACCTATTGACTTCAAACTTGGTTAAAGTACTCAAAGTGAGAAACAACTCGACACGTGTTTTTCATTTTTTCGAAAATCAAAATCTAACGAGGTCATCAACGGGTTTCAAGTTTATATGGAAAAACTGTGAAAAAACATGAAATAGTGGGCCTTGGTGAAAATATTCTTAACCCTTTCGGTTATTCTATGCCATATGGCATAGTCTCTTTTCAGTGCCTGTTTTAGGTCAAAAAACTTGTGGATACTATTGTTCCTTAGAATAGTTTGAAGTTTTAGGAAAAATACGAAATTAATAAACTGAATAACCAAGTTGAGAGAAGAGAAGTATACGCGCTTTTTTAATGGTATATCTTGAAATAGTAAAGGAAGAAGAAGCAGAAAAAATTAGATAACTTTTTTAATTTGACGTTTTCTTTCAATTTAGATACTTTTTTAAAAAAAATTTTGGCTGAAGTAAATGAAGAAATATTTAAATTTTCGTTATGCATAAAAAGTTTTATGTTTAAGTAATTATTTTAGCCACAACGATGTGGTTGCTCTCATAGAAAAACACTCTAAAATACAGGGTCCGAGTATAAAAATTTAAACATTTCTTATGGATTGTTGCTAATATAACCAAATAAAAGCAACGTAAAATTTAAAATTTTAACTTTCCCCAGTAAAAAGCTGTAGCGAAAGGGTTAATTAAGCTGGATCCGAAATATTTTATCGAAAAATTGTCGTGATTAGGACTTCTTGTCAAAGTCGAATATATTTTAACAAAAATTTATGAAGGCGAAAAATGAAATTGTAGAAAATGTATTGTTGTGGATAGGCTACTAATTTCTTTTAATATTAAAACTAGATTGATAGGAGCGGGACCGCTGATCGGTTTTTTTTTGTTTAGCATAAATAATTTTTTTTTGTACGAATTTTCAAAAATGCATTTTTTTAATCAATGAAAATTAAAAATAACCAAATTTAGAAAGGCAATTAAAATCGAATGACGTGAACTGGCGTAAATCCTTTTTATGACCTTTTTTAGATGGACTTTCTTCTTTTAAATCCGCAAAAAAATTCTGCGTCTTTTTGCGCCTTTGGAAAATATTCAATTTTCTGGAAACTATTAATGTTCATTTTTTACAGAAATCGCTTGAGTTAAAATTGCGACCAAAATGTGCAACCCAGTCAATGACACGAATTATGAATGTTTTTTATAAAAATAGGTTTGGCACGCCTATTTAACCCATTATGAGCCATATTATCCAATTTTTTCATTATTATGGAATTTGTTTGCTAAAATGTGATTTAATGCTAATATATTCTAAAAAAGGAGGAATATCTAATTTGCAAGAAGGTCTAATTTTGAAGAATAATTTCTATAATAGTCTCGCCGTTATAAATTGAGCTGCATTGCATCTTCATGGCTGTGCCATCTCCATGTTAAGCTCTAAGGATATCAAACAAAAAAATCATTTCCTTTAGCAACTTCACCGCCCTCTTTCCACCCTTTAAAGGCCTTTATATTATATATAAAAAATTTTCAAACAATCCGACCAAAAAGCAATGTCCGTCCATATAAGCTTCACCACCCCCTTTCCCCCTTTTCAAGGTCGACGTTTTTGAAATCGCTTCTTTTTCATATTTTTTTTAATAATTTTTTTTTTAACAAAAAATTTTTGAAGTCAGCAGCCCAAAATGACTTAGACTGCAAATTTTCAGCGTATTTCACGTACTGCTTCTATTTTTGCACCAATTTTGTATGGAGTCGAAAACACTGTGCCCCCGCCCCCAAAGCGTCCATCACAAAAGTCAAAATCTTCTAATAATCCTCGAACTCACAATCGTAAAATCAATACTAAGAAGTCATTGTTCAAACAGTTGGCAACCTTACATCCGATAAAATATTAAATAAATGCTTGCATTAGTTGCTAAACATCTTTCTTTGTTCATTTGTTCCAATTCTCGCCTTCGTTCATTTCGAGATGCTCAACATTTTATATTTTCCGCTTGGATTCTTTAAAGTTTAAACAACTGATTTCAATTCATCTAAAACTTGCCTAACCCGACCATCAGTCTTCCAGCACGACCACTGTCAGTCCTCGCGGCCTGTCAGTCACCCAGCGACGACATCCATTAAACATCGCGAAGTGACTAAAGTGGCTTTCATTGTCATTTGAGGCACACTTACAGTGGCCATCGTGAACGTCATCGCTTTCAAAGATCCGCTTCAGCTTCATGCGGCTGCTGCGTCATTTTCGCCGCTGCAATTTGTATGTTTCTGTTCTTATTTACTTTTTCCAGCTGGACTCGTCAACCAACTTGGTTTTGCTGCGCCACAGAATTGCTTCTCACTTTATTTCTTGAGCTATGGCAAAGATTTCCACTTATACTGATGTGGCGCTCGCTGCCATTAACTGTCGCTCTGTGTCCGCGCGAACTTGTTATTGCTGCTGCCGTTGTAGTCGTTGTTGCTGCTGTTGCGGCTGTGTATTTTCGCTTACGCTTTTGCAGCGATAAGGGGATTTGAAGGACTTAAAAAGCATTTTGCATATCGCACTCGGCGGTATATTTGTATGCGCTTGATACGCTTTGGCTGCGTTGCTTCCTCGCTGGTTGCACGCTCCCCTCGTCCGCTACTCTCAATGTTGCTTTCTTGCCTTCTTCGTCTTTGCCACAACTTTAACTTAATAAGAGTTTTATTCACCTTTGGTCTTACAAATTGCAAATGCCTCATTCCTGCCTCATTCCTCGCACAGTTCAGTGTCGCTCTTCGCTCCGCTGTGAGTAAGCAATTCACTTAAAGGTGACCCTGTGCGGTGTTGTTGAGCAAACACGGCTGCTGGCAGCTGCTGCCGCCACACTCAATCGTCCACATGCCGCCAACACTCTCCCCGACCCGCCCACTCTCCCACTCGACGTTTTCGCGTCCATTGTGCGTCATGCATTTTTAATTAATTTACGTTTTGTGGTTTTTCCCTTCGCTCGCATTTT
Source organism: Melieria picta (assembly GCA_964056695.1). Taxonomy (NCBI): domain Eukaryota; kingdom Metazoa; phylum Arthropoda; class Insecta; order Diptera; family Ulidiidae; genus Melieria; species Melieria picta. The sequence continues at coordinate 108,529,513 of OZ057398.1, forward strand.
TGCCGCTTCTCGATTTTTCACTTTGTCCGTCTGCCATTTGCCGCCTGCCGCCTGCTGCGCTGGTGCGCTGGCTCAGCTGTCTTGCAGCTCAGCAAATTTTAAAATGCAAATATTTTTCGAAATAACATCAGAAATGCATTTAATTTGCATGACGCTGCAGTTATCTCGAGCTATCTGCTTTCTCTGCTTCTGCTGCTGCTGCTGCTTTTATTTTTAATTTCTCCTCGTCCTTTGTCTTGCGTGCGTCGCATTATTTTCGTCCTTCTCGCTGCACAATTTAACAGCGCCACCTATTTCTATTTCCACTTCTGAATGCCTTCCGCTGGTTGCATTCAACTCTAACCTCACTCTTGTGCCGAAAATTAGCGCAAGGCCAGCCCGCTTAAGCGCCGCAAAATATGCCATAAATACTTTCGACTGTGCTGTCGAATTTAATTAAAACGTGCCCAGTGGTTGTTGTTGTTGCGCAACAAAATATATTTTTAATTGTCAATTTGTTGGCTGTGTGCAATTCTTGTTGACAACTGGATTGTTTTTCTTGCGGTTTTTAAAATGTATTATTTCAATATATTCCATTATGTTTTTTGTCCTTTTTTAAACATTTTTGATTGTTGCAAGCCATTAAAATTTCAATCGAAAATTATGCATGTTTAAGTTTTAAAACAATTTGCCACATTTTTTCCACTCCAAATGCACAACTCGCACATCGAATGACGCAGCACCCTAATGTCTTTTGTGCACATTTTGCATTTACACTCAATAAAAACGCGTCCAAATAATGCTCGCATATTTTTTCATCAACGTTTATTTATGTCAATTTTATGCAAAAATCAGCTATGCATGCAAAATATTCCGCAATAATACGCTCACAGCTAATGTTGCCGAACCCTCTGACCTGTCCTTGTGTCGCCATAAAACCCAACCACCACACACACACACACATGCATACATTTTCATAATATTTTTACAGCGTTTACGCACCCAATTTATGTGCAACAAGACAACAATAATAAAGTTGCCAGCAGGCCCGTGCGCAGAATTCGTTTATGGGGGGGGTTTTGACATATGTGTATCATGTTAGGTTATGAAGTTAATAAAAAATAATAAGAAACTTTTCTTATAAATGAAGACATTTTATTGTGTCTTGACTTGATATTCGGTTATTATATAGGGTTTTCCAACAAGAGGTGTTATTTTGGTATTCAAAGAAAAATGCAATTTTTTGAGATAAATGATCGGATGTTTATTTAATAATAAAGAAGAAGGTATGCCGTTAATAATGAAAAACAACATCAGCCAAATGGCCACCACGACCACGCTTACAGGACCATATCCTTTTCATGAAATTTTCCATAACCAAATCGCAAAGTGGCTGCCCTATGTCCTCGATAGCCTCACGAATTCTATCTTTGAGGTCTTGAATCGACGCTGGGCTGTTGGCGTACACCTTATCTTTCACGTGGCCCCAAAGGAAGAAGTCGCAAGGTGTTAAATCACAAGATCTCGGTGGCCAATTGTGATCACCTCTTCGAGAGATAACACGGTCCGGAAACTTTTCCCGTAAAAAAGCAATGGTTTCGTTGCTCGTGTGGCACGTAGCGCCGTCTTGTTGAAAGTAAACGTTGTCCAGATCAATACCATCCAACTCCGACCATAAAAAATCATTAATCATCTCTCGATAGCGCAATCCATTCACCGTAACTGTTGATCCAACCTCATTTTCGAAAAAGTAAGGTCCAATGACCCCGCCGGACCATAAACCGCACCAAACAGTCACACGTTGAGGATGGAGAGGCTTCTCAACAATAACTCTTGGGTTTTCCGAGCCCCAGATGCGACAATTTTGCTTGTTGACGTAGCCACCGAAGTGGAAATGGGCCTCATCAGTCAAGATGATTTTTCGATGGAATTCCGGATCATTTTCATGCATTTCAAGGACCCAATCAGCAAAGACACGACGTTCTTGATGATCGGTCGGCTTGAGTTCTTGTGTTAACTGAACTTTATAAGCCTTAAGACCCAAGTTTTTATGCAAAATACGGTGTAATGACGTTTTTGGAATGCCCAATTCCAAAGAACGACGAGGAATCGACAAACCTGGGTTTTCTTCAACACTTTGGGCTACAGCAGCAATATTCTCAGTTGTTCTTGAGCGACGTGCACGGGTTTTATTCTTCACATCACTAACTTGTCCCAGCAGCTCAAATTTTTCCACCAATTTCTGTATTGCGGTCCGACAAGGTGCTTCACGACGACCCAAAAATGCTTTAGTTTTGCGAACTGTGACTGCAAGATTTTCACCATTTTTGTAGTGAATTTTAATAATTTCAATGCGTTGTTGAAGCGTGTCTCGTTCCATTTTTAGTAATGGCGTAGTTTCTACTTGTCAAGTGTCAAAGAATAAAAGCTTCAAAAGTGACAGCTACCGAAATACCGGGGGATTCAAAATAACACCTCTTGTTGGAAAACCCTATATAATAAATTAACTCTGTGAGGTGTAGAAAAAAACTTCTCCAAAACTCTTTGCGGATCGACCTCGACATCGCGATGTATATTGAGCGAGGCTAATCCGTTCAGCCGATCTTCAGACATTGTTGACCTGAGGTAAGTCTTGAGGCGACGCAATGTTGAAAAGGAGCGTTCATTCGTCGCTGTCGTTACAGGCAGAACTGCCAAAATGCGAAGCATTTGATGAACATTTGGAAACGCATCTCCATTGCACACATCGAGTGCTTCAAGCGAATTTTTAACGTTCTTTCCGGCGATGCGTTGACGCCAAAGTTTGACTTCGTCTACCCAGATATCACGGGAATCATCCCGCAAAATTGAAGAGTATGGTTCAAACAATTGAGCGCAGGATTCTTCTTGAGCTCAGATGCGCCTTCTATACATTTCATATTCTTTGGTTGTATCGATACTATCGATGGTTGCATTCACAATGACACTGATAATAGGAGGTAAAAAAGGCGGGAAAATTCAAAAAAAACGTGCACAAGATCGAGAAAGTTGAGAATGTCGAAACAAAAATTGACCACAAAATATTTATTATCAAGTCGGTTTGACTTTCGTAGAATAAGGACTATTGCTAGTGGAAAATTATGTGGAAAAATTCTCGATGGGGGGGGTTAGAACCCCCAAAACCCCCCCCTGCGCACGGGCCTGGTTGCCAGCGCTTAATGCAACTGTTGCATGCAATCGATTTTTTTTGCCTGTCCTTTCATTTCCCTTTTGGTGCCTTTTGTCAGTGTGCTTTCGCAATGATTCATGGTTGACAAATGACGCTGCCACAACTCAGCGACAAAACGCGCCCGTCTGGCTGCATTTGCATTGCTTTGGAAATGCAATAAACCACAATACAACAACACACACATACAGCAACTAAGAAATGCAAACATTGCATGTTTAATGCACATTTCTCTAAAGGTAAATAAACAAACTTGTGAATACGTGTGCGGCGGGTACGTTTTCGATATTACTCGGTAATTAAAAGTGCAATATTTTCAGAACAAAAGTGCACCAAATTACAAAGCATTAACAAAAATTCCAATCAATAAGCAAACCTTTGAAATGTTCGTCTATAATGATATCATTGATTTGTAATACAAATGTCGAGTATAAATATTTTGCCATTTATTCCTGATTTATAAATGAGTCTGCTTCATAGACTAACGCATTGTTCTTGGAATTACTAATTGAATTTTAATTTTGATGATAAATATGTATGAATAGAGGTTTTATGTTATTTTCCAGCAAAATTTGACTAGAGTTTGATTTGCAAAAACAAACCACAAATTTTGGTAATTTAAATTATGAATATCACTGGACAACGAAACGAAAACGCTGGCAGCTCTTATATGAAATAATAATTTTATTGTTATTTTTCATTTAATAAATCACTGGACAACAAAATCAATTTTTTTCGAAAATAAAAAAATTCTAGACAACGATTTCTAGTAGAGGGGTCCAGCACGAAATAACAAAATTCTAGACAACGATTTCTAGTAAAGGGGTCTAGTACGAAATTAACCCTTAACCGTAAACCTACGTAAAAAAAAACGACTAATCTTGCGTTATGGTCGTTTTCGACCCTCACATATGGGAGTATAAAAATTGACGTTTATTTAAAAAAAACAAAACTTTTTGAAACTTAAAATAAAATACAACGGAAATATTTATTTGTAGTTTTTAAACACTTTCAAGGCATTTTACACACATTACGGTTGTGCTTATTTTTGCAGATATTTTGTTTAGGCATCTGCAGCAGACAAGTTCTGTTTTTTTGCCTTTTGTTTTCGAATTTTTTTCCAGTCAAAAACTTTTTTATTTGAAATAAAATAAATACTTAATAACTTACATTTTTTACGTTTGCTTTTAAATCACGAAGAAATTCGAATACAAAAAGCTTCGGCATATAATTGGATTGACAAAAATGACACAAATTACAAAAAATGCAAGACCAACTTATGTAGTTTTTAATTATAAAACAGTTTGATTTCAATTGATAGTAGTCCAAGTAAGAAAGTCATGAAAAAACAGCTAAAAATAATAAAAAATTTTAAAAATATTAGAAGTACAAAAACGAATTTGGTCGAAAACGACCCCAACGTAGGTCTACGGTTAAACACATTTTCAGTGCTGACATATTTCTAATGTTTCAGTTAAATTTTGAGCTTTTGTGTATTCAGAGTAGAATTCTAGACAACGAATTCTAGTAGTGCGGTCCTGTACGAAATTAACCCTTAAACACATCTTCCGTTTTGAATTATTTCTTATGTTCAAGTTAAATGTTGAGCTTTGGTGTATTCAGAGTGGAGTTTTATGCCAAATATTTTCGTGGTACAATTCTTCTTTTAAAGTCCTATTTCAAAGGACATTTTTGGGCATTTTAGGGGAAAAAAGGTCAAATTGACTCATCAAAATATGAACTAGAGAGTTAAAATGTTCCACAAAAATATTCCCCGTAATATTTTACCTGAAATTGCTGAACACATAATATACCTAAAATGTAAGGTCACATGGTTTTCCTATGCCCATTCACCATCAATATTTGCAAAAAGGGGGAAAACTTTGACCCTTAAAAAACTTCAAACGTACACTTTCAATATGTCGATGCACGTACGTTTATCTTTTTATTGGACACCTCTACCAGAATTTGTTGTCAGAACTTTGTTCTTTTTTTGTTGTGCAGTGTTATTGAAATAACCAACCAGTAAAATCTAATTTATACTATAAATTCCTAATAAATAATAAATTTTTTCTACTAGAAACAATGCAATACTAAACTTTGGAAATGGATTGGAATTGGATGCATATGGCACTTGTGTGACGTAGCTGGTAAGTGCCTTGTATCATAAGTTTATAGCGACATGCAACTCCTGGACCAACCTTCGGTCCTATGAGATAAACGAAAGTATGAAACCTACCTGGCCCCAATGTCCTCTCTCACTCCTCAAAACGATAGGAGATGGAGATCTGTTAACAGATTGTGGTAGTACTTGTGGAGTACTTTTACCAAACCCCAGCAAAGACCTCGTTACTAGCGACGACACCTCGTCTAGTTCTGTAAACTCATGGGCCCACAAGATTGCTAAGCTTAGTATTGATTGGATGTATTGAGAATGTGCTAAAATATTTTCGAAGCATCACTTTCCTCGCACAGTCTGTGCCCTACACTGGCAGTGATCCAGTGCTGCCAGATCAGAACATTTCCTCCAAGAATTAGGAGATTCTTGGTCTTTTGGGAGAATATTTTTAGGAGGAAGAATTGTTAAGGAGAAAGTTTAGGAAAAAGTTTAGGAGATTTTGATGGTAATACACTTGACATCATTGAAAGTGTCCAATTTAATTTAATTAAATTTTATGATTCAAAGTATAGGGTTCTCCAACAAGAGGTGTTATTTTGAATCACCCGGTATTTCGGTAGCTGTCACTTTTGAAGCTTTTATTCTTTGACATTTGACAAGTAGAAACTACGCCATTACTAAAAATGGAACGATACACGCTTCAACAACGCATTGAAATTATTAAAATTCACTACAAAGATGGTGAAAATCTTGCAGTCACAGTTCGCAAAACTAATGCATTTTTGGGTCGTCGTGAAGCACCTTGTCGGACCGCAATACAGAAACTGGTGGAAAAATTCGAGCTGTTGGGACAAGTTAGTGATGCGAAGAATAAAACCCGTGCACGTCGCTCAAGAATAACTGAGAATATTGCTGCTGTAGCCCAAAGTGTTGAAGAAAACCCATGTTTGTCGATTCCTCGTCGTTCTTTGGAATTGAGCATTCCAAAAACGTCATTACACCGTATTTTGCATAAAGACTTGGGTCTTAAGGCTTATAAAGTTCAGTTAACACAAGAACTCAAGCCGACCGATCATCAACAACGTCGTGTCTTTGCTGATTGGGTCCTTGAAATGCATGAAAATGATCCGGAATTCCATCGAAAAATCATCTTGACTGATGAGGCCCATTTCCACCTCGGTGGCTACGTCAACAAGCAAAATTATCGCATCTGGGGCTCGGAAAACCCAAGAGTTATTGTTGAGAAGCCTCTCCATCCTCAACGTGTGACTGTTTGGTGCGGTTTATGGTCCGGCGGTGTCATTGGACCTTACTTTTTCGAAAATGAGGTTGGATCAACAGTTACGGTGAATGGATTGCGATATCGAGAGATGATTAATGATATTTTATGGTCGGACTTGGATGGTATTGATCTGGACAACGTTTGCTTTCAACAAGACGGCGCTACGTGCCACACAAGCAACGAAACCATTGTTCTTTTACGGGAAAAGTTTCCGGACCGTGTTATCTCTGGAAGAGGTGATCACAATTGGCCACCGAGATCTTGTGATTTAACACCTTGAGACTTCTTCTTTTGGGCCACGTGAAAGATAAGGTGTACGCCAAAAGCCCAGCGTCGATTCAAGACCTCAAAGATAGAATTCGTGAGGCTATCGAGGACATAGGGCAGCCACTTTGCGATTTGGTTATGGAAAATTTCATGAAAAGGATATGGTCCTGTAAGCGTGGTCGTGGTGGCCATTTGGCTGATGTTGTTTTTCATTATTAACGGCATACCTTCCTCTTTATTATGAAATAAACATCCGATCATTTATCTAAAAAAATTGAATTTTTCTTTGAATACCAAAATAACACCTCTTGTTGGAAACCCCTATATATAACACCGTGCGACAGCATTTTTCACACCGGGAAAAATCCATATGTGCGTGAAACTAGAGACCAAATAGAGTAATACTGCGTACTCAGTTTTTTATTTCTACATCCTTTGTCCTTTTAAAAGGACTTCAAAATTTTGAAGGGGATAAAAAATAAAACAATATAAAAAATACTTAACCTGGTTAGAATATGGCGAAATATACATCAAATGAAAGAGAAAAGGCTCAAGAATTTAAATAAAATTGATTTTTTATCTATTTGTAAAAAAAAGGATATGAAAAAAGTCCTTTGAAAATTTTAATCCTCTATATCCTTGAAAATTTATATAGCATTTTCTTGAAAAGTAATTATGTTTAAACCCAAAATCTCCTTGATCACGTGTCGAAATTTCATTACTCTAACTTTATTGGTTAAAAAGTTATTAAAAAAAGGCGGAGGCTGCAATTCTAATGAAGTACAAAAATTCTAATTTATTTGAGTATCAGTATTTTAAATAATAAAAGGATACAAAATCAATGAAGTGAGAATAATGAAATTTTGACACGTGATCAATGAGATTTCGGGTTTTAACATAATTACTTTTCAAGAATATTCGATGTAAATTTTCGAGGATATAAAGGATTACAATTTTCAAAGGACGTTTTTCATATCCTTTTTTTACAAATAGATAAAAGATCAATTTTATTTAAATTCTTCAGCCTTTCCTCTTTCATTTGATATGCATATCGCCATATTCTAATGAGGTCAAGAATTTTTTATATTCAAAATTTTGAAGTCCTTTTAAAAGGACAAAGGATGTAGAAATGAAAAACTGAGTACGCAGTATTACTATGTTTGGTCTCTAGTTTCACGCCCATATGGATTTTTCCGGTGTGAACATTTTCTTTCATTTTTGTCGCACGGTGAATGAAGGAAGTTTACAAAAGCGAATTTCATACCGATCCAAATTTGTATATGTTTTGTTTGTGTTAAGTTGTTATTAATCTGAAGCTGAGTGAATAAAACAAATAAATAATATATTTTAATTTTTTTATGAGAAGTTTTAATCTTTAGTTTATGAAAAAAATTATTTTCATTTTAAATTTTTATTTTAATTTTTTTATTATTTAATTTTTAATTTTTTGGGATTAAATTTCATTTTTTTTTAGATTTGGGAGAAGGTTGGTTAGGTTATGGTGGCTGCCTCTGTACGAGACACACGCGGAGGCCCATTGTGATACCACATATTTCATCCGTTTTTTTGAAATGTGTATACAAAACTGTTTTTTTCAACACACATTTGAAGCGGATGGGGGAAGGTGACCTACGCCGAAACCGAACGGCGATTGGCAGTTTTTCGTTCACACTTGGAGGTTTTGCCATTGCCTGCCAAGAGCGCACTTGTGCGATTCTTGTAATTCTCATCTGCTTCATGTGAATAGCGAAAGAAGTAGATAAGCGTTTCACCAGCCCGAGCTAGGATTCGAACCTAGGGCCTCGGTATGGAAAGCCAGCGCGGTACCCACTGGACTATCGAGGCCGGCTAAAATTTAGGAGGAAGGCATTTCAGATATCTGGCAACACTGCAGTGATCTCTTAACTCTCGAATGGACTTTGTCGTCTGGCCAGACGAAATGGTTCAAAAAAATAAAAAAATCACAGATTCATCTCCTTTTACAGTGTATTTGTGGGTAACTAAGTAAGTATATATGAACATAATTTATATATATATACTTACATACGTTGCCTACCATATAAACATAATAAACTTCATCTGTCATTGCGCTTTGCCTTTGTCAAAAGCCTCGCCCAGATTTCGTCTGGCCAGACGACAAAGTGCAAATGTGTAGTAACTAATTACTGCCCATAGAAGGGTTAATATGCCAGTTTTCCACAATCTAACCCGGACAATCCAATCACGATGTTCTGCAATTTTATGATCTTAGTCTGATTTACATAGCTTGTCCGGTGTTTAGGTTCCTCCACCTGACCTCGGCCTTTCCTTTTGTACTATTCTCCAAGTCTCTGAGAGTGAAATTGCCTGTAAAAAACTGAAATCCCCTCTTTCTGAATCGACTAATAACTAAAGACCACTTTCTGCCTCTTTTATTCAAAAATTAACTAAACTGTATCGAGAAGAAATTTCAAAAGAGTTGCAATATTAACAAAGAAAATTTTTCGCAAAAATTTCAATCTTTCATCGATGAAATTGTTCCAAAATTCGTCTTTCCCGTTTGCCATTTAATGCTCATAAATTCATACAACACGGTAATGGTAATTTTCCACACAATAACATTATCTCGGAGGCATATATATTATATTACAATGCCATTTCGGGCTCCATTCGATAGTTGGAATTGCACTCTCCGGCGCATCCACAACTAATTAGCAATTATCAATTTTACTATTATCAATTTCACATCGGATTGCAGATAACTGACGGCACACAGCACTGGTGACAAAAACCACACCTCGGTGATTGAAACAGGTGACGGTGTGTAATAGTTTAATTGAATTTCGCCGAGATCTGCAATCTGCAATCACTGCCTGCCTACCTGACCTGCAACGTATTCCGGCGAATATTTACGCTCGAGCACGGCCGATGCATATCGCAAGGAAATTGCCTGAGGTGGCGTGCTTCAATCAGCCCAACAACGGTCGTCGGCCGGCACAATGCTAAGCCATTGCCGGCGATGAATGCAATCTGCTCGCTGTTCGCTGTGTCTGTGTGTGTTTGTGTCTGTATGTGTATGTGTGTGTGTGTTGTGCGCAGCAACGGCGACGGCAACAAGATGTGCACTTGCAAATATTTTCTGCTTGGTATTTTACAATAAAATGTGCCCGTTGCACGTACAACAATAACAACAACAATAACACGGCATGGCTGATGATGTTGCATGGCTGGAGCTGCACACACACACACACGCGCGCGCACAGTGACACAGAAGCGAACGCCTCTTCGCACACCTTCGCTTGTCCCCTTTAGCGCCACTTCTGCTTACTACATTGCTGCCACTATTTCGTCGCAGGCGAATTGTGCATTTATTGTGCTGCATTTGGAATTACGGCTTCGTGTTTTCGCATTTAACCTGAATTTCAGTCATTGTTCTCGCAAATGAATGTGCGAAGTTATGAAATTTTGGGCTGGCACTCGAAGAAAGCGCATGGCACGCCTCGTTGTGTTGTTGCTGTTGTTGTTGAAATTGTTGTAGAGTGGTTTTGGTTTTTGCCTGTCTGGATTTACTCGCACATTGGGCGCCAGTTTCGTTTGTTTTTGCTGCTTTCGGTCGGCGAGGTGTTGAAGCTTCCAGCGATGAATTAACACGAAGAGGAAAACGTGTAAATGAGCGAATGAAAAATGCCAAAAGGAAAGGTTATAATTGAAATCTACACGGAAATCACATTATAAAGGAAATCATTATTTTCATACCGGGACATGAAATTAAAATGAACATAACTGGCGCGGAAATTGGGCGCATTCAAGAAGGAAAAGAAGCAAATCTTCTACGTTTATAGAGCGTCAAATTAGTGTTTTAAGTGCGAACGAAAAACGAGTTAATATGTGTTTTGAACTTTCGCTAATGATTTTGACGTTAAAGTGCATCAATGGGTGCCAAGTTAAATATTAAAAAATAATGACCTGACTGGACCCACAATAAAATTCACTGCTATCATTACACCGTGCGACAAAAATTAAAAAAATTGTTTACACCGGAAAAAATCTATATGGGCGTGAAACTAGAGACCAAACATAGTAGTACTGCGTACTCAGTTTTTCATTTCTACATCCTTTGCCCTGTTAAAAGGACTTCAAAATTTTGAAGGGGATAAAAAATTAAAAAATATAAAAAATTCTTAACCTCGTTAGAATATGGCGATATGTATATCAAATGAAAGAGGAAAGGCTCAAGAATTTAAATAAAATTTCATTTTTATGAAAAAGTTCCTTTGAAAATTTTAATCCTTTATATCCTTGAAAATTTTTAAAGAATTTTCTTGAAAAATAAGTATGTTAAAACCCAAAATCTCCTTGATCACGTGTCGAAATTTCACTATTCTCGCTTCATTGATTTTGTATCTTTTTATTATTTAAAACACTGATTCTCAAATAAATTAAAATTTTTGTACTTCATTAGAATTACAGCTTCCGCCTTTTTTTTAATAACTCTCGAACCAATAAAGTTAGAGTATTGAAATTTTGACACGTGATCAAGGAGATTTTGGGTTTTAACATACTTACTTTTCTATATAAATTTTCAAGGATATAAAGGATTAAAATTTTCAAAGAACTTCTTCCATATCCTTTTTTTACAAGTAGATAAAAAAGATATTTTATTTAAATTCTTGAGCCTTTCCTCTTTCATTTGATATACATATCGCCATATTCTAACGAGGTTAAGTACTTTTTATATTTTTTTATTTTTTATCCCCTTCAAAATTTTGAAGTCCTTTTAAAAGGACAAAGGATGTAGAAATGAAAAAGTAAGTACGCAGTATTACTATATTTGGTCTCTATGCCGCACGGTGTTATAAGTCATGATTATTGATTATTGCCTGCTTAAGTTTACCTCGTCAACTTGCTGCTCAGTCCACACACACACACACACACACACACGCAAGCATGTCAATGCTCAAAGGAGAAATAAAGTGGCTTAATACTTTCACCTTCAATTAACACATAACACGACCCAATTGCTTGCAATGCAAATTTTCACTCAATAGGCGCCAACGACAACGGCAACGACTGCCACTGTGACTGCGGCAGCAACAACGACTGCGCCTACACAACTCGTCGGCCGCCCATCGCCCCCCCCCCCCCACGCTTGCAACAATGACAGCAGTCAGCGCCGGAATTAAAGCTAACCGAATAGCACAACTGATGTGGAAACCCACAACAATAACAACATAGCACTAACACCATCACCGACCGCCGCCGTCGCCGCCGCCACGGCACAAAGCTGTGCACAATAACAACAACAATTAACGTAGAATAGCAAAGGCAACCGAACAGCGGCCAACAAGCAACAAGAGACCATCATTCGAAAGGCAACCGCAATCACCACAACAACAACAACAACAGCAAGCTCAGTCAAAAGCAATTAAGGTCCATAACAAGGCGCACAGCAGGCCGTCGGTCTGCTGTACGGCGACAAAGGGGGCATGGTCATCGAACCGTTCTTGTCAAATGGCGACTAGCCGGCGTGGTGGCACACTCACACACACACACACACAGCCACACGCCGGCCACACTTATTGACCGTCGTTAATGAAATATTGATGCACTGCTGGGCGATTTGTGCATCATTACGCACACAGTCACATATACGCGCACGCTTACGCACACACACAAACTAAATGTGTGTTCCAAACGCTGGCTGTGTCATCTCCTCCGTCTGCTGCATCGACATTTCACCACTGCAGATTTACATTAAGTTTTTTATTACTTTAGACACCACATAAGCTTTTTTTAGGGCAGGAGGTGCATAATCTTTCGAAGAGACTGGTAGAAGACCCGTTCTACCTGCCGATTTCTTATCTACTAATAGCCACCTCCCTGTTTGGGAATTTGCCGTAGCGGACCACATAGTGTGTCCCTTTTTGTTCCCTTGAAGGTCTTTACTAGTCATCCGGAACTGGGCTTTAGTTATCGAGTTATCAAACGTGTAAGCTCATCTTCAAACCTGAAACCGTTAAGAGGTTCAATATTTCAATGTTCATGAACCTGAATCATCAAGCGCCGATACGTTGTTGGTGGTGATGTTAGTTTTGTTGATTTCGATATTCGGTCACCGGACAGTACTTTTCAATTGAGTCCCCATCATACACAAAGTCCATACTTGCCATTTGTTGGACACATTTCATGCTTACTGGGTTTTTAATACAAATTTTTGCAAGAATTTTTTATAAACGATGTTTTCGTTCAACCTTAACTTCAGTGTCTGTGTCTGCCGTTGATAGTTTTTGCATGCTGGCATAATTAATTAATTTAATTACAAACAATTATGCTGCAGATTAAGTGGGTCGATCCCAGTGTAAATAAGTAAAACAAATAATCAATTTAATTTGGTCAGTCTGAAACGTGGTAGACGCTATAATCGAGGTAGCATAGCAAAAATGTTGTTGAGCTTTCATCTTTGTATGAATACCTGTCTTAGAAAGAGATGATAAATACTTCAAAAAAGAAGAAAGAAAATTAGGTCGGTCACGTTTGTTCATTTTTAGGTACAACAGTAAAAAAACCCGCGGAGTTTCTCAACTGTTTCTTATATTTTTGGGGTTGCTAATCACGAATATGTAATTATTTTTTTCGGGTCACCTCTAGTTTGGGTTTTACAGGGTCTTGAAGTTACAAGCTACACCCCAATTAAAAAAATTAATTTAAATGATTGAACTTATCCTAGTCTAACAATATTGGTATCAAAAGAAAGAGAATTATATCTCCAACTCAAATCAAATAATTTTTTTGTAATTATCCTTGCGAAAGAATATAAAAATGTCCCTTTAAGAATGTATCCTTTATTATCCTGGAAGTTTTTCTACAAAAAAATTTAAAAAAAATTTATTATAAAACCCTTACCAAGCACCAACACATTGTGAAATTTCATCTAAATCCGTCCATTGGTTCAGCTGAAAAAAATTGTTTAAATTTATTTCAACTCAAAAACTTAAATTATTCCAAAATTTTTCACAGTACAAACACTTGCAGCTCATTAAAAACCCGCCCAGTTTCTGAACTGTTCCTTATAATTCCGGAGCCGCTGATCGCGAATATTTGGTTTTTAGAAGGTTTGGTTTTTACAAGGCCTTGAAGTTGCCAGCAACACCCACCTTGAAAACGAATTTAAATTGTTGAACTCATCTTAGTCCAGCAATATTAGTATCAAATTAAAGAGAATCAAATAAGGTGTCTTTAAGTAAAGCGCGTATATTTGGACCAATTAAAACACCTACAGATATACATAAATACAAAATATGATAGTCTTTTCTATCTCGTCTATCTCGTAAAGCCAACGAAAAGGGGCCTAATTTAGTTTCGGTGAATTCACAACCGGAGAGTGTTTTAAGCCAACGGGAATCCTGGCATATCATCCAAAAGTTGTTCTCTACCCCTTAAAAGAAGAATAGAAAGCAAGTTAGGCTACCAATGTTCACAAGATTACTTCAACAGATTGTTTAGGTAAATATCTGGGGATTAGTTCTACATTTCATCCATGTAGGAGCAACTGTTGATTTAACTTGCACCTTTATGAACTTTAAACTGCTTAATATTTAAGCTAATAAATTTTTGCATTAACACTAAAAAGACTGCAAGTTGTCCATACCTAGTAGACATCAGATTTCAGTAGAAAAGTACACATCAGATTTGGCTAATTGTAATTGTAGAACCCTAATTATAGAAGTAATTGTAGACCCGATAAATAAATAAAAGTCATCAAAACAAAGGAATGGATGGAAATACTAAACAAAATACAGATATTTAAAAATGAAAAACCATCAAAATGACTGGAATGGTCTTTAGTGTTAAACTTCTCAAAATAAGCCTTTCCGCTTATTCTAAGATCCTCTCTCCCCTGTTTTGAAAACCAACTCAGAACTTCTCGACTGTGAACAAAACTGCGTGATTAAGCTTCTTAGGTACAGTAGAGCATCCAGCTATATTTACTTCTCGGAGCATCATCGAAAGGTGGCATGCGTGGCCTTATTTTACAGATACCTTCTTCAGTAACCATTCAGAGAAAATGATTAATCTGATGCCATCACTCTAAGTGTTCCCCTGGGCAATCCGTTCAAATACTTTCAGCGTACTACGCTTTACACAGACAATTCATTTCTGTACAGTGCAGACAGTACAGACTGTGACCTCCCTGCGAAGACTTTCCCTAGCACCTATGAAATTCATGGGTTCAAGGCAAGTGCACATAACTTCTTTCATCAAAACCATGTCTCCTAAACTTTGCATCCTGCCCAAAGCTATGCAATGACTCGTTTTATATACAGAAATATAGAAATAAGAATCACATTGTGATACTCAAGAAATTTGTACTCAAATCTTTTTACTACTAAAACAAGTTTGAGTCTCTAATAAAGTTAAGTAGTCTGTAAACAGATCGGCTACATCTCCAAGATTATAGAAAACGAAGTTGCCAGGACAGGTGCATAGAAGATTAACCCGGCAGCGCTTTACGTCACACCAAATCGCTCAATCGTTCACATTGAATCGCTCAAAAGGTGTTTTCGCAAAATTCGAAAGAAAAATAATTCCGGCACATTCGGGTTGAGTTAGTAGAGAAATTTTTAAAATTATTTTCTAGTTTTTAACCCTTTACACGGCAACAGCGAATTTTTTCATCAAATGTTGTTTTTTAGATATAAACCTAAATTTAAAAAAACACGTATTTTTTATATTCTTTTATTTTGTAAGGTTTTTTTGTACTTAAAAAACATTAAAAACGAAAAAAGCAAGAAGCATTAAAACTTGTTTTTTTATTTTAATATGTTTAGTTTTAAATGCAAATTTTTAAAGCAATTAATGCATTTGTTGTAGCACAGTCCTACTCCGCATTTTTCGCCAAGTGTTTTTGTGTTTTTTATTAATCCATTAAGCCCTGAGCGTTGCGTTTGCGCAACGTTTGGGAATTTCGCTATATTAAGTAATTCATAAAGACATAAGACTTGAAAATGGATAGAATTGGATTAGAATTGATCGTTTTAGATTCTGCCATACTCAAATTTCAAAATTATTTAAATATTCATACGTTTTTTTGGATCCAAAGTCAAAGATTTTTTTTTGGGGGAATTTTTGAAATTCAATCAAAAATACTTATTCTTCAAACCTATCAAAATCCCTTAGTGGGCTGCATTTTGCAAATTGAAATTTTTTTTTTTTTATTTTTTAAACAAAAAATATGCTTTAAGTTTTGTGTTGCGCGAATGCAACGTTGGGCCTAAACACTGCCAATTTTCATACAACGCAACGCGTGAAAATGTCAAAATCCAAGCAGCTGATATTTTATTGGCACATTTTATTTTCCGCAAATGTTTGATTTATTTTATTTATTTATTTTATTATTTTTTATTATTTTATTTATTTATTTATTTGTGTAATGTTTGCGAAAAACATGACCAAAAAAAAATGGTATGAATTTTTTGCTTGATTTTTTTTCTTGATTAGGTCAATTAATAAGATTGTGTAAAATTTTATGGAAATCGCACAAGCCTTTCTGGGGTCAGGTTTTAATGGGTTAATAAGTTGTAATCACTTTTGTTTCACTAAAATAAATGCGTGTAACTTTTCGCAAAAACGGTAAAATAAGTGCTGTCAAGTAAAATTTAGCTACTTTTTCCCACTATTAATGCCAGTATTTCAAAAAAGGAACCTTGCATAACTAGTTGTAATATAGCAAAAAAGAGTAGATTTGATAATTACTCCCGAAATTACGGGCAATTTTACGGTTGGTTGCAGATATGCAACTGTACCGTGTAAAGGGTTAATATGTCAACTTTAATACAATTTTTTTTAACCCATCGTAGGGTATAAAAACGTAGGGTTGTTGTCTTTTGTTGGCATGGCCGTGTGCAACTTTTCTGTTTCGGTTGGCTGATAGAGTTTACGTTGAGGTTTGTTTGTTGATACTTGCTGGCCGATGATCAACTTATGTGCTGCAGTGTAATTTTAATTAAATTAATTATTTGTTGGCTTGTTGTTGATGCGCTGGAAATATGTGCAACGTATGAAAAGAGCAACAACTTATTTTTTTTATTATTTTATTAACCTATATTTACTGCTCATAAAAGTGAGAGTGTGTAGGAGAAAAAATATATTGAAATGCTGCTCATAATGAGGCGATTCCATCAAACAAAATATCTACGTTTCAATGGAAAAAATTACATTGAAAGGTTGTAACATGAACTAAATTCCAGTGAGGACAGGAGTCAGGAGTCTTACTAGAATTGCTTAGCTCAGTTTTCTCAGTATTGCAACCAATAACATTTCAATTAAACTTTTATCCTTATTAGTTATGGTTGTTATGGATTCAATGAAATGGATTTGAACAAAAAACCCACAGAGAAATATTCAACATTGAGTCTGGTGTTGAGGAAATGGAAAGAACTCCTTTATATTACAATCCTTCTTAACCCTCAGAGAAATATTGAACATTGAGTCTAGTGTTGAGGAAATGGAAAGAACTCCTTTATATTACAATCCTTCTTAATTATATTTAAATAATTCCTCAATTATTGTCCGTTTACTAGCACATTTGCACATTTCCAATTAATTGAATTGCCTCCACTAGCGGCAAAATAATTAAAAATTATAAAATCGACGCGTTTTTCGAACAAAATTGCAAAGTCATCAAATGCAGAAAAAACGCAAAAATATAGTTGATGAAAAATAATGACATTGCTGCACGCCAACGCACACATACAATGCCAACTAACAACGATTAACGCCTTTAAAAAATCAAACAAACACAACTCGCGTGCAACTCTCACTAAATAAATAAACCAAAAACAAAGAAAATAATAAATTTATAAAAATAACAGTTTGACAGCAAATTCAGAAAGGCAGCAGCAATACAAAGTAATACTTATAATAAAAATATCCACTAACAAAGTGTAAAAATAACACATGAACGAAACCCGTCAGCGCAGTTGCGAAGAAATTTCAAACGAAATTAGGAAAAGGCGTGCGACGCGATGGGCGATCGGTGACCGCAAAACATGCAACACGTCAGGCAGACACGCACCGCCGACGAGACGTTGGGAACTGCATTTCGGGCCGAGGTGGCCAGAGTGCAGCACACGCACACAAACGTGTTAAATACAAAAACTTTAATGGATTTAGCGATGTGCGTTTTTATTTTTGCACCACCGAAACAATAAAAAACCCGCTAAATATGTCACTTCTATAAATCCGTCCGGCTGGCGAAATCGGCAGCGCACCCTGGTTCGTTTTTGGTTTTTGCTCTTGCGGCGAATGCGAATAATTCATGTCGAAAATAAATAAAATGTCACGCATACGCCCGGTACGCCCAGCGCTGTTCCGGCGCGGCTCTTTAGCAGATACTCGAAGAGTTGCGCTCACTGCACGCGACTTGCATTCCAAAGGATTTTTATGGCCATCGCTGCTGTTGTTGTTGGGTGCAGTTGTTGTTGTTGTTGCTGTTATTGTTGGCAATTACCAACATGCTTATTACTCGTGCCAGTGCAGCAATATTAAAATAGTTGCATTTACTGCCACCGCACGTACCGATACACACACACACACACACACACTTGCATTGAGCATGCACGCGCCAATAGCCGCTGCTTACAATTAAAAAGCGGAATACGGCCTGACTGTGGGCGTGCCTGTGGGAAGCATAAATTAACCTCATACAAGCACATAACACCTTGGCGGCGCTCGGCATGGGCCAACAACGTGCAACAAGGTCTTTTATGCTATTTTGCGAAACCTCAAAACGCAACTCGCCTATTTAATTATGCAATTATGGTCTTTTCTCCAGAGATTATTGAGAACTGATAAATAATTTGCGGCTATGCTGTCAACGGCACACAACACCACAAACGCACACAAATGCCACTGCTTTGTATTTACAGTCATTGTGTGTCGATGTGTCCGACGTTGTGGGATTTTGCTGTGCGCAAAGAAAAGTGACGAATTTTTCCATAAAGGAGTGTTTGTGCTGAAATTACGTGTTTCAATTACCGACAAGTCTCATACGCAGGTCAATTAATTCGATTCGGTTTGCATATTTATTGGTTTGTAATTTACGGTAGCATTGAAAAATTTGCTTTATGGTAAATTAGTTTTGTCAATGGTCGTGAAGCTTGACAATCAATTTGAAGTAAGTAATCAATTTTGAGCAATAAAATAGAAAACAAATGTGTAAAACGTGCTTGACGCTCTGTGACCGAGTGACTTTGGAAGCTCTAGTTTCACGAATTGAATATTAAACAAATTCAAATAAGATTTATTAAAATCACTTTTTCTCTTTCTCACTTCTGAAATGAATCAAAGAGGATGCATCTTTGACAGCCAAGTGGCAATCAGTGCCTTTAGCTCACATGTCTCATGTTTCGACATCAAAAGCAGCAATAAGCTGCCATAAATCCTCAAATTAGTTGCCTCAGCAGCTTAACATCCACGTTTTATGGGTGCAAAGTCACACAGATACTCCAGGGCAGACAAAGCGCTAAATTAGATTTATCAATGTAATGAACTTTGCAAATTTTGGCCGCTCTGTCAGCAATGGCTTTGCTTGACTTTTTTGCGTTTTTTTTTCTTGCTCCATTACACAGTGATTCGTTGCATAGACAAAATTAAAATAATTTATAGTCTCAGAATTTCACGATTTTGATGTCATTTGAAAGGTAAAACTCCAACTAAAAAAACCCCAAAAAATCGGTGCGAAAAAATAATTAGTGCAATTGCAAGAGCTGCTCAAAGTCGGAACTTTTTTCACCAAAAATTGTAAACACATAATTTCTGTTTTTTAGTCTATTGAGTAAAATTTTTTAAACACATGGTTACCAAGAAGTTACTAAAACTTTCAATACAGATTAAGAAATGATGTGGCCATTTTCGCTTTTAACGTTTTCTCAAAATTTACAAAGCTGAAGCTTTTACTTCACTTTTAATTTAAAATATTTTTCAAAATTAAAAATCTGAAAATTAGCAAAACTTAGAGAAAAATATCTAAAAAGTATATCAAAGTATGTTCCTGGATTTTTTTATTTTAAGAAGCATTCTTTCTTTGTCGGATAATGTAATTACATCCTCCGATATTTTCCGATCTCAGAAAATAATCCAATTTGAAAAGTGGTCTAAACACCTATTTTTCGACAAAATTTATTTAATTTATCCCTAAAAGTATGCAATCAGCATGAAAAATTGAGAAAACTGCACAAATGCAAAACATACGTCTATTATTATCATTTTTATTGCAAAACTAAAGGGTCCTGAGACAATTTCTGTTACTCTTTGGAATTGAAGTTACCGATTAAATGTAAAATCTGAAAAATCTAGCCAACACACTGTGTGCTATAGCTCACCAAAAATTACGAAAATTGCAAATTTAAGTCTCAGGCATTGCCAAACTACAAAAGTTTAAGAAAAACAGAATGGATATTTCACTTCAACAGACCATGTTTAATTAGTAAACCAAATTTTATGAAGATCGGACCACTCCTTCTAATTTTTTCCCGCAGTTGTACGGCAGCCGCCGTAGCTCAGCTGGCTAGTGCGTTGGGCCGCGAGTCAAATGCGACGCTCGAACCCAGGTTCAAGACCCCGTTGCTGCTAACACCGAAAAAAAGAAAAACAACAATTTTTCTTCCGGCGGCTGTCCTTTCAGCAGGAAATGGCAAACCTCTGAGAGTAATATTGCCTATGAAAAAACTCCCAACTCGCCGTTCGGAATCGGCATAAAACTGTAGGTCCCTTCCAACCTTGTAAAAATTCGCACGCACAACACGGATGGTTGCGGGTAGCTAGGCCTTAGTCGCGGTATCGGGCTGTCGTGCCAGTCAATTATTAAAATTAAAATTGTATGGAGTCGAATCACTGTGCATTGTACTTAATATTAAACCAATTTAAATTACATTGTACAAAAAATATTTATATGCAATAAACATTGCGTAAGTATCAATAACCATATGGGATCCATATTAGTTTTCAACGAACTTCACACAATGGGTACCTACAAGTTGACAATAGGACAAGTGAACACAAAAGCTGCTAGCATTGTTGTAATTTAATGTAACAAGTCTGATCAAAACTAAACTGAAAGTGCAAAATAAGACTGCTAAAGGTTGTTGTAAAGGATCAGTATTGTTGTGGGTTTGTGTATGAGCTAATGTGCAGAGAATTCTGGGTGCATTGCGCTGGTTTTGAGGGATGCAAAAGTAAGAAGGATGTAAAGGAGAGTAAGGAGACAAAGTATTGAATGACGAATTTATGAAGCCATTAAAAAGTACAAATGCTGAAGAAAATCTTCGTAGGGAGGTCAACCCACAATACAGGTTATCATCGGTCCATAATATTGGTAATTTGTGGTATAGGGAACGCAAAGAAGAATTCCAAGATAGATGGTTACTGGTTTCAATGCATAACAACCCCAACATTTCTAACAATTAAAAAAATCCCTTAGACTCTCCGACGTAATAAAACTTAGTAATTCATGGCGGTTTAGGTTCTTCTATAGTACTACTGTGTACAAAGAATACCCGGAATTCGATTTCTTCGATTATCGTGGTGTTGTGCATTATGAGTTCCTTCCGCCGGGCCAAACTGTCAACAAGGAATATTACTTGAGCGTTATGCGTCGTTTGCGTGAAGCTATTCGCAAAAAGAGGCCGGATTTATGGAGAGACAACTCTTGGTTTTTGTATCACGATAATGCACCATTTCACACGGCATTGGTTCTTCGTGAGCATTTCGCCAACTCATATCGTTCCACAGCCACCGTATTCGCCTGATTTAGCTCCTTGTGACTTCTGGCTATTCTCCAAACTCAAAAGACCACTTCGAGGACACCGTTTTGAATCGATTGAAGAGATTCAACGTGAATCGCCGCGCGCATTGAAGGCCATACCGGAAGGTGACTATTTGGCATGCTTCGAAGATTGGAAAGTCCGTTGGCATAAGTGCATTGCATCGGGGGGGACTACTTTGAAGGCGATGAAATTGATTTGGAAGAATAAATAAAGATTTTCTGAATTATAAACAAATTCCGGGTATTCTTTGTACACAGTAGTACATGTCCTCTTCTGCTTAGCAATGGTTACTCCTCTTGAACCGGCATAGAGCATTACAGTGTATGATGCGCTTTTGGAGTCTTCTCTGCTGTCTCACAGAGACTGTAGACGCTTATCTATCTTGAACCAATTGTATACAAATATTTCCTCAGCTTGCAGTACCCAGTTAGAAGCCCTATAATCTGTCTTAGCTGGTCTTTTCTATGTCTGAGGGAAATCGGTTATGTTTTCAAACCAGGGACCATAAAAATTATAAGCTAAATATAAAAATCAAAATATAAAACTTATTTTTCGATTTTTACTTTGCCCTCACCGAATAAAAATTATTTGTTGATTTTTTTTTTAATAAGAATATAAAAATTATTTGTTGACTTTTAGTTTTTGGGGGAAAAATAAAAATTATGCGGTGAGTTTTGTTTTTCACTTGCAGAATGAGAATTTATTTTTCAGTTTTGTTTTTTTTCACAAAAGAAAAAATAAGGGACGAGTTTTTGTTTTTGATTTCAAAATAAGCCTCATGTGGTAAGTTCAATTTTTCAAATTGTATTCTAATGAGTGTTTTAGATCGTCGGCCGAGATGTCCTTCAGGATGTCCCCAAAATTCTTGTTTATTTTATTAAGAGGGGACTTCTTGTTTGGAGACCACCTGAACTATTTTCCAATGGAAAATATTTATTTTTTAATATTCAACATTTTTCTCAACATCTCAAGCAGAGCTAGCAATTTATGAAAAAAGTATTAAATGAAGGTTTCGTGCTTAAGGCTTTTTATTTTTTTGGGGGAAGTTTTGAGAAAGTTTTGGTGTTTGAAGACCCCCTATTTTTTAATGAAGAATATTTTCCCAAAAGACAATATGGTATTTTTCCAATATTTTATTCAATACAAGCTTTTTATGAAAAATTTTTCCGAAAAAAGATGAAAAAGGGGGGTAAGGAAAGTGAGAGGGGGGTTCATGTGTACACAAAAAATATTCACACTTTTAATGCAAACAACTTTGTCTTGGACATCAAAGCTCTAGCTCTTCAAGTTTTTATACTTTCCGTGTAAAAGTCTATAGGGACCCCTTTAACCTTTATGTGCAAATTACAAAAAACTCAGACGTGCTGGACTATTACTTTGTTCGGCAAAAATGATATGTACGATGTCGTCTTTCAGAAATATACGGTCGTTACTTTTTTGCAGAGAAAAAGTTCGAAATTGTTGTACTGTGTTATTAGCTGAACTATTTATTGTAAATATTTTACGACACACTTTTTATCCAACTTTGTTTGAGTAAAGATTTTTAAATTATGTGCACTTTTTTATCGAAACATTTACACATTAGTTCCATTTATTCAAACAGTTTGATATGCTGACATGTTGGCGCTTTCGCGAGCCTGTAATTCACTTTGCTCATGTGACTGCATTCAACAGTTAAAAAAAATGCCATTAAATGCGGTCGTTAGTTGACACTTCCGGTTATCGATTAAGCGCCGTGCTTCCTTCCTTCCTTTTTGCACCTCTTTCCTTCCTTTGACGCGTGCGATAGTGCAACGTTGTCTGCTGCCAATGTGGTGTGATGCATTGAAATGGTGGACATATTTAAGGTTTGGTTGCTTATGGAAAATTTTACTTCTTGCTCTCCTGATATTCGTGAATGCTGCTACGACCAGCGCGCATTGTTATCCTTCCTGAACCAACGCAATGCTTCGCATTAATAGGAGTCATCCCCTGCGCGTTTGTTCAGTTAAAAAAAAAAAAAAAGTGTGGCTAGGCTGTGGTGTTGCATTTGATGTGGTTGTTGTAAAGTCACAGCACTACAGTATTCAATGTTTTGTTCTAAAAGCGTAATATGTAGTTAAATTTGTATTGTTAAAATATTACTTAACCCTTTCCGATCAATTCCGCATTTCTTGAGATAACAATTTTTCTTTCAAAATATTGACTCTCAATGAACATTTTAGCAACAAAATACCAAAAGCTCAATACATTTTGTACGATATATCGTACAATGGTCCACAAAGGAGTAAAATACATGAAAGTTTTGTTTCGTTTTTTTCAGTTTTATGAACAATTCATTGATTTTGTTGATAGAAAACAACAAAAAATCAAAACGTGATTTCATTTTGATCGAAACTTATATAAATTATATATAAACAATTGAGTCACTTTTATTCGGCCTTATATAAGCGTTGTTGTTGTTGCAAAGCCCTTTTCCCCTCAATAAAACACAGAATCAATTAAAATTCAATTATTATTGAATATAGCCGATTCTTATTATCGTAGTGGGAGTGGCAAGTACGCATGTCTAACCTTACATAACCTGTGTCTGCCCAGTAAAACACAAAATCGTCTAGTAATTCTTATTTTTAATCGAAAATTGCCGAATAGTCGAATTTTATTAGCCACGTGGCTTACAGATGGGCGTGGCAGGCATACAAACGCAAAAATTCTATTACCAAACCCATAACTTAAAAAAAATGCAAACATAACTTGCAACCTTTGCTTTCCATTTGTGCGATATATCGTACAAAGGCTCGGGAAAAATATTTAGACGCAAAAAATTTTAAATTTAATAAGTTTTATAAATCAACTGAGATTCAAACTTTGAAATTGCTTCGCTTTTTGGTACCAAAAAGTGAAAATTCCTACGCAGAAGTACCGTCATTTGCTGGTTTTTCAAATTCTTGCAAAAAGTTGCTTACAAAACGCACTCATACTGTGTAGCCACGGCTATAATGATTTATATTTTTAAACAGAATGGTACAACATAGCCTACTTAATAAGAACTAAAAAACCGTTCCATAAAAAAGCGTTCGCTGTCAAATAAAAAATCTTAGAAACAATTGTACAAATTTCCAAATCGTACAAATTTCCGGAAAGGGTTAAGATACTTTAAGATAAATCCGTTTTATATATATTTATGTATGTGTAGATATGCCCAAACACGCATCGCAGCCACTTTACGGCAATGCTGGCATTAACTATCACCGCAGTTGTTGTAGCACAGCATTGTCAACGCTTTGGTTGTCACAATGGCGTTGTTCGGCGCAGTTTGTGCGTTGCTTGTTATCGCCATAACGGTGCTTGTTGTTGTTTCTGTTGTCACTGTTGCCGCTGCTGTAGTTATTGTCATCGTCATCATCTTCATTGCCTTCAAGTGCACTTTTTTGTTGTTATTGTTATTGTTGTTCTTGCACTCAGCATTGCCATCATCGTCATCAACGACGCTATCGTAAACATTACTTTGCAACGGCCTGCACAGTGACTACAGCAACAACAACAACCACAAAGCCTGTGACTGGTTGCCTTTTAGCACTGCTCGCTCGCGGCTCCAAGTGCCGCAAGTTGCATCTATGGCAAAATATGTTAAATGGTCATAACTTGGCGTTTTATTTATGACCGCATGGCACGTGATATGGCGACGCTCACGTGCGCCAAGCAGCGAGCAGCAACCAGCGAGCAAGTGCGAGCCTCGTCTGTGCTGTTCATGCAACAAATGTTGTTGCAGTGGCTGTCGGTGACAAAAGTGCCATACAACAATGAATGTGTGTGTGTGTGTGTGTTGGTGTGCGACAAATGTCCTATAAAAACTTATGATGGGGATTGTCGCTGGGCGCAGTGTCGAGTAAAGCTGCGAAAATGAATTCAATTTTAAAAGAGTAAAAACGTTTGCGCTGTGTGCTACTTTTCTGTCGCAACTTCGTCTCGCGTTGGCAACTGCGGTCAGCCCTGAAGGGCCAAGGAGTGTTCGAGCATATCGCGTCTTCGGTTTGCGCGGCCAGTAAACAAACAAATTTATTAATCGAATTAATTTGCATTTGCATGCGACAGGCGGCCGCAAACGTTGGCACGTCGTCTGGGTCGCTCAAGTCATTCCGCTGATTGGCATAAATGGGAATTGTGTGTGCGGCGTGGAAATCCTGTGTGCCTTATCAGCACCGCGACACCGACTCCAGCGCGCAAATACGTCAATAAAGGTGCAACAATGAGGTAACAACGATTGACTCGCATTACAAACCCGAAAGCAAATGAAAATGCAGCGCGTGCAAAACCACCAAAGCGCCGCTGCCGTCAGTTGCCGGGCGGTGAAATGTAAATTATGAAATATGCCAGCAACAAGCCAGCGACCCGTACAACAGTCGCCCGACACTGTCGCGGCGCGTTGCGCGCAAAATGCATAAACTCGATTGTGCAAACTGCATGCTTGTTGCATAAATATAGGCGCGCACGCCACGCCATACACACGTCAGTGTTTGTGTGTGTGTGTGTGTGTGTGCGTCGGCACCGCCGCGGCGTGTGTTTGCACATATACGTAATTCATTTCTTGTTAGTTGTCACGCAATTCTGCTATTCCGGCGCTGCGGCCCACCCGGCCACTTCGTCACTGCGGCCGGTTGTCATGTTGCACTGCCACTTGACGACCGGCGCCCGCTTTTACTACTCGTATTATGCGCAAAAGCCTCACGTTGACGCCCTTCTAGCTACGCACGTCGTTGCATGCTGTCTGGCTGGGTGTTGCCTTTGCTTTTGTGTGCGTGTGCGTGTGTTTTTGTGGCGGTTCGTTCAGCGTGCATAACCACAAAATGAGCGATCAACTGCGCTGGCACGTGGATTTATTTCGCCCGATTGTGGCATTTTGTGTCCGCTCAACTGTGCGCGACGCACGGCACACGCGTATGAAGTGCCAGTCGGCCGCACGTTAATTAAATGCCAGTGTGCATGTGTGTGTGTGTGTGTGTGGTTGTGTGTGCCGCTACTAAAACCTTCGCTAAGCATTAGATATGTGCCGCGTTGTTTGTGCGCCTTTACGGGGCTCATCTGCATCCGCAGTGTCCAAAAGTGCGGCAATCTGCTTTTATTTAGGCACTTAACGCTTCGTTGTTTGCTGTTTGGCGTTGTGCCATTAACCTGTTAACTGCCCTTTGGCCTGCAGCCGTTATGACAAGCCTATTTCTCATTAAAAATTATACAAGAAAATATGACCAACCAGAAATTAGTTAGAAGGTTAGAAAGAAATTAGAAATCAGAAATTAGTTAGAAGATTAGATTGTCGACTGCTGTTTTTGGTGTTTAAAACAGGGACCGTAAATAACACTGTGCAAGTCCAAAATTTAGACATGGGGGGGACCTACTGGGTGAGTTTCCTATAGGTATACTGAGTTGAGATCCACCAGCCGTTTGGTAAGATTGGCTCTAGTTTATGAGAAATCCGACTTTGAAGTTTGGTAATTGTCGTCAAGTTTGTCGCTTACGTAGGTTAACACTCATATAATTGACACTCATACGCCACGTTGCGCTGCGCTCAAAAATGCACATATCGCAATTACACAGTTTAAATGTACTTTTTTGGATTGGTGTCTTAAGCAAATTTGTTGGTCGTTAAAATATTTACAAACTTGCCGAAGACAGTAAAGCGATATTCGGAATGATTTAGGACCTATTAGAATTTAAACGTTCGAAGACTTAAGCGACGAACTCGACAAACTTAAAAGTCGGATTTCTCATAAACTAGAGCCAATCTTACCAAACGGCTGGTGGATCTCAACTCAGTATACCTATAGAAAACTCACCCAGTAGGTCCCCCCATGTCTAAATTTTTGAGGGCAAATTTCACGCACAGTGTAATTATTATTGCAATATTTTTAATCAAAAAAATCAAGATGATGGAAGCATTGCAGATATATTATGTACTGCAATAAAGTAATTGTTTTTGAAAGCAGTTGTCGAAAAAGCAATAAACCAATATTTCTCGATTTTTATTTTCCGCTCACCGAATAATAACACTGTACAACAGCATTTCTGCGACAGAGTAACGACCGTATATTTCTGAAAAAGCGCGTCCTACTGATAACACTGGTATAATGAATACCTTAAATATCCAAAATTGTTCTTATTTTTCTATTTATATATATTATATCTAGAGCTTTCTTTTGTACGGTGACTTATAGTGAAATTTTGCGTTCAACATTTTTCTCATACACAATTACCCTCAAAAATCAAGTTTTGTAGGAGATTTTAGTACCAATTTTGATTAAGTACGAAATAAACACTTAAACACATTTTCAGTTTGGCTTAATTCTGGCGTTCAAGTTAATTTCTGAGCTTTGATGTATTCAGAGACCTATAGTAGAATTTTATGGCGAATATATTCATGGTACATTTTAAAAAGTCCTGTTTTACAGGACATTTTTGGCATTTTAGAAAAAAGGGTCAAATTGACCCATACAAATAGGAGCTACAGGGTTAAAATGCTCCACAAAAATGTTCTTCGTAGTATTTTACATCAAATTGCTGAACACATCATATACCTAAAATGTAAGGTTACATGGTTTTCGTATGCCGATTCACCATAAGAATGTGCAAAAGGGGGAAAACTTTGACCCCCCTAAAAAAAATTCAGATGTAAACTTTCAAAACGCCGATACACGTATATTTTTTTTGGTCCCCTCTACCAGAATCCGTTGTCAGAACCTTTTTATTTTTTTTTGTGCAGTGTAATTTTTGCCGAACAGAGTAATAGTCCAGCACGTCTGAGTTTTTTGTAATTTACGCATAAAGGTTAAAGGGGTCCCTGTAGACCTTTACACGGAAAGTATAAAAACTTGTAGAGCTAGAGCTGAGATGTCTAAGAGAAAGTTGTTTGCATTAAAAGTGTGAATAATTTTTGTATGCACATGAACCCCCCTCCCCCTTTCCTTACCACCCTTTTTCATGTTTTTCGGAAAAAATTTTCATAAAAAGCTTGTATTGAGTAAAATATTGAAAAAAAATACTATATTGTCTGTTGGGAAAATATTCCTCATTAAAAAATAGGGCGGGTCTTCAAACACCAAAACTTTCTCAAAACTTCCCCCAAAAAAATAAAAAGCCTTAGCAATTTTGTCACTACAAAGTTTAAGTGTTCTTTTATTTGATTTGCTCGAAACACGTGCTTACAATAGTTTTATAGTTTGTAATAAAGAAAATTAAGTTATTAATTTGGTATACAGGCGTTTGTTGATTTGTGCTTATTTAAGGCAAAATGCATTGAATTTTATTTCCTTTGTGCAGCAACAATTTCGCAGACTACCTCCAGTATCTGTTGCGATTTCATAAGCTTTGGTTTGAGTATTTAAATGTCATTGTTGTCGATGCGCTCATTGTGCTCCTGCACCTGCTTCTTCACATCCTCGTACGACGGTATGGTCTACAACATTATTTAAATGGAATTAATTCAAAAAACTTAATAATAAAATTATATAATAATAATAGAATAAATAATAATAAAACTAATAAAATTTAAACTATTTGTGCATTGTTAGTATGTGCCAAGTTGATACAAAATTGTTATATGAGCAATTTTTTACGAGCATTCGAGTGAAATATGAATTTTTCGTATCTAATTTTTTGGATCAAACGAAAAAAATAAAAATGTACAAAATGTTATCATCTCAATAAAATATTATTTTATATGCTTTTTACCATCACACCTCATAAAACACTAATTTATTTAGCAAATAATTTATGTTTACAATTTTAAGTAACACATTCAGTTTTAATGATGTAAATTATTGTTAGTTAAACAGATTTTTTCCATACAACAAACAATACAAATAATACTCTTAAATGCTGCAAACCATGTTAAGCCACAAAAGAAGTGCGTGAATTGGCCAGCGATATGCAAAAGTTCACAATACAAACACACACGCACACATTTTCGCGTGTTTTTTTTTTAATTCTGCGCAGTTATTTCAATGCGTACGAGTGTTTTTATCTCAAATGTGCAATTTATTTAAAGCGCAGTAAGCCAACTGCAACAACAGTGCGCACATAAATACTCACCTAATTTTAAATATTGCTTTTAAAAATGGCATTACATGCTTTTAAGCGCGCTTGTGTTGGTTTTCGAGCGGGCAGGACTTTTCCGTTTTGTTTTTGCCTTTGTTCAACAGCTGATATCGCATTTTCAAGCGCACGCAGCAGTGTTTGATTTAATCGCTCTTACATAAAGTTAAATTGCACACAGAAAAATATAAAAACTACACAAATGTTGAAAATATGTTGCCTACAGAAAACATTGACTCCATTAAATTGAAGTCCGTATTGTGTTACAGTCTTTAGTTGAACGAAAATACATGCATTCTACATAAATAAAATACGTTGTCGGAGCAGTACAGGCGATAGACGCCCGAAAGTATGCCACACAATTTGTATTGTTTATTTTAGCACAAATAAGTCAACATCAACGCTTGAATGGTGTGGCATACTTTCAGGCTAACAGGAAATTATGCGCATTGCTCTGAAGTACAAACATTATTCTTTAAATTACATGCAAGTTTAACTGTTGTTATGAACAAAACTTAAGCCACCTACAACGAAACACGCTTCAAGTGCTACAGTAGAGAACAACAAATGAGTGATTAACAAATAAAAACAGCCTTCAAATAAATTGCACAAGCAGAAGAAGCAGCAACTAGCGCCAACGCTTCGCACTGACCTGCCAGTAGTCGTTGTCCCAGCTGGGGAACATGCGCGTGAAGACGCGCGGCTCGTGGCCCTGCGTGATGCGAATAATGCTGACCGTGTCGACGGTGCGATCAGTGGGCTCCTGCTTGACGTATTTCTGCAAAACAATTCTCAGTTAAAAGAAAATCTCGCTCGTTACAAAACCGAAATCCACCTTGGCCATCTGCAGAATCTTGCGATTCTCCTCGACAGAGGCGCCTGATCCCACCCACAGATAGATTTCATCGCCAGCATCCAGCAGCATCACATCATCCACATCGAGGTCCTTAAATTTTTTTTGTTTTTGTAAAACTAAAATATCAACAATCATAATTCAGCCACTCACCGTTTGCTCAAAGTGCGTCACTTCCTCCACCTTGGTGCGCCAGGCCACCAAGCGACAGTGGAAGAGTCGCGGCTCCAGCAGCGGTGCGCCCGCGTCGTCGAGGGTGCGATCGTAGATGCCTTCGCCGTTCAAGTCCTCCCAGAACTCATTGGGCTCGGCGCCTTCAGCGATCTCCTCCAGCTCTGCATCGGGCCAGTAGTTGGCAAAGCGCTCAAGTGCCATTTTCTTCTCAAAGTCCGAAGCGCCCTGTTAGCAAAACATGCAATGTAAACATTACACAGCACAACAAAAACACACTTTTTTCTGTTGCATGGAGTTTTTCTAATGTTTCCTACTAATTTGGGTGCGCTGTTTTCGAATCTATCCTCAGATTTTTTCTAGCTGCTCTAGTTAGTGAGATATAGGTACCATGTCATTTTTTCAGTTTTTCCTCTACTTTTTCCATATTTTTGATCGTAATTTCTAAACCAAAAAACCGATTGACATGATTTTCACCTTATCGCATTAACAACACCACACAGCTTCTTTTCCGATGCAACTTAGTTATATAAGTTTTAAAATGCCGCGGTAATTGGACATCAAAGTCAAAAAATATGGAATTTTAAGGCGTTTTCTTTGATGGTCAAAAACATACACATTTTTTGTAAAGAAATTAATGAGTTAGATGTATAATAAAAGCCGACACATCAAACAATACAACACAGCCAAATTATTTGGCGGAATACACATTCGCATCGAAATAATAGCAAAAATGTAGTATAGCCATTTTCATCACTTTTCATACTTTTTCCTTAAAAAAATAGGAGCCTAAAAATATGCAACCTTTTTAATTTTTTTTTGTTAATTTGGGTGCGCTGATTTCGAATCTATCCTGAGATTTTTTCTAGCTGCTCTAGTTAGTGAGATATAGGTACCATGTCATTTTTTCAGTTTTTCCTCTACTTTTTCCATATTTTTGATCGTAATTTCTAAACCAAAAAACCGATTGACATGATTTTCACCTTATCGCATTAACAACACCGCACGGCTTCTTTTTCGATGCAATTTATATTTATAAGTTTTAAAATTCCGCGGTAATTGGACCTCAAAGTCAAAAAATATGGAATTTTAAGGCGTTTTCTTTGATGGTCAAAAACATACACATTTTTTGTAAAGAAATTAATGAGTTAGATGTATAATGAAAGCCGACACATCAAACAATACAACACAGCCAAATTATTTGGCGGAATACACATTCGCATCGAAATAATAGCAAAAATGTAGTATAGCCATTTTCATCACTTTTCATACTTTTTCCTTAAAAAATAGGAGCCTAAAAATATGCAAAATTTTTTATTTTTTTTGTTCCGGGCAATTCAAAATATTTTTGTTTTTTGCTTGTATTTCAGACTGTAAATGGAACATATAAAAGAGCAAATAATTTGGCTGTGTTGTATTGCTTGATTTTTCTTCTTAAGATATTCATATACTTCGTAACTTGATTTATGAAACATCTGTACAATTTTCGCCATCAGAAAAAACGCCTTGAAATTCAATATTTTCCTACTTTGAAACCTTATTACAACGCCAATTTAAAACGCATAAAATTGATTATTGTCAGAAAAGATGGCGTGAGATGTTGTTAGTGCAACTATATAAAAATCATGTCGATAGGATTATTGGTTCAGAAATTACTGTCGAAAACGAGAAAAAAGCCAAGAAAAATTCGAAAAAGTGACACGCCCATTTTTTTCGAAAACTAGAGCTGTTACATAAAAACGGAGTATGGTTTTGAAAACAGCGTGGAAAAACTATTCAGAACTATGTAAAAAACTCCATGCAACAGACATGCTGTTGTGCAGTGTTATCCATCTTTTAGCCACCTCAATGCTTGCTTACCAATCCAATCCAGATGTAGATCTTGTGATCGCGCAGCGTCACCAAAGCAAACGCATCGCCCGAGGCCAACGACGACGAATCGGCGTTCACCTCGCTGGCGTGCACATCGCTGGCATCGGTGCCGCGCACACGATACAACTGCGCCTTCACCGGTGTGCCGGTGAATGTTGTGAGCAACTTGCCCTTGAAGATCTTCAGGAAGTGACGCGGCTCGTGGCTCTGTGCGGTGCGCACCAAGATGGCATTCTGGTCAGCGGCCTTCGCCATGGCGTCCTCGAACGAGCGCTGCTTTATGCCGTCGCTCGCTGTGGCGCCTTCCCACACATAGACAATGGTGCCCGACTCGCCGCTCTTGGCGTTGTATTTGTAGGTGATGATGTAGGAGGCAAAGCCCAGCAGCGGCATTGTGGTTTCGAACGGCAACACATGCTGGCTGACTTCGTCGCTGTCTGCCTTTGCAACATACTGAATAACCTGCAAATGGTTAAAAGTATTAAATCTAGTTTCAAGTTCGTGCAGAAATTGCATTGAACGCACCTCTTCGACGTCGTTCTGTCCATTGTCGGGCATGAAGCCAATTGCACGTCCACCGCTCTTCTTTAGGCTCTTCACCACCGAGTCCACATCGTCGATGGCATCGAACTCGGAATCGTCGCTGTCGTAGCCCAGGGCCGAACGCACCAGACGCGTGTGCGCCATGCCCACATCGCGCCAAGTGGCAAAGTACTGCTTGAACGGCGCCGATTCGGCGCTTTCCACCACACGATGTATCTGCGTCCAGGCGGGATACTTCTTGGTGCGCAAAAACTCCTGCGCCTTGGTCATGGCATTGGTCTTCTCCTTTTGCGTGGAGCCGCGTCCAACCCAAACATAAATACCGGACCCAGTGTCCAGTATGAAGCAATCGTTGCTGTCGAGCATTTCCTGGCGCAGTGGCTTCGAAGCGATTAGATCAATCTTCAAGCTGCCGCTGGCATCGGTCACCTTGTAGAGAGCGACAGCGTTGGCATCGGCCACCTCGAAGGCACCATCCTCCTCATCGGTGGACTCGTCGGGCACTTGGTCAGGCGAACCGGAGCCGAGCGTGGTGAAGAAGTGCTGCCTATCGCTTTCGGTGCTGAACTCATCTGAATTTTGAAGAGTTTCTTGCTCAAAACAAGCTGATTCCAGTTCGCTGCTTTGAGTGTACACTCACCGATAATATTAACCCTGGCACGTCCGTGATGGTCTTGATCGCGAATCTGATTTGCCGCACTGATGGCTTTCAGTTTTTCCACGCGCTTCGCCTGCGCGCCCACGTACACCAAAATCTCATTGCCCGAATCGAGTATGAAGCAGTCACCTTTGTTCATCGACGACACGGACAAGTTCACCTGGCGCACACGTACGTTCCGCTTGCCCTTCACCTGGAACAGACGCTTCTCGCCACCGCCATTGACATCGACATGCTTGAAGCCGCTGCTCACGCCGCCCTGCTCATAGCGGACACCTGAAGTGCAACAACAAAATCAATAAGGCATGTTCAAACTGATAGTTGCAGGCTACGTTGCACAGTGTTGCGAGTTCATATAGCGGAGTGACAAAAATAGAAGGAGTGGTCGTATATAAAAGAAATTTGGTATGCAATTATTGTATGAACAAAGAACTTGCTGTGAAAAATTTCAGTGAAATCAGACCAAACCTTCGACCACCTCCCATACAAACGGATTTGAAAAAACTTTATATTAACAATGAAAATTATCTTAGTTCATAAAAGCTACATTCAAAATATTTGTATTTTAATAAAAAATTATTTATAAATGTGTATATAGATAAAATGCGCTTTTTTCAAAAGTCATTGAAAATAAAATCTCGATAAATTGTTCCACAGCTGCTCAGAAGTTGCTCTTAGAGGGTTAAAATCTATGACTGACCCCCACTAATTTTTCCTCCTGAATATTTCTTTCGAACATACCTACCCCCTATCTCCAACCTTTAATGAGGCTCCCATACAAAATAATCGTTTTTAGAAATTGGGCTCCCGCTCCTCTCAGGTTGGTTCCAGACGTACCATATGTAAGACTAACCCCCATTTATTTTCCCTTCCAAATGTTTTTTCTATACGCACCTAACCGCTATATCCAACTCTTAAGGTGGCTGCCATACAAAACTAGTCATATTCAATGGAACTGGCTCCCCACTTGTAAATGTAGTAGTAAAGTAAGCGAGGAAACATCGTATCTGGGAAAGTAGATTTGATTTGAATGATTTATTCAACAATCATCAACATTCCTGAGTGCACAAAATACAAAAATAATTAAAGTTCAAAAATTTACCACCAGAGGGCATCTCCCATATGATCGGAGTTGTGAGGTTATCAACTTTTGGGTTTCTACAAAGCAAAAATCCAAATATACTGTCGAAACCCCATTAACCTCCCCATTTCGAATATAATTGTAACTTTAGAT
Source organism: Melieria picta (assembly GCA_964056695.1). Classification (NCBI taxonomy): domain Eukaryota; kingdom Metazoa; phylum Arthropoda; class Insecta; order Diptera; family Ulidiidae; genus Melieria; species Melieria picta. The sequence continues at coordinate 108,564,567 of OZ057398.1, forward strand.
TAGTGTTAGGCATCTGTGCGTATTCTGTGGCATCGGTGCTTATTGTGAGTGCCCAGTGGCGCACACAGGGGAGGGGGTTTTGGGGGTTTAAATATATTAAAATATATTAAGTTAGTACAGAAATTTAATTTGAAACCGTCGCATATATGTTCAATCATCAATAACACTACTCGACACAAAAAATGCAACTAAAAAAAGTGTTTCCTAGACTAACTTTGGGCCGCTGAACACGAAACTGAAGATCAAAAAATTTTGTTAGAAGCGTTTTCAAATCTTGGAAAAACCAGCTTTTACCCTGTTGTTTCAGTTATGAGCACATATCTTGTAAACGAACCATCCGACTAACACAAGATGTCCGTCGATCAGAAGATAATACCTTAGCTTTTCCAGAGATATACAGATTGTGACGATGAAAGTTGTAAAAAAGTGAATTTTTCGACCATTTTCAAAAATCATAAATTTTTGAATGTTTTTTTATAGATAAAATAAATTATTTCCTTTGGTTTTAAAACCTAAGATGAAAAATATACTATTTGTGCAAATATTAAGCCTACCATCAATGGAATCGAAAGAAAAATGACAAAGTTATGATGCACGGAGTGAAAACACCAACTTTTCATTTATTACACCGTGACCCATCCAAATGTTGATATAGTCGTGAAACTAGAGGTACCTAATTTACCTGGCATAGTCAGTTTTTCATTTTCTGACCCAAAGTGATTTTTTAAGGACTTTAAAATTTTAAGGACATACACATTTCAAATATTTTTTTAAATATTTGCAGTTGTGCAATAATGAAGATATGGGTATCAAATAAAAGAGAAAAACTGTCTCCTTTAAATAAATTTTCTATTTTGAACTTTCAGGACCAAAATATGTCAGGTAGGGGAAACATACATGATTTGGATCTCAGTCTGTAGATTCATACATCTAAATTTTATTCTATTCCAAAGTTCTCAAAAAAGTTACACGAAACCCCCCGCCCCCCCCGAAACAAAATCCTGCGTGCGCCACTGTGAGTGCCCTCTACGACTGCCAGGAGGATGCACATCGCTCTAATTGGGGTTCTTCTAACTGTAAAATGTCAAGGTGCTATCTTTATTAAACCTCGGGTTAGTGTTGCCGCACTACAAAACAGTTGTTGCTTGAAATGTGATGCACCAGAATGTACAGCAACAGGAACAATAACAATCGAATAGATGCAACTTACCTGCAGTTGGCCAAAGGACCAAAAGGAAAACTTCGCCTGAACTCTAAATCGAAATGGGTTTTCTGTTGGCAATATTCTTTCCGAATACGTAAAGTAGTTTGTTTCTAAAACTCACTAAAGTACCTTTTCATACGTGCAACTGATAACACCGTGCAACAAAAATCAAAAAACTTCAAAAAAGGACGAAATTCATGGATGTAGTAGTGTACATATTAGTCTTTAAGATATATATTTTTTTTTCAAAAATGAATATTGGAAATTTGCAAGGATATTCAAGGATAAAATTTTAAAAGGACATTTTCAACACCTCTTCGTCCTTTTCCACCAAAACATTAAATTTGCTAAGATTCTAAGGATTTTTCTTTTTCATTTGATACCCATATTGTTATTCTACAATGCGCTCAATTTTTAAAATAATGGCTTGAAATAAGCATGTCCTTGAAATTTCAAAGTCCTTTAAAAAACATTCTGACATCAGAGAGAAAAACTAAAAACGCTGTTTTACTACATTTGGCCCCTAGTTTTGCGAGTATATTTCTTTGTCAAATTGCAACATTTTATTATGCACTCATTGCTTTTACATTATCAGAGCTCTTCATTATAGTTCTCGGCCAATGTCTGCTCCACCCATGGACGGAACTTTGAAACACTCGCGTATATGCCAGGGTTTTTTGATTCAGGACATTCATCTCCCCACGACACAATGCCAATGACCTTGTCCTGTTGCACCAACGGACCGCCGGAGTCGCCCACGCAAGCGTCAGTGCCACCCTTTTTGAAGCCGGCGCAGATCTCATTATCCGTTAATCCCGGTCGTTGCTTAATACATTTTTGTTTACCGATAATCGGCACTGCCGCGTACCGCAGAATTGTCGGGTATTCCGGTGTTTCGGTTCGGCCCCAACCAAACACAGTCGCCCAGCTGCCGTGTTGCACTGCCTCTCCAACGTCTGGCAGCCTTATAGCCCGGATGGTGCAGCTGAATGTCAGCGGAGTTGCCAGCCGTATCAGAGCGATGTCGTCGTCTCCTTCATCATAATTTGGATGAACATGGAAGGCCTCGACTGAGAGGCCGTCTGACAATGTGCTTGTACTTCTGTTTTTCTTGCCCGCATACACCTTGATGTATTCCGCTTCCAGGTATTCATAATCTAAGCAATGACCAGCAGTGAGAATGGTTTGCTCGTTGATTATGGACCCACCACCGGCAAAGGAATCGTTTATATGAAAATATACTACGAAACTTGTGTCCACGTCGGTAGCAAGACTGCCGCCTACAATGCGGTTGGTGTCGGTTATAACGTGGGCAACCACTGGTGCGGCCCCACGCAGAACGAATACCAACGCCAGAATCAACTTTCCCAGATAAACGTACATTTCTATCGCTTTCTGAAACTCGAATGATGTCCAATGCATCGACTGGGGTCTTATAAAGGCGATTGTTGCCGATTGAAGCAATATTGAATCACTGTTAGGAACACATGAAGAATGTTGGCTCATTACCAACAAAGTACCAAACCGATATTTTCTGCATTTTATGAACAAACGTAGATAGAAAATTAAATTGAACAAATCGCGAAAATTGGTTTCCAAGACAAATTGCCAATAACCCGTAATGGTTACACGTGGCTTTAATGATTATTCCTCGTTGTCGTTCGTTGTCTTTCGTTGTTGTTGTTGCACTCTCAGAAAATTGAAAATTAAAAACAAAGATAAGCCTTTAGAATGTAAAACTGTGGGACTTTGCAGCAGCGCGAAGTATGTCGGTTCCAGAGCCTCGATGATGATAACACTTGCATTACTTTTCCTCGCTATATGATTTATTGTTTTCGAACATTGTCGCTAATTAGAATAGTTTTAAATTTAATTCTCGATTTCAATTAATTTTAGTTAACTAATTTTATTAATAAGGTTTTTCAGTTTTCTTAGAGTTTTCAGTTTTTAGGCTGATGATGACGGTTATATTGAAGCCGAGGTAGATGATTTGCAGATTCTTAAATTAACAGATGATGAAAAGTTAGATGTGGGAGATTATGTTCAGGTCAAATTCGAAGAGCACAACAAGAAACCCGTTTGCTATGTAGGTGAAATAAAGGAAACCTTCAGCACCTGCACGTATAACGTCAGCTTTTTTCGAAAGACATCTCCATCAAGTTGGGTCTTTGTTAGACCAGAAATAGAGGATGTGGCAGAAATTATGCGTAGCGAAATCGAATTAAAACTGCCAATTCCAGAAAATCCGTCTTCAACTTCCCGTTGTCGTACAAAATATATTTTTAAGATTAACTTGTCCAAATATTTTGTAAAATAAGTTTATTTTTATCCAAATTATTATTTTTTTGTGTTCAATTTTTGTTAACTAGAGACTTATCAATGAAATATCTATTATTTATTTTTTCCTTCGCGTAAAATGAAATATTAATAAATATGTAACGAAATTTTGCTTATTTTTAATCAGAAGCGATTTTATTTTCTTTCACAAATATAGATGTCAAATGTTCCCCTCCCAAAGTCAAATGTGCCCCTTGACTGGGGTGCATTTGACAAAATGACTTTTTTCAAAAAATATGAAATTATAACGAGCAAAATCTTCTGTATAAAAAAATAACTATAAATTTCCAAAATTTAATAATCATTTTCGAGAAAGCAGCATTGATTTTTAAAATTAATCAATCACGTTTCGAGAAATATAGGTTTTAAAAAAAGGTGTCAAATGTACCCCAGTTTCCCCTAGTTAGGTTGTCAACTTTTGGGTCTGTACGAAAAAAAATCAAAGTGTACTGTCGAAACTCCATTAACCCCTCTATTTCGAATATAATAGTAGTCGTAATTGATTTTCCAAAGCTATCTTCAACAAATTTTTCCATCAGCAACAGAGCATTGTTTGCTATTGGCATTCCCCCAAACGGTGAAAATATCGCGAATTTGCACTCAAATCTTCACCGAAAAATGCCAATAACTTGCATTCACGCAAATATGCGCAGCTGAAAATTTTAACACTAGAATGCCCGAAAATCTGACCTACCTAAAATACCCATAGGTAGTCATTTTGACTACCATATTGTTTATTGACTTTTTTTTTAATTTTATTGGTTTTCAAGTAGCAAATATGAATAAATGCACATTATATTAAATTAAAATAAGTACTCCATTTTTATTTTTTATGGTTTACAAAGAAAATTCACTTAAATATAATGGCGTACTTTACACATCAATGGGATAAAATGGAATGAAACTTGGAATTTGGAATTTGTGAATGAATTTTGTGAGTGAATTTTTGATTGAAAAACTTGGGAATTGTCACAGCCTACTATGATATTTTTTTTTTTAATATTTGCAATTATTTCACATTTTCATATTTCGCAATTGAAGATGCATATTTGTCTTTTTATCAGTAAGATTTGCTGAAAATTGTTTATAGGTAGTCAAAATGACTACCTTTGGGCATTTAAGGTAAATTTTGCAAAATTGGGGTAAACAATTTGTTTACAATATTTTTCATTTATTTATTCCATTTAGCTTTAAAAACTAATAAAAGTCACGTAAGATATTTTTTTAGAAAGCGATGCAACAAAAGTTATTTACAATAAAAGACCTTAATGTAAGTCAAAATGACTCCCTTGGGCATTCTAGTGTTAAAGCATAAACAAACAAAAAAAAATATCAAAACAAAATATCAAAAAATTTCGAAAGTGATGAAAAGTGTTTTTTTTTTAATCACTCTTAAAATTTTAACTCAGTTTTTATTCATTTGCTTTCTTTGTTTCATTTTCGTAATAACGGTGAAGAAATGAGAAGAATCAGCAAAATTTTGGTCTTCCTAGACCTTAAATATGTAAAATTTACGACAGCAGTAAGTTTTAGGGACTCGCTCATAATTGATTTTGAAATATTGATCCTCAAAGTGAAAGCAAAAATGTGCTGTTTGTCCACAATTTTTTTCAGCGCTGTAAGAGCCTACTTTAAGGGCTCATAACTTCTGTGTTATCCAATATTTTTTCTTAAAACTTGGGATTTCTTTTAACTAAAATATTTCCAATAAAACCTCATACTCAGATTTTTGTGGTTATAACATTGCATTTTGACATTTTTGTTACTACTCGCAACACTGTGCGCCGGTTCGACGCTGAAATTGGTGCAGTGAACTTTAAAGAGTACAGTAGCGAGGTCATTCAAAATATACATCTGAAGACATTCCCTCAAAAGAGCTAACCGGTTGCAATGCTGTGCAAGGACCTACGGCAATCCTCCATTTAATTGATCGCATCAAAGACCATTAAGCTTTCTCAACTTGATGCTTGCTCACAATGGCTTTACTGGCATTTTCAAGCCAATCTACGAGGTTAGATTTAAAAACTTCTAGGTTAGGTTATGTTACAGTGGTTGTCTGGGCATGGGACTTGCCGGAAGACACACTTAGGCCGCGAAATGGGCCCGTTGTGGGTCTGTATTACTGCAAATCGAGAAGCCTATTTAAGCCATTTTGAGTTGTTGATGAGCTCAAGCAAGTTTTTGATGTTAGCTGTGCTGAGGTCATTCAAGTTTTCGAAGAAGGAAGAGCCTAGGGATTTCCATCTTCAATGCCTGATTAACAAGTACAATGAATGTCCAACGAATGAATGCTATAATCGCCCTCTTGATTCCAACAAAACTCAATCCAACTTCAACTAACCCGAGTCACGTATTTCGTTTCAGCACCAAACAACCCAACTCGAGCTTATTGCAGACTATTTTTTCCCGCACACTACTGTCCCCAAAATAGTCGCCTTTATCGTATATTATTGCTTTGGCCATTATGGTGAAATCAATATTTTATGCTCACACCTTGCAACCGGCAAGCAAGCACCGACTTTTTTTTGGGCCACCATTAAAATCTGCACTGCACTTCACTTCACTGCACCGCAACGCACTCGTGGCGCATTCCAACGCCAAACTTTTTTAATGCGGCATTTTGAGAACTTACCGTTTTTAAAGTAGCTGAGGAACATTTGTGATTCATGATCCTGAACTTCGCGATGCTGCACCGGCACACCGTTAAGTAGGTCATCCAGTTGCACTGTGTTAATGGCAGCGGCGCCCGCCTCATCGGCCGTCGTTTCCGAGCCCAGCCAGAAGTGAATGTCCCACGAGAGTTTTTTATCTTTGGCTTCGACAGTCTGATGGAGAAATAAAACGAAAAATGCGTTTATAAAAAGAGGAAGCAAGGAAGATTGGAAGCAGACGTGTACGTTGCTTTTGCAGAGTAGAGAGCAAAGACATTTTTTAGGGCGAAATTTTCAGCTAAGGATGCCTTGTTCACAATATGTGCACCACAAGAATTGCATCTTTTAAGCACGTTGCATGGCGTTTCTCCGCTACCTGGCGCCATGTTTGGCCCCACGGGTGCAATTAAATCAAACTCTTTAATGAGTTTTCTATATACCTGAGGTCGGATGCGTGTGTGCGTTTATATATATGGATATTGTGTGTGTGTATGTAGACATAACAAGGCACTTGGACAATGCTTGAATTGCACCACAGATTGTGTACAAAGCTAGTGAAAATATTGCACAAAAAGATTGAAACTTACATTCATCACAATGTACGAGTCTCCAGTGTAGAATTTGCCATAGTTGTTTTTCGGATAAGCGACTGGTTCAAAGTTCTGCAAATGAAAAGACAAACAAAATCGAAATAAATAATGCGCATAAAGCAAGAAAGTTGGAATTGAAAGGAAATATAAATAGGAAAGAGGACAAGATTACTGAAAACACATGGAAAAGTTCCTAAGGTTAGTTGAAAGGAATAAAAATAGAAAAGTGAAAAAGATGTCTCCAAAGACATGAATGAAGTGTAAGCTTTGTTGAATTGTTGTTAAAGTAAAAATTGTCAAATTTTGTTGTCAACTGTTTAGTTATGATGAAGGGAAAGGATTTTGAGGACCTAAAAACCTATAAAAAAGGCAAAATATCATAAAATAGCAAAAAAGGCACGGAAAGGCACTAAAAACTGCCAAAAAGGCAGAAAAAGGCACTAAAAACTGCATAAAAAGGCAAAATAAAGCATTAAAAACTGTCAAAAAGGCAAAAACAGGCATTTAAAAATAAGAAAAAATACTAGAAAATCTAAAAAAAAAGGGTTTCCCCGGTATGTATTTTTTAATAATTTCATTTCATCTGACGTATGCATCATACAATATTTATACCTAGTTTTTTGTAAAAGAAAAGGAACATCAAGATAGTTTAAAAACTAAAAATAAGATATTTTAATTGAAATTGGCACATATTTTAAATTCATATTTTAACTTCTCATATAAAAGCATAAAAGCCGTACTTGTATCACAAAAAAATTAATAAAATTTTTGCGCTAACCGACCTTTTTGATTTTGGCATGTTTTTTTCTTTAAATTTTCCACTTCACAACAAAAAATAACGGCTTAGGAATGATCAAATCAATGTAAAAACAGCGATAAGTTAACGAAATTGCAATGTTGCCACTTAATTTTTTTTTAGTTTCAAGGTATTTTTACGAAACAAAAGGGGGAAAAATTTATAAAACGAAAGAAAAATAAAAAGGCGCTCAACAAATCTTGAAAAAGGCATTTTGTAGCATTTATAGGTAAAATAGGCACTAAAAAAGGCATTTATAGGTGAAAAAGGCAAACTACCTTTTTAAGGCAAAAAAAAGGCAAAATAAAAGTGGTATAGTTATTTCTAATCAGGAGGACCTAATTCGTGCTCATTTTCAATCAGAAATGCTCTATCTAGCAGCAAACAAAAAAGGCAATTTCCACAAAATGCTTTCCCTGATTATAACTTTGAGCAACGTGTGCAAATCATGAAATTGTATTATTAAAGTCACTGCTGCGTTTGAGAAAGTTCCGCGCAGCACAGGATTTTTCACATTTATCACAATTTTGTATGAATATATATGTATGTAAAAAAATTAGATTGTTGAATTTGGTGCTATTACAATCCAAACGAGATATATTAGCACCAAAAGCATCCCGACAAAGTCACTGTTTGGTGCAGATTCTGTCTGACGGATTCATCAATCCGTACTTCTTTCAAAACAAATCCGGCATTCCAACTTATTGAGGCCTAAAGTGAACGATATGAATATCGATAACATCTCCTAACCTATATATCCTTCCTGAACCAACGCAACGCTTCGCATTAACCCTTTCGCTATTTTGTTGCCATATGGCAACATGCTACTTTGTGGACGTCTGAACTCTCTATGGTTCCAGGAATAAATTTTTTATTGGTCCTTAGAATAGTTTGAAATTTTAGGAAAAATACGAAATTAATAAAATGTACATTTAAGCTTAAAGAAGGGAAGCATACACGTTTTTTTAATGGTATATCTTGACATAGTAAAGGAAGAAGAAGCAGAAAAATTCAATAACTTTTTAATTTGACTGTTTTTTCGTTTTAGATATTTTTTTTTTTATTTTGGCTGAATTAAATGAAGAAATATTCAAATTTTATGTTTAAGTAATTAGAAAAAATAGAAAAACACTCTAAAATACAGGGTCCGAGTATAAAAGTTAAAAAATTGCCTATGGAATGTTGCTAATATAACCACATAGAAGCCTAAGACGTAAAATTTACAATTTTAACTTTCCCCAGTAAAAATCTGTAGCGAAAGGGTTAATAGGGGTCATCCCCTGCGGGTTTTCTCAAATTAAAAAAAAAGAAAAATGTGGTTCGAACAGGACGGCGCTACTTGCCACATGGCACATATCGCATAGCATATATCGAAAATATGTATGTGACGTTCTCAAAGTTAACACGTTCGCGGACAGTAAAAATTTCAGTGAGCTGTAAAAATAGACAGTCAATTTTTGTGGAAACTAGTAAAACTATCTGAAATTTGATTACACATATATTGTTAGAGTTGTCAGATTATCCTATTTTAGCCGTTATACACATTGAATGATATAGCATATTAATTTCAAAAATTTCAGTTTATTTAAATTTTAATGAATAAAACTTGGCTTTAAAGTTTGAATGCTATAGCATTCACGTCATTTTGCATCACTATGAAAATTACTGCTATAGCATTCACGTTCGCGAACGTGTTAACATAACAAAAGTCATCCAGCTCAGCCAGATTTATGCAACAAAATCATTCGAAATTGGACTTCTCGAATAGCAAAGCTGCGGATAGCTTCTTCTCGAATAGCTTCTTTTTCGCAATTCATGTCATAAAATATACTTTCAAATGCAATAAAATTGAGTCGATATCTCACATACGAGGGTGGTCTGTAAAGTTTTCGACCAAACAAAGATACAAAACAATTTTTCTTTAAATTTATTTGTATTTTTTCATAGTCTCCTTGAAAGTCTACACACCTCTCTGCTCTAATTTTTGAAGTCTAAATTGCATTAATAGAGCGTTGAAAATATTCAGTTAAATTTCTCATGACTAAATCTTGATTCGGATATATTCATAGTATCTGCTATCTTTCTGGTTTTTTATCGAAGATTATCCAGCACAATTTGGGGTACTTGAAACATGTTATTGTCAGTGGTTAAAGTTTTTGGACGTGGCAAACGTTCATTGTCTCCCAAGCTGGTACCGCCACTTTAAAAGTTAATTGCCCAAAATTTTCCGATTGTTAATAATTGTGCAGAATTACTGTATACATAGTCCAACTTGTCTTTAATTTGTTTTACTGTTTTATACTCGATTTTTGCCATTTCTACAACAACTCTCACAATGCCTGACTCAGACCATTGTCGAACAAACAACTCCGTATACAAATTGACTCAAATTTTGATGAATTTTTTGCACCTTTCAAAAGAGATACAAACATACTACTGTGTACAAAGAATACCCGGAATTTGTTTATAATTCAAAAAATCTTTATTTATTCTTCCAAATCAATTTCATCGCCTTCAAAGTAGTCCCCCCCGATGCAATGCACTTATGCCAACGGACTTTCCAATCTTCGAAGCATGCCAAATAGTCACCTTCCGGTATGGCCTTCAATGCGCGCGACAATTCACGTTGAATCTCTTCAATCGATTCAAAACGGTGTCCTCGAAGTGGTCTTTTGAGTTTGGAGAATAGCCAGAAGTCACAAGGAGCTAAATCAGCCGAATACGAAGAACCAATGCCGTGTGAGATGGTGCATTATCGTGATGCAAAAACCAAGAGTTGTCTCTCCATAAATCCGGCCTCTTTTTGCGAATAGCTTCACGCAAACGACGCATAACGCTCAAGTAATATTCCTTGTTGACAGTTTGGCCCGGCGGAAGGAACTCATAATGCAACAACACCACGATAATCGAAGAAATCGAATTCCGGGTATTCTTTGTACACAGTAGTATTCCCTATTCCCTATATTCATGTTGAGATCGAAAACTGTTCAGACTACTCGCATACAACTCGTTTTATTGGCATTTTAAGAGCGAGTGTCGTTTTTTAAAAGCCCATTTTCGATAAAAGTACGATTTCAATAATAATTGATAAAAGTTTAAATTTATTTCCAAAATTTATAAGTACAGGTATCCCTCGTATAACGCGGTGGTTACGTTCCAGGAAAATTCCGCGTTATGTGATTCGCGTTATAGAAGACTTAACTTTCATATAAATTTTAGGGTTATGTTCCAATAAGCTTTTTCCAAAATAAAATAGGTACTAAATTAAAGATGTAAGTATGTACATTCCAACTCAAAATCAAAATTCATACTTTATTTAACCCTTATTCTCATACCCGGGTACCCGGGTGCCCACTGCGATGTTTTTTCGTGAAAAAAACTGACAAATAATGAAAATTTTTTTTTTACCTTCCGGATCCTCGTTATTTAGGTGAAAAGCGAACAAATCATATATTTAAAAAATTTTGTTTTCTATATTGAAAACTTAAAAATTTCATGAAATGGGTACCCGGGTACCCCGGGTGCCAAACGACGTTAGTAAGTTTGGGTATGAGAATAAGGGTTAAAAAATTAAAAAACATAATGAAAAAAAACTGTTTTTTTAAATCGCGTTATATCGAAAACGCGTTGTAGAAGTATCGCGTTATACGAGGGACACCTGTACTTATACATACTGTCTCTATATACTGTCCTGCTTTTTAGTTTGTATACAATAAAATAAAAATTAAAAATAAAAGTAACACGTCATCGTCACACACATTAATATATCAATCTCAATCTGTCAAAATTAAATAAAGTACCTAAAAACTAAGAACATTTATTAAAAAAACATTTGAAAATCTCTAAACTTGTCTCGGTACATCAAATGATTTAAACCGTCACAGAAATATAAATAAAGACAACAGCCGAGAACTGAGGTTCATTGATCTCACTTGAGCGCTGAATATCTTTGAAAATGCTCAATGGCCTGGGAGCTTTTAAACACACATGCACACACACACACACACACACCTACATAGCCATAGGCACCGGCACACATTAACTTTATACACATTTTCATAATCTCATTAGTTATTTAAAACGCTTCATGGAAATGGCATAGATAACTAATAAATAGCCAAATGGACAGATGGCGCACAAGAACCAACAACACCGCAGCATACACAAAGCAATGCGTTCGTGAATTTCACACACCGTCAATTTTCGCCAAGCAAAAACATTATACGGAAAATTAACTAAGAAAATCTTTTAGATAAACAGTGAGCGCGCATCTGTTGTTGATGGTGTTTATACGGTATTATGTTGTTGTTGTTGTTGATGCTGTTGGTGTTGCTGCTATTGTGGCTGCTTTTGTTAATAATTGTAAATAGTTTATCGCCAAGCTCATTAAATCAGTTTAAAAGCATTCCAGCCTCAACCGCTTTTTATTTGTTTGTTTGCTGCTGCTGCCACTGTGGGGCTTACAGTAAACAGAAGCGATTTCCCCCCCCCCCCCTCCCCCATTGTACAAAAACAAGCACAACACAACCATCAAGTCGACCGTGGGTTGCATTGCGTGTGAAATTATTTTGCATAAACAATGTTATTTTTTAGAAGAAAAAACCTTTGTTTATGCTTGTATTGTTTTTGTATTAAATACAGTTAATGCATTGGAATTGATTACAAAAACAAAAATATTTAATACGAAAATAATGATTTACGCTCAGTGAGAAACGTAGCAGCACCTGGCACACAACTGTTGGCAGCTGTCACATAAATTTTGTTGACAACAATTTTTAGCTTTGAAAAATCACTTTTTAATAAAATCCGAAAATAGTTAATGGTTATTGTTTGTTAATCTTGTGTCAATTTGCTAAATTATGAGTTTGCTGAATCGTTTTTTTTTTCTCCAAATATAATACAAATTTTCAGTTATTCTTCTATGAATCTTAGCTATTTATATGATTATTTATTTTATAATGATTTTCATTTTTTAAAATGAAAACGAAACATAAATTTTGTTGACAACAATTTTTAAAATTCGCTAAAATTTCGCTAGCTTTGAAAAATCACTTTTTAATAAAATCCGAAAATAGTTAATGGTTATTGTTTGCTAATCTTGTGTCAATTTGCTAAATTATGAGTTTGCTGAATCGTTTTTTTTTTTCTCAAAATATAATATAAATTTTCAGTTATTCTTCGCGTTGGGATTGCATTGCATTGCAATTTTTACTGTTTTTCTGATCTCTTCAAAGTGCAGAGATAGTGAGTGTAACTGAGATTGGCATTTTAAATAATGAAATGGAATTTAGTATTTTTCACTGCTTATTGTCCACAAAAAGGTCCATTATGTATTCTATGTTTAGTGTCCATCCATGTAAAACAGTTCCAGAGAATCATAGATCCAGCGATTACAAAACCAATCTGCTGATCTTAGCACTTTGGCTGCCTACGAAGTAGTAGCTAACTAACTTACTTTACTCGGCACTATGATATCTTTCTAATATAAAAATTTTTTCTGATATTATTTATTTATAAGTGCCAACAGTGAGATTTTGAAAAAGGCGAAAAGAATAAGAAAAATATTATAATAATAATTTAATTTAAAATTAATTTAAATTTTGCACAAACTATGAATAATGTTGCGCATATTAAAAGGCAAGAAATTCGATTTTAAAATTACTTAAAAATGAATAATTTTTGTAAACAATTCATACTTTTTAGTGTGCACAGAAATAGTCTCATTTATTTTTTGAATTCAGTCAAATATTTTTAATATTTCTTTGTTGTTGTTTGTTTCCTCTGCAAATACACTCACTCTTCACTTCACTCAATTTTCTTTTTTTTATTTTTCAATTAAATTTTTAAATTCGCGGCTGAAAGTCAAAGAGGTGAAAATTATGCATAAACAATTTTTTTTTGTATTTTCAGCGGTAAAAAACACAACATGCTTTCACATTTTTTAAAATTTGCTGTAAATCAACACAAAAAATGTTTGTGTTTTCTGTCGTTTGGTATTTACCAAGAAGACCACGCGCCTAAAACAAGAACAACAACAACAACAACTAAAAGCAGCAATTAAATGGCTCATAACATTTTCGAAAATAGCTGCCAATCCAAACAATTCGCAAAAAAACACAAAATAGCCAAATGAAATTTGTATTAGAAAACACAGAGCTGCGCGCATAATTCAGGTATTTCTCTGCAGTTGCGAGGGGAAAAATGCTTTATTGCATTTTCACCAGTAAAATTACACTTGTCTGCATTTTATATGTTTTCAGTTTGGCTTTCTTGCATTGAAATGCCACTGAGTCATTGACTGCGGTGCGAGTAATAGGAAGCAAGGAATGAGAAAGAGAGAAAGTTTAGAAAGAGGCGAAATGCATTGCAGCACCAAAAAAGTATAGCAGCAGCAATAATTGGAAAAGCGTTGACATTAATCCATTTGAATTTGAAAGGAAAATGCCGCAAACAAAAGCAATTTTGATTAAGGCCGAAGAGGCCGAACACAGCGCCGAGTGCAAGTTAAGAGTGTGAGAATAAAAAATATTAATTGCCGCAAATACACACACAATGCGCCGCTGAGATATCTCGCAGTGTTCTTAATGAGTTGAATGAAATTTCAAGCATTGACGCCTGTCTGCAGGCAGCTAGAATTTCATTTCATTCAATGAATATTAATGCCAATGAAAAATGAAAAATGAAAAATTCAATACGAGAGATGAAAGATGAAAGCCTTGGCAAATGTTAGCTGCCGGCTTCCGGCTGACGACATGCCATCCATCCATCCTGACGCACAATTGCTGCAGACTATTTTGTATGCAGAATAATTAAATGGAAATCTGTAATTATTGAGCTAACAGAAACGCTTGCAGCGTAACACTTGCTGTCAGTTGCAGTCAGTGGCGCGCAAATAATGAGCGCAGCCTAGAAGTATGCAAGGAATATCTGCGCCAATGGCAACTGAAATTTACTGCTCAAATGCACCCAATCTAATAGAATTTTGTTTAACATGTTTTCGAAGTGATTTTGATGTAAGTATTCGATTAATGCGGAAGCATCAACGGAAACAGGGTTTCAAAGGGAAAGCGAATACCCCCTAAACCCCGCAAGGCCGCGCCGCCTTAACCCTTTCGCTACAGGTTTTTACTGGGGAAAGTTAAAATTTTAAATTTTACGTCTTAGACTTCTATGTGGTTATATTAGTAATATTCCATATGAAATTTTCTAATTTTTATACTCGGACCCTGTATTTTAGAGTGTTTTTCTATGAGAGCAACCACATCGTTGTGGCTGTAATAATTACTTAAACATTAAACTTTTTACCCATAACGAAAATTTGAATATTTCTTCATTTACTTCAGCCAAAATTAAAAGAAAAAAAATATCGAAATTGAAAGAAAGCGTCAAATTAAAAAAGTTATCTAATTTTTTCTGCTTCTTCTTCCTTTACTATGTCAAGATATACCATTAAAAAAAGTGTATAATTCTCTTCTTTAAACTTATATATTCAGTTTATTAATTTCGTATTTTTCCTAAAACTTCAAACTATTCTAAGGACCAACAAAACATTTATTCTTGAAACCACAGAGGATGCAGACGTCCACAAAGTAGCATGTTGCCATATGGCAACAAAATAGCGAATGTGTTAACCAAGCCACCAGCTGCTTACTCTTTCATTTGGCAGTAATTATACAACGCCAATGACTGCGACGACGGCAGCCGACTGTTGCAATTGCAAATTTGCCGCCTTAATTCAAATGAAAACATTTACTTAAATGCAACGCGCGTACAAACGAGCAAAGCGACCGAACGAACGGACGCAGACTTTATTTTCACAATGTTTAACACTACCTACGGCAGGCAGTTTATATTTGCACAAAAACAAAAGCCAAAAATAATAAACAAACAAACACACACACACACACACCCACGCGAGCGAATCATGAAACGTAAGAAAGAAAATCGAAGCGAGCGGTTGCTGTCGGTAATAAAATTGAAATTAAATTCGAATTGTGATTAAATTCGATTTTCATGAAAATGTAAATGCATGCACACACACACACACGCACACACACGCATTTTACGAATTGTTATTAATTTTTATTGAGTAAAAACCAACGTGAAGTGACCGCCATTTTCTGCGCGCACAATTTCGCAGTCAATATTCGCTGCGACTTTTGTCACTGGCATTTTAATAAAATTCCTGATCTGTCCGTTCGTGTCTTTAATTAAAAGCGGCGCCGCCAACATTTACGTTCGCAGCAATTTTTTGAGGCGCGTAAAAGTAACGAAATTTCAACATGGCAGCCGAGCACAGATTGCAACTGCATGTTGCAACATACGTGTGCCACTTGCTGCTTATCGGCAATAATGATTTTTTTACAATCAGCGTCATTGTTGTTGGCGCCAATGCACACACGTTCAGTGGCCCGGGCGATGCGCGAATATATTGATTTCACTTTAACAATTCCCACCCTGCACCCCGTTCGTCCTTTGGTATACGAATGTGGCCACTGTACGCTGTGCGAATTGCACCTTTGCCCGGATGCGCATTGTGCAATGGGGCAAACTTAAAGGTGAATTGAAGGTCAAAATGTGCATGGCTAACCGGCGGCGCTGAGATGAAATGTGATTCAAAAGTGGGGAAAGTGGGAAGACTTGCTGCGGTTCGTTGGTTTATTGATTAATAAGCGCAGGAAACTTGAGCAATTGAGAAGAAGGTGAAATGGTGGAGTGAAGCAATGGGGGGAAGGAACGCACAAGCAGTTAAACAGTTCATAGAACGTTTGAAGACTTTTGGGAATTTGGGAAGCGGGAAAATGTAAGCGGGAAATAATAAATTTCGTCATCCGTCTTTTGTTTTACTGCATTAATGCGTCATTAAGCTGTGTGGACGCTTGAGTTCTAAAAGTATTTTTTATAGTTTAATATTATTTGTTGGAAGTATTAAGAGTAATGAAGTAATTAATAGAATTGTTACACAGGTAAAACAAACAAATAAAAGGCTTTTTATGAAATTCTTTTCTAAATGCTACAAACTGAATTTTTCTGTTAAACATATTTTTCTGTATAAAATTTTTTATTTTTCTGTACAGGTTTAAGCAAAATACATCACACTAATTTTATTACATAGTTTAATGAAATACACTGTTCCATAAAAAATTGCTTAAACAAAATTAAAGAAATTTTTGGCAAATATAAAATCAAAAATCTTAGAGAAATCTTAGAAAATTCTTTTCTGAATGCTACAAACTGAATTTTTCTGCTAAACGTACTTTTTGATTTTCAATTTATTATTTTTGTTTACAATTTTAAGCAAAATACATAGAACAAATTTTATTAAATTGTTTGATGAAAGACACTGTTTCCATAAAAAATTGCTTAAACAAAATTAAAGAAATTTTTGGCAAATATAAAATCAAAAATCTTAGAGAAATCTTAGAAAATTCGTTTCTAAATGCTACAAACATTCTGTTAAACATACTCAGTGGCGGATTCGGGGGGTGATTTTGGGGGTTGAAACCCCCGAAATATTAGAGTAGAGTTTAGAACTACATACAAATTAAAAGGCATATGAATAAAAATTTATGAATATTAAAGAATTACTTTTTGAAACCCCCAAACAAATTTTTTGAATCCGCCCCTGAACATACTTTTTGATTTCCAATTTATTATTTTTGTTTACAGTTTTAAGCAAAATACATAGAATAAATTTTATTAAATTGTTTGATGAAACACACTGTTTACATAAAAAAATTGCTTAAACAAACAAATATATTTTTGGAAAATATCAAATCAAAAGAGTGAAGAAACTATACTCAAACCAAGGGCGTAGCCAGAACTTAGTCATGTGGGTAGTTAAAAATAATGTTTCCAAGTAAATAAATCATTAGAAATTCAACTAACTATAAGACTATAAATTTATTAATCTAAATAAAAAAATTAGACACAAATCCATTCAGTGGCGCACACAGGATTTCATTTTGAAGGGCTTTTGTACGACCGAATATTCGGTTTCGGTTTCGGCCCAAATAAGTGGTTTCGGTTTCGGTTTCAGTTTCGCCCAAAAAATGGCCGAACGGCCGAAACCGAAACTTTCTAGAATATTTTTTTACATTTTATTGTGTAGCAGATATATAGTGAAAGGAGGAGTAATTTAGATGCCAACAATAAAAATAAACTTTTTTTTTAGCATATAATATTAAATTAAATTAATATTAAATTATTTAATTTTGAATATTAGCGAAAGGGTGATTTTACATGTTTATATTTTTAAAAAATGAATAAATTGTTCTTATTAATAAGTATTTATTTATTTATGTAATGGTTGTTTGTTCTTTATTTACTTAATGTAAAATTCGTTTGTTGAAAAAAATGCTTGATATGGTGATTTTTATTTTAACTAGAATGTTTCGGTTTCGGCCGAATGTTAAAAAAAAAAACAAAATTCGGTTTCGGCCCAAAAAATATGTTTCGGTCGGACACTAATTTTTGGTAACCATATTTGCCACTTACAATTTTTGTAACAAACGAAATATGAAACAAGCAAAGATATTTGAGGAGTTTGGACCCCCAAAAGACTTAAAACTTTGATTCGAAAGTGGACATTCGAAATTCGCGCTCCCTGAAGTATGCTACGCATTTTGAACTAAAGTTGAAAGATCATTTTTGCTAGTTTAGCTGTCAAAGTGATTGAATATTTTGATTAACCTTATTCTCATACCCGGGTACCCGGGTGCCCACTGCGATGTATTTTCGTGAAAAAAACTGACAAATAATGAAAATTTTTTTTTTACCTTCCGGATCCTCGTTATTTAGGTGAAAAGCGAACAAATCATATATTTAAAAAATTTTGTTTTCTATATTGAAAACTTAAAAATTTCATGAAATGGGTACCCGGGTACCCCGGGTGCCAAACGACGTTAGTAAGTTTGGGTATGAGAATAAGGGTTAATGATAAACCATGGAAAGTTGGAACACCCAAACCAAACTCTTCTGGCTACGCGCTTGACTCCAGCTAATTGTTTAGAACTTTTTCGGAGCGCTTTTATAATTTTTTATATTCTAACTAATAATAAACAAGCTTCAACCTTAAACCATAACCACTCGGCAGCCTTCACGCGCTGACCACTAGACAAGTGTTGGCAGGCAAACATCAAACACATTTGAAGTGTTTGTTGTTAGCCATTAAATTGACTGCATTATGATGTCGTACAACCATTGCTGCCGCGCTGCTGCACCGCGATGTAACTCAATATTCAATGAACGACAGCTTCCTGTTTATAAACACACACACACACACACATGCAGCCACAGCACACACCCACAAGTGCTTGTGTGCGTGCAAGTGCACTTATTAGCACTTGAGTGTGTGTTCCAACAGCTACACAAGTGCCCAAGTGTATGTATGTACGTGTGTTTGTGTGTGTGTTTGTGTGCGCGCGTCATTACAAGAATAGCATTTTAAATAAAACACCGTTGAACAGCAGCCAGCAGGCAACAGCAGGAGACCGAACAACTGCGCCAGTGTCCAGCATGCGCGTCCATATGGCACACGATTGAAAAGCGCACAATGTAAACTGCGACAGCGACAACAGCTCCGAGCGGTGCTACAACGACAACAGTCGCAGCACCAGCACCAACGCCAACGTCAACGTCAACGCGATTGCCGCCACCAGCAGTGGCCTCAACTGCAGATTCGCTAAATCCGCTGCATTGTGCGACCGTTTGCGATTGCGGCCGGTAAGCGTGTGCGATTGTCTGTGTGTGTGTGCGTTGTGTGCATACGATGCTGCCTGCTGCATTGAGGCCACTCACATCGCAGCACAATTACCGCGCGAATGTGATTTATGCTTCGCAGCATTGCATCGCATCGCACCGCCAACACTGCCACTCCTTGGCCCACTATGCGACGCCCACTGCTCATCTGCCCGTCCGACACCGCATGGCATTGATACTTTTCATCTTCGCTCCTCGTTCGCTGGATGAATTTTCTGCGCATTACTTTTTTACAAATTAATCATGTTTTCCCACATCGACTTAAAACTTAATTACTCTCATGTGGCCGTAATAACTCGCCGATATTCGCCCTCCCTACGCATTGCACCAGCACAACGGCATCCATCATATTTACATACGACTTTAAGGTCCGGCCCGTGCAGTCGCAGTGTGCGAGTGCGCACTCGAAATGACTGTTAATAAAATTATCGGTTAATAAGTGTCTCGCGCTCGTAATGATGTCGAGTCAATGCGGTTGATTGAGCTGAATCTCGACTTCAAAGGACACGATGGAAAGTGACACAACAGAGTTGAAGACAGACAGTTTAATCAAACATACGTAAGACATTGCATAACTCGAGACCAAATCGTACATCATTTCATATCATTCATTTAATATCATTTCGCATCCTTTAATATCATTTTGCATTATTTTATTCTATTTCATATGATTTGAGTTCTTCGAAAATTAAAATTTTACGGAGTCAACAATGAATTCAGTTTCATATACGAAAAGACTATGAAAAAAACATGAACCAATGAGACTATTAACCCATTTTCGGCCGCTTTGAAGGAGAGTAGCTCTGCACTTAGACATTATATCTGTGAACTTTTGATGCATAAAATAGCTTTGGTCTTTTGGTAACCCCTCGAAATAATAATTTTTTTTAAAAAAGATAAATTTAGAGATGTTGGCGAAGGCACGAAAAAAAGCATTTTTTTAGTCATATTTTGAATATTCTGAAAAATATATAACCTTTTCAAATTATTGATTTATTATTGATTATTTACGAAGCCTAAAGACCAAATTACTACAATCAATTGATATCCATAAGATTATGAAAATATTTTTACCTCTCAGCACCGCGTACTTTTCAGTGGTCAAAAAATCGACCATTGGCCAGAAGTCGTCATGTATGTACATATGTATGCCAACATTTGTTTGTTTTCGTTCTTGATTATGATTTGACCAAAATTATATACATATATATTTGTTTTTATTTGAAATTAAATTTTTATTAATTTATAAAAAAAATAATAAAAAAAAAACACAAAAAAAGTCAAAAAATATTCTTGATTAAGGTCCTAAATGTAAGTCCTTAAAAGGAATTAAAAAAATATTGGCTATTTCTGGTAGCGGCCGAAAATGGGTTAACTTCAAAATTGGCAAACACACTTGAAATAAAAATTAATTAGAGACGTGTTTTTCATTTTCTTTTTTAATAAAAGCCCAATGGTCTAAGTTTGTATGGTGAAACAGGATTTAATGGAATTTTTTTTTAATTCAAATATGGTGAAACTACTCCAAATGAAAAATATAATAAAATTAATAATAATATTTATATACTTGTAAATAAATAATAAATTTTGTGTTTAATTTTTCTTAAATCAAAATCTGACGGGGTCAACGATGGTTTAAAGGTTTGTATGGGGAAACATGATTTAATGGGATTTCTGACCTATAATATGGCAAAAGCATAAAATTTGATTTTCGAAGAACTGAAATGATTTGATTCACTTCTTCGAAAATCAAAATTTTACGGAATCAACAATGAATTAAGGTTCGTATTCGGGAATTGGCAAACACACTTGAAATAAAAAATAATTGGACACGTGTTTTTCATTTTTCTTTTTTAATAAAATTCCAAAAGCGGAAAACTTTGACCCTCATTTTATGGTGAAACATGATTTAATGGGTTTTTTTACTTCAAATATGGTGAAACTACTCCAAATGAAAAATATATTAAATGCAATAATTATGAGAAATATAATATTTTTATAAATAAATAATGAAATTTTTTTTTAATTTTTCTTAAATCAAAATCTGACGTGGTCAACGATGGGTTAAGTTTGTATGGGGAAACATGATTTAATGGGATTTCTTACCTATATTACATGTAATAATGAGAAATATAATATTTTTATAAATAAATAATTATATCTTTTTTTAAATTTTTCGAAACTCAAAATCCGACGGGGTCAACGATGTTTTAAAAGTTTATATGGCGAAACATGATTTAATGGGATTTTTGATCTAAAATATGGTAAAAGCATTTCAAATGAGAAATAATTCTACACATGTATTTAATTTTTTTTAATCAAAACCTGACGTTGTCAACGATGGGTTAAACGTTTGTAGAGAGAACACATGAATTAATGGGCCTATTGACTTCAAAGTTGGTGAAAACACTTGAAAACAAAAATAATTCGATACGTGTTTCTAATTTTTTTGAAAATCGAAATCTAACGGGGTGAACCAAGGGTTAAAAGTTTGTATGAAGAAACAAGTTGCGAAATAATTCAATACGAAATAATTCAATATGTGTTTTTCACTTTTTCAAAACTCAAAATCTGACGGGATCAACAATGGGTTAAAAATGTGTATGGGGAAATATGATTTAATGGGATTTCTGACCTCAAATGAAAGCATTTCAAATAAAAAGTATTCGACAAGTGTTTTCATTTTTTTTGAAAATCAAAACCTGATGGTGTCAGCGATGGGTTAAACGTTTGTAAAGAGAAACTGCAACAACACAGGAACTAATAGACCTACTGTCTTCAAAATTGGTGAAAATACTTGAAATACAAATTTTTAATTACGTGTTTTTCACTTTTTCGAAAATCAAAATCTTACGGGGTCAATAATGGGTTAACAGTTTGTATGGGAAATATGATTTTATGGGTTTATTGTCTTCAAATATGGTGAAAGCATTTTAAATGAGAAATAGTTGGACAAGTATTTTTTATCAAAATCTGACGGGCTCAACAAAGGGTTAAAATAAACTTGTTTTATTGATTCCATTAATTTCAGATTTGGAGAAAGTACTCAAAATCAGAAATTACAACATCAGACGAGATATAAAATTTTTTTGAAGTTAATGTAAAAAACATAACTTAACATTAGATTAAATCATAAAGTGGGTAAAGAATATTTCAATGAAATTATAAAATTAAAGCGTACAAATCCGCCGGGTTCTGCTGGCAGTGGGAGGGAGGGAATTTGGAGGTCATGACACAATAGCTCACTACTTGGACGCAGTGTCTCGGGCAGGTGTTGTCCGAATCCCGAATCTAATCTAATCTGGAGGTCCAAACCCCCGCAAACAGAAAAATTACACTGCACAACAAAATCAAATTTTTTTTTAAATAACAAGGTTCAGACAACGGATTCTGGTAGAGGGGGCCAAAAAAAAATATACGTTAGTACCAATTTGAAATAAGTACGAAATAAACACTTAAACACATTTTCATTTTATGTTAAATCTTGGGGTTCAAGTTAATTTCTGAGCTTTGGTGTATTCAGAGGCCTATAGTAGAATTTTATGGCAAATATTTTCGTGCTACATTTTGTCCTTAAAAAGTCCTGTTTTACAGGACATTTTTGGCTTTTAGAAAAAAAGGGTCAAATTGACCCAGACAAATAGAAGCTACAGGGTTAAAATGCTCCACAAAAATATTCTTCGTAGTATTTTCCATCAAATTGCTGAACCCATCACATACCTAAAATGTGAGGTTACATGGTTTTCGTATGCCGATTCACCATAAGAATGTGCAAAAAGGAGAAAACTTTGACGCCGCCTAAAAAAAAAATCAGACGTAAACTTTCAAAACGCCGATAAACGTATATTTTTTTTTGGCCCCCTCTACCAGAAACCGTTGTCAGAACGTTGTTATTTTTTTTTGTGTTGTACAGTGTTATTGGTTGAAAAATATGGTTTCAAATGGTATTGGGCCGAAAAGTTGTACGCAACACTCCCCTCCCACCAAAATGAAATCTTGTGATCCTGTGTGCGTCACTGCCTGCTAGTACAGGGTGGCGCAAAATTGTCACATGGCGCAAAAGTTGTCACCCAGTGTTCTTTAGCTCGAATTAGTTTATGAATGAATGAATGAATAAATCCTTCCTATTAATTCACTCATTCATAAACCAAAGAACAGAGCCAAAGAACACTGTGTGACAACTTTGGCGTCACCTTATATATAATAAATTAAATAATTTTTGTTTATAATATCGTTTTGATCATTAATTAACTTGATATAATTTCTGAGTAGAGAAACTAAATAGTTAAACAGTCAATTGTTTCCTAACAGTCTTTTTTTTTGCACTCACCTCGATTCTCCAGATCTCCAGACCCGCCGTACGGCCGGCATTGGCGAACGCTGAATTCATGACGCGACTGGTCGATGATTTGCCGCCGCTCTGGGTTCTTATTTGATTGGGTTGCACCGGGAAGGCGGGACGATTGGGTATGGTGCCGGCCAAGCAAACCGTGGCCAAGGCAAAGACAGCCAAGCAGCTGGTGGAAGAAAAATGAAAAAAAACTACAGCAACTTGTGAGACACAACTAATCAATACAGCATCAAAAATCAGAATATAAAAAAATGCAAACTTAACTAACTTAACAATTAACTAAAAATATTAAATTTCACTCGACACGCAACTGTTGCAGCTGTCACACGTCTGTCTGACGTGTGCGTGGCCGTTTTATTCTCACCGAAAGTAAATTGACGGCTGTTTGACAGCGCCGCGGCGTTTCACACTTTCTGTCAAAAAAAATGAAAGAACTGTTTTGACATTTATCGATTTTGTGCGCAGTCGGCGCGCGTGCAGATGAAATCATCAACAACATTTCTTTGACCAGTCGTGCAGTCGTGCATATATACCTACACATTTTTATATTTTTGCAGAACACTAAATACTTGTGTACAAACATACATACATACATATGTACGTGCGCAGGCATATGTGGGCCTTTTTATGTAGCTGCGTATTATTTTTAGTAAGTAAATTTGACGCTGCTGACAGCCACACAGTCGGAACGTGCACGCACGAAACTTGTTTATCTGTCTACCAGGTACTCGCCGGGTTTTGTTTGGCCGCGCCCCACGCCAGCTGCCCCAAACGCGACAGAATTCAGTAAATTTGTTGCTGCTTCTCTGACTTTGACTTTTGGTTTGTTTACGTCGGCCCGGCAGGCGACGCACTCACAAGCCGCATCGATCTTCTGCAATTACCGCAAACATTATTGTGGCAACAACATGCACCAGAAATGATTTTCTTTGCACTTAGCGGTGCTGTGCGTCTGGCACTGGAGCTGGCTGACTCACTGACTGCGCGCATCAAAATACCTAAAGCTCACACATTTGTCAATACTTTTCTTTCTCACATTCACGCAGCTAATTTTCGGCAGTAATGAACTTTTGTTGTTCAAAGAAAGTTTAATGAAGTGCCGACAGATGTGTTGCCGACAAAAGGCGCACACCACCACCCAGACGCCAATTGAACCGCTTCGCGCAGGCTCGCAGTGGCAGCCGATTGCCGATTTCAGCAATTCAAAGCGAATTGCTAACGACGCAGTCATTTGTTGCAATGTCTGCGCGATTTTATTAACTATATAGTCTGCTGCTTTTGCTGCGATTTGGCAACGCCATTAACTTTTTATGGAAAGCCATAAATACGTTTGCAGAACAAAGCACAAACAATTCTATACACATTTCAATATTAATGTTTGTGTGTGTATGTGTGTTGCAGTTGTGGGTGGGCAGCAATTAGGCCACATTTGTGTTAGTCTCCAATTAGCAAAGTTATATTACTCATTGGTGAATATTGAAAATGTGCAAAGAAGTAAAAAAAATTTATCTAACTAAATATAAACAAAATTCTATTGAATGTTATTTTAAAAACCAAAACAATCTCAATTCCACTGGGAATTTTTGAAACGGCGCTAAATTTGCTATTAAAAATGTTTGTAAACAACCACAAATTTTCAAGTTACCAAATATTTTGGTTGACATTATTTCATTGTTTACGCCTTTATTCAAATCTAAACGGAAAAATAAAAAATTTAATTTTTGTTTATCAGCTTTTATGAACTATGTGGCTCAAAAAACATTTAAACAACTTTAAAAAATAAACATTAAATATTTCAAAATTTATTGACGAAAACATTTAAAGGAAAAATTGTTGTTTGCTGATTATTGAAATTTTAGAGAATTTTTTATTCAGTTAACATTTTGAATTAAGTTAAAAATAAGTTGAAAAATTTTTCAGTTGACAATTAAGTTGAAATTTATTAACTTTATTATTATTATTTATTAACTCTTTCGACCCCAAAGTTGCCTGAGAGCAACTTCACCTATTTGTCATCTTATAGCAAAAGCTACGATTGATTTATGGGTTTAATTTAAGTAGGCACCAACAAATTAATATTTTGGGAAGTTAATTCAAAGCATATTACAAAAATTTACTGTTATCGCCAAAATAATTTCCAATAATTTGCAGCGATATCAGGGAAAGTTTGTGTTCTAATTGAAGTCTACGAATTGGGCGCGTTTGATCAAAAACCTGTTTTTTAGTAATGGTTAAATAAAATCTAAAACTGATAATTTTGTATTTTTCCATGAATATTAAGGAATTTTTCTGTAATTAAAAAATATTGATACAAAATTTATTTAACCCGTTTTATGCTAAAATTGTTCAAAAGTAAACAGGCTCTAGAACTCCAACAAAGAGGCGTGGCGACTTCAAATAACGTGTGCACACTTGTTAGTTAAGTGTTTCATGATTTAAATACCAAAAAGTAATATCGAGACACAGGGTGAAATTTGGGGTCGAAAGGGTTAAAAAAATACTTTTTTCTGTAAACAAAAAATTTTAATTTTCATTGTTTAAGTGAAATTACAGTTTACGTTTTCATTAGATGTTTTTCCGCCTGTAATTGTTTTTCCCTTGGGCTCTCCACACTAAGCCGCAAAGGTTATGTTAGGTTAGGTCAGATTAGGATGCAGCTTAGGTAGAACTCATGTGGGCCCAGTTTGGTCCTTTATGTTACTTAGACATACGCATTTAACATTTAACAGTGTAAGATTTTCCCATTTAAAGAATTTTTTTATTTGCCTTTAAGGTACGTTAGAAAGGGGAATTTTTAATGATTTACAAAATTATTTATTTTTCAGCTCCTTTATTATCAATCTTTCTGAAAATTTTTTTACAATATATTGAAGGTTTAAGGAACACAAAAAAAACACATCCTCCATTGCGGACACTTAATCTCCGGATTGGCTCGACCGATTTTAAAAAATTTTTTTAGTTCTTTTTATTAACTTATTTTTTACAAGAATCCACAACAATATTGAAGAAAAATTTTTCATTTAAAGTACTTTTTCTGGGAAAAAAGGTGGAAAACGCAATCAATTTTTTACATTTTTCTTCAAAAAGCTCCTATCCTTTTATTTTTAAGGTTTTTTTATTTTTCTGGTGAATTCCTGTGTCCGAAAGATTAATAATTATGAATCTTTTTTGTTTTAAGAGGATGGATGGAGAGGAGGATGTGTTTTTTTTCTACGCGACGTCAGCTCCACCTATTAAAGAGACAATATGCTAAAAAAAAAAATTTTTTGTGTTCCTTAAACCTTCAATATTTTGTAAAAAAAATATTGATAATAAAGGAGCTGAAAAATAAGTAATTTTGCAAATCATTAAAAATGTCCCTTTCTAACGTGAAATGATACCTTAAGTCCTCCTCAGGTCGGAAAGAAACCATTGTGATTCCCAAAAACACGAGCAGAACAGTTCAAGTCAGCAGCTGACAGGTTAACCAGGTTACCTTAAAAACATCCCAAGGTGACGGAATCTGTATTGGTCATTGAGTCAATGTCACTGTTGTGACAGTGACGAACAATATGCGGAAAGTTCTTTTCTTCATCTATCGAGCCACATCTGCGGCAGTGCTCATTGAAAGGGAGATCTAACAGCTGGGCGTGCCTTAGTTCAATAAGTGTATGTATATATAAATGTATTGTTTATATATATATACATATATTTTATATATACATTCTATTGTAGAACAACACAAAATGTGTGACTAAGAGGCACCTAAATAGTTCATCATTTGAATGGTCACAACTGCAGTCAAAACCAATTAGCTGAACGTAAATTTCCGCAAACGCATTTATTGTGTGCCAAAGCGAGAACTTAAACTAATCAGATCTAATCAAATCAAATTGTTTATTGCTGCGTTTTGTCTCACTGTAATCGGCCAGTTGACAGATGCATTACACGTTTTCATTGAACTTTCGGAACCGGTTTCGGGGCAATGTGACACAATGCGAATAAAACATTGCAACAGGAACATTTAAAGCAAAGCGATTTGCACTTCTATAGAAGGATAAGTAATTCATACTATACATGAAAATAACCTCTAGTGACCGTAAAAGGAAATAATTACACTGTTTGTCACAAAGTGAATGTTGGAATGAGAAAACAATGAGAGACTTAAATGAAAGTCCATTATTAATTATTTGCATTAATTCAATTTAATTAAATATTTCATTTTCATGCATGCCAAAGTAATTGTGAAGGCATTCACCCCGAAAACCATAGTTGGCCCACTGTCGCTGTCACATGACTCATTTTATGCAGCTCCACAAACATAGATTAGCTGATAAAGCGTATATAAATCGTCATTCAATTGAATCAGTGAATGTAAGTCAGTCAGTTAGTTAACAAACATTTACCTAACAACTCACGTAGATAAGTGATTGTGAGAATGAGTTGAATATTTTGTTGAGCGTGAAATTGGGAGAAAGCGTGCGCTGCGTTGCTGACGTAAAGTACAACAATTATCTATAAGTAAACAGTGCGATTGTTTATCTTTATAACAATTCGACCATAAGCAAATTCAATATTAAAGCTTTAGGGTTTGCTATTGAAAACAATGCCTTAAAGTTGAGTTCACACACCTCTGATAAAGCCAATAAATTGCTTAATATTGATGATAGTAATTTATAGATAATTTGTGTGAAGCTCCACATATACTATAAGTGGAATATGAACTAAGATATTAAGAGTTAAATTCTTTTTTGAGTTCTATTAATTGGACAATACCAGAGAAGTAGCTTTCTAATCTAAATGAGTTCCAACTATTAAAATACGCGTTTGGATTTAAAATGTGACTGCAGCTTTTTAAATCCTCCATTAGGTTAATGTAACAGCATCAAATAATGTGCATAATTTAACCCTTTCGACCCCAACGTTGCCTGAGAGCAACTTCACCCATTTGTCATCTTATAGCAAAAGCTTCGATTGATTTATGGATTTAATTTCAGTAGGTACCAACAAATTGGTATTTTTAGAAGTGAATTCAAAGCAAATTACAAAAATTTTACTGTTATCCCCAAAACAATTTCCAATAATTTCCAGCGATATCAGGGAAAGTTTGTGTTCTAATTGAAGTCGACGAATTGGGCGCATTTGATAAAAACCCTGTTTTTTAAATAATGGTTATATAAAATCAAAAAGTGATAATTTTGTATTTTTCTATAAATATTAAATAGTTTTTCTGTAATTAAAAAATATTGATACAAAATTTATTTAACCCATTTCAAGCTAAAATTTTTCAAAAGTTAACTAGGTCTAGAACACCAACAAAGTGTGCACACTTCTTAGGCAAGTTTTTCAGGATTTAACCCTTTCGGGACGGAGTTTAATTTCGAAATCCGAAATACTCTCAGTAGAAATATTCTCATGCTATGAAAGTTGGGGTTAGAAAATTATATTCGATGATCACAAACTCTGAAATCATCCTTTTATGCGGAAACACCGAAATCGAAAAAATATTTTGCTTGGTTCGTAAGATTTGAATAATTATTTTGAGGGGCATTAAAAACTTGCTGGGACGTATTATCCCAGCAGTCCCGAAAGGGTTAAATACCAGAAAGTAATATCGAGACACAGGGTAAATTTCGGGACCAAAAGGGTTAAAACTGATAGGGACTACAGGTAAGA
The DNA here is from genome assembly GCA_964056695.1 of Melieria picta. Taxonomy (NCBI): domain Eukaryota; kingdom Metazoa; phylum Arthropoda; class Insecta; order Diptera; family Ulidiidae; genus Melieria; species Melieria picta. The sequence goes on from OZ057398.1 coordinate 108,593,911, forward strand.
GAAAATTGTCTTTCTGTTAGTCTTAACGGTATTTACTTCATACCAAGTTAACTCTAAATGTTGGTTAACTACAAACAAGCGTTATGAGGCACTATGTATTCTAGGAAATAGAGACATGTAGAAGAATTAAAGCTAACACTAAGGAAGTAGGAGATTTCTAAGGCTTTCATTGGACCGTCATCTTTCTGTGCTGTTGGAGACATCACCATCACTTGACTTGATAAAACTAACCTAAAAAGTGGTCTCTTGTCGCAATGGCCAAAATGAAGAAGAGCAAGAGACTATAAGTCACCGTCTGTGGGACTGCCTGGTTCTCTCTAGACTAAGATGGAAATATTTAGGATCCCTTTCTTTGATATTTTGCATATCCTCAGATCAGACATCAGAGACTTGTTAGGGTTTATCCACAAATTGTATGGGCTTCTGTAGGCTCACCAACTTGCAATAAGACAGATCACACTGTCCTTGTGGTATGACAAGGGGCCAATTTTGTGGCCTAAGTGCCGATAAAGTCCTATGTCCAGATTACCACTTTCGGCTAACTTACCTTAAAAATATATTAACTTAACTGAGGCGCATAGACCTTTCCTACTATCTTACTTGATTGAGTGGCACATTAACCTTTTAACACTAGAAAGATCACAAGTCTTCCACAAAGTTTTCCTACAAAGACAACATATCATATCCCCTGAAATCTCAAAAAGTACATTTGATTTGGCTAATTTTTTACAAAATAAATTGAAAGAAAATATAAAATTTTTCACTATAAAAAATAAAAGTCACCAAAGCAAACGTTGATAGAAATACTTCAGAAAATATAGATATTTAAAAATGAAAAACCATCAAAATGACCGCAATGGTTTTTCTAGTGTTAAAGAAACAAACTCACTGTCCTCTCCAATATTGAGTACGCATGAACACTGTTACTGAAATTTAATTTTTGAAGAATAACTCTATGTCCGGTCCAATATTCAGTACTCAGAAACTCTGCTGCTGAAGTAAAAAGTCTAGAGGCAAAAAGCTCTCTTACATGTACCTATACCCAACTGTAGATCATTAGGTCGCAGTCCAACTTCTTCCTTATAAAAAAATTACTAACATTTGAGATTTTGCTAAAGAAATATTTTAAGTTCATACATATATGCACTTATAGATAAAACAAACTCAAGTGGAATACGTCTCTAACAATTTTCAGTGATGACCTCCATAAAGTTATTCTAATACTTTGCCAAACCATTACTACATATGCACTCTTTCAAATACTTCAAACACCCCTCTTTCACAATCTCTAATATGTGAAGTAGTGAGTCTGTATCTGTTTTTTCCAACTATGTATATAAACATTGTTAATTAAGCAAAGTTTAGTCACTGACCGCTTGCGGTATGATTCGCACTTCAAAAGCCCAAAAACGAAACCTACTAATTCGAATGGTAGTGCTAATTTTGTAGCGAATTATGGAACTGCCGGACAAATGACATCAACACTTTCAATTCTCCATTTGAAAACATAACAAAAACCCATTTATCTCGCATAGTTCACACGACATTTGAAGTTGAAGTTCTGTCTCTGCTATGCATCAAACAGCAACCAACCACTTCTTGTTTCTTAAATTTACGCATTCGTATACTTTTCTCCACGCTCATTATTTTCACTAATTGCGCTTCGATGTATTGATTCTTATATGCCGCTAAACAAATAATAACAATTGTAATTGTTTACCTAGAAATTCGCGCTGTCAATTGCACGCACTGAAATGCTTGAACACTTTTTTATGTCCGCCGAACTACAACTTTGATGTATACGAACTTTTTCTTCTTACCAAGCACACAATATGCTTCAAAACAATGAAATCAACTGAATTTTACAACTGAATTGTATTATTAAATTTTCTAAGCAAACGCGAACTGATCGCCTGCGTTACCTGCGGATCACTGCCATGTTTTGTGTCGGCATTTTGAGCTCTCGGCCCAGCGCTGCAACAGCTCCAATTGTGTGGAGAATCGCTTTTCTTTTTTTAGTTTTATTTCTGTGTTTTATGTTTGTTTTTATCGCCCTATTTGTTGCTGTTGCTCTTGGATAAATTTCCGCTCGGTACAGATACCGGCACTCTGACTCAACGCCGCACAATTCGCTGCTCTGCGGTGTCGCTCTGTTTGTTGTGTTGCTCACGTGCGCTGTGTCGATCTGTAAGAAAATTGGTCTGAAAAAGAGAGAGAGAGAGAAAAATTGTTTATTAGTTTTGGTTTTGTTGTTGAGTACAATACGAATAATTACAGTGGCGTTTCTATTCAATTGTTTAGTGTTCTTTATGGTGAGAAAAAAATCACAAAATCATTAGTCATCGATGCTTTTCACACATAAAAATTACTTAACCCTTTCGCTATTTTGTTGTCATATGGCAACAAGCTACTTTGTGGACGTCTGAACCCTCTACGGTTTCAAGAATAAATTTTATTGTTGGTCATTAGAATAATTTGAAGTTTTAAATCAATCAAATAAATTTATATTAAATAAATTTTTTTGTTGGGCATTAAGTTTTAGGAATAACACAAAAATAATAAACTCAATGTTTAAGCTTAAAGAAGAGAAGTTGACAGGTTTTTTAAATTTTTTATCTTTGCATATTAAAGGAAGAAGAAGCAGACAAAATAAGAGAATTTGTATTTTGACTTTTTATTTTAATTCAGATACATTTTTCAAATAATTTTTACTAAAGTAAATGAAAAAATATTCGATTTCTAATCATGCATAAAAAATTGTATGTTTAAGTTATTAATACAGCTCTCCCACTCTAAAAAAATAGGGTTCAGTAATAAAAAGAAAAAACATTATTATGAAATGTTGTTGATATAACCAAACAGAAGACTTAATCCATAAATTAAAAATGTTAACTCTCCCCAGTAAAAACATGTAGCGAAAGGGTTAAATTTAATTTGTAATTGCAAATTAAATTCTATTAGATTCAAGTGTTGCCATGTTTTCTGATAATTTGTGTATATGGTGCAACAAATACAGAAAACAGAAAAGATTAGAAATCAAGAATTCACACATTGAAGAGGACAGCGATACGGTCACAAAACTTCAAGATGGCGTCGGCTTCAATTGTCGCCATGTAATCAACTACTTCATTACAATAAAGCAACATTATCACAATCATATTTTTTGTACTCCTAAGCACAAATTTTATTTTATACATTCATCTATATACATAAATTTTATCGTTTTATAATCAATTTGAAACAAATGACAATATGCAATTTAAAATTGTTGTTCAAAACTCATCGAAAAAGTAAGAAAAATCTATAAAAAATATCTCTCGAAATCTCAAAACTTATCGAAAAAGTAAGAAAACTCCATTCAAATATCTCTTTTGAAGCATTGCACAGTGATTCGTTCCATAGACAAAATTCAAAAAATTTATAGTCTCAGAATTTAACGATTTTGATGTCATTTGAAAGGTAAAACTCCAACTAAGAAACCCCCAAAAAATCTGTGCAAAAAATTAATTAGTGTTTGTGCCAAAGCAGCTCAAATTTGAAACTTTTTCACAAAAAAATGTACACATATTTTTTTTTTTTAGTCTATTGAGTAAAATAAATTTTAATATATATAAAATATATAGATTAATAAATGATGTGGCCATTTTCGCATTTAATCTTTTCTCAAAATTTGCAAAGCTAAGGCTTTTACATCACTTTTAATTCAAAATATTTTTCTAAATTAAAAATCTGAAAATTGGCAAAACTTAGAGGAAAATATCTAAAAAGTATGTGAAAGTATGTTCCTGGATTTTTTTTATTTTAAGAAGCATTCTTTCTTTGTCGGATAATGTAATTACATCCTCCGATATCTTCCGATCTCAGAAAATAATTATATTTGAAAAGTGGTCTAAACACCTATTTTTGACAAAATTTATTGTTTTCATCCCTAAAAGTATGCAATCAGCATGAAAAATTGAGAAAACTGCAAAAAAGCAAAACATACGTCTATTATTATCGTTTTTATTGCAAAACTAAAGAGTCCTTAGACAATTTCTGTTACTCTTTGGAATTATCAATGTTGAAGTTACCGATTAAATGTAAAATCTGAAAAATCTAGCCAACACACTGTGTGCTCACCAAAAATTACGAAAATTGCAAGTTTAAGTCTCAGGCATTGCCAAACTGCAAAAGTTTAAGAACAACAAAATAGAGATTTCAATTCAGCAGACCATGATTAATTAGTATACCAAATTTTATGAAGAACGGACCACTCCTTCTAATTTTGTCCCACGGTTGTATGGAGTCGAATCACTGTGCATTGATGCCAATTGCTTTGGTTTTATAGCTTTCGAAATAGAAATAGTTCTGAGGTTGGAGACAGCGACAAGTGTGGTCGGTGCTCAAGCAGCAGTAGTTGTCAACACAAATTGTCTTCATAGGAACATTCTGATTCTATACTTTGACAAATGTGGTCGTGTCGCTGCCGTTGTCAATGTGTTCGGGGCTTAAGACTAGACAGAATTCAATGATAAAATTACCATTACGCAGTGCTTTTATGGATTGTATTATGTGTTCAAAATTTCAAAAAGCCGTTGAATTCGTCCGAGCCGTATCTGCAATTTTAATATGCAAAAAGTCTGCTTGCTAGTTAATTTTCAATATCACACTGTGTAACCAATTGTTGGCCCCAGCTGATATCTGGCTCTCAACAGTATTTTGGTCAGTCTTCTACTTTCATGCATGTGAATCACTTTCTATATTTTCTACATACAGTAACTACATTTGACTGACTTGGTCAGACACTAATGAAGCTAAATACAATCTTATTGCGTACATAGCATATAGCCAACTACCGTCCGCCCCCTCTGAACCATATAAGACATATGTATGCAAGATTAGTCATTGTTGCGTTCTTAGATCAAACGCTATGTTGGTTCTTATTCATGGCATATTATTATTCATATCGTTTTCCCCGAATGTTAGTCTAATGCCATCCTAATGCAAATCGCCCTACACCTCTACACATATACCTAGTAAAATTGTATCTAATCATGGTACAACAACAATTGCATTTGTCTTAAGTCAAGCGCCACTGTAATTATTGAACGGTTAAATCATTTGATTGCAAATCGCTTGCGGCATCAACTCAAACAAAACGCCAAATTACAGCCACAACAATATGTTAACGGTCAATAAGTACAACAACAATATTATGCATTGCAGTAGCAACAACAAAGCAATAACAGCAACGACAACAAACACTGCAGGCACGCTGGAAATTGTGCATTTACCGCTGTATTAGCGCCTAATTATATGCAATACAAGCGACGCGACACACGAGCGCGTCGCCCGCTTTCAACGCGCCAAACGTTTATTCAATTTATGAATTTTCGCTAATAAAGCGCAGCGAAGATAATCGCGTACGCTGCGTTGGCGCACTTTTAGCACGCACTGCACCGCAGGCTGGCGGACGAGGGCCAACGAACGTTGCACGTTCGCTGATGGCGCCTTGCAGCATATTTGCAATCGCACACACACACACACACACACACACGCAACCTATTGCCGCAACGTATTCCCTAAAATTGGCAAATGCGCGCTGCCGTGTTTGCCTTAAGGGCAGCCGCGGCGCACAGCCAAAATTCGATGTGCATTAAATTTTCATTGAATTAATTTGGGGCGTTTTTGGGCCGGCCGCATTGTCGCATTTGCCGCAGCGGTATCTGTATGTGTATGTGTGTGTGTGTGAGTGTGTGTGTGAGTGTTTGTGGGGCAATAGTGCCGCATTGTCGTAATATTATTACGCGCACGAGTGCATTTTAATTAATGAAAGTGTGCGTCTAATGTCGTCGCGCTGACAGGTGCTCGCGCTTCACTCACACAAATCGTTTAGGCAATCGTAAATGAGTCATTATGCCATTATGCAGCATCGCAGAATTGCCCAACATGGCAGCTCTTGAGTGCGCAAGTCGCATGCACAGTTAGAATTTGCATTTGAGTGAGATTTGTGGCAAATTCAAAGCTGCAGTCGGTTAATTGGCGGGCAGCGAGTTGATCTGTGCGCTGAGTGCAATTTTTTTTTAAGGCAAGAGAGGCAAAGTGTCAAAGAATTTACATACAATTAAATTGTATTTGCTTATATTATGGCGTTTGATAGTTGAGGTTAACCCATTGCTGTCGGTTGGGTATTTAAATACCCATTACAGATATCAGTTATAAACTTCACTCAGCCACTGATAAAGACCACAAAAGCTTCCTGCTTAATTTTTAGCGAGCCAATCGTTTAGCAGAATTTATGTTCAGGCTTTAGTGGGTTAAAAGATGAATTTCCTTTGAAATACACTTCTATGGCAATTTTCCAATTAAGCTGTCTGCCTTTAGTTGGCGCTGTTGATTCACCACTACTACAGCAATAACAAATTAGTTGCACTCTTATTACTCATTTAATTTTCCAATAAATTATTTTTTATTAATCTTGATGAATTGTTTGTAATTGGCGGCAATTTCGAAAGGTGGTTGTTAGAATATTTGGGTATTAAAACATTAGCAGAGTATATCATATCTTATGGGATCATATGTCAATATGGAACTCAATTCTACTGGTTTTTGTTCTCATTCTTTCACTCAGCGTCTAATTGCAAGTAATAACATGTTTCCCACATGATTTGGTAATTTGTTTAGATTACACCGTGCGACAGCATTTTTCACACCGGGAAAAATCCATATGTGCGTGAAACTAGAGACCAAATATAGTAATAATGCGTACTCAGTTTTTCATTTCTACATCCTTTGTCTCTTTAAAAGGACTCTAACTTTATTAGTTCGAAAGTTATTAAAAAAAGGCGGAAGCTGCAATTCTAATGAAGTACAAAAATTCTAATTTATTTGAGCATCAGTATTTTAAATAATAAAAAGATACAAAAAATGAATGAAGCAAGAACAATGAAATTTTGACACGTGATCAAGGAGATTTTGGGTTTTAACATAGTTACTCTTCAAGAAAATTCGATATAAATTTTCAAGGATATAAAGGATTAAAATTTTCAAAGGACCTTTTTCATATCCTTTTTTTACAAATATATAAAAAATTAATTTCATTTAAATTATTGAGACTTTCCTCTTTTATTTGATATACATATCGCCATATTCTAACGAGGTTAAGTATTTTTTATAATTTTTTTTATTTTTAACACCTTCAAAATTTTGAAGTCCTTTTAAAAGGACAAAGGATGTAGAAATGAAAAACTGAGTACGCAGTATGACTATATTTGGTCTCTAGTTTCACGCCCATATGGATTTTTTCCGGTGTGAAAAATTTTTTTAATTTTTGTTGCACGGTGTTATATTTAAATCAATTTTAAAGAGAAACCAGCTCCGGTTTACATTGATATTTGAATGGAGAACAGTGTAATTATTGTAACTCGAGCGATTCAATCATACTGTAAATTATGCACATTTTTAAAAACATAGAATTTTGAGTTTGCACTACAATGCACAGTGACTCGTTCCATAGACTAAATTCAAAAAATTTATAGTCTCAGAATTTAACGTTTTTTAGGTCATTTGAAAGGAAAATCTGTGCAAAACATTAATTAGTGTGTGTGCAAAAACTGCCCAAAGTCGAAACTTTTTTTACCAAAAAATGTAAACACGTACTTTCTGTTTTTTAGTCTACTGACTAAAAAAAATTGTAAAAATACATGGTTAGCAAGAGCTTTCTAAAACTTTCTGAACTGATGTGTCCATTTTCACTTTTAATGTGTTTTTTTTAATTTACAAAATTGAGGCTTCTACTTCACATTTAATTAAAAATTTAAATTTAAAAACCATATTTATTTATATTTAATTTAAAATATTTTTTTTAAATTAAAATTCTGAACATAAGGCAAAACTTAGAGAAAAATATTTAAAAAGTATGTGAAAGTATGTTCCTGGATTTTTTTTTTCTTTCCGATATCTTCCGATCTTAGAAAATAATTCAATTTGAAAAGTGGTCTAATTTGTGGCACTATTTTTTGACAAAATATATTTGATTTATCCCTGAAATTATGCAATCAGCATGAAAAATGAAAACAAAACAGCACAAATGCAAAACATTTATCTATTATTATTATTTTTATTGCAAAACTAAAGCTTCCTAATACAATTTCTGTTAATCTTTGCAACTATCAATGTTGACGTAACTGATTAAATGCAAAATCTGAAAAATCTAGCCAACACACTTGTTGGTATATCTTTCCCAAAATGACAAAAATTCCAAAAAATTCCATTTAAATCTCAGGCATTGCCAAACTACAAAAGTTTAAGAAAAACAAAATGGAGATTTCAATTCAGCAGACCATGATTAACTAATATTCAAAATTTTATGAAGAGCAGACCACTCCTTCTAATTTTGCCCCTCGGTTTTATGGAGTCGAATCACTGTGCAATGCAATGATTCAATGATAGTCATGGAACTAGAACAACAACATACATATGTATGTATTTTTATGAAAAATACTCAAGTTGACAGTTGGAATACAAATTCTGTGTTGATCGAAAGACGTCAGAAATTTTAGCCCACCCATGAAATTTTACTATTTTAATTTATTTAACACTAGAAAGACCGCAAGTTTTCATACCTACAAAGACTACATAACTACCTACAAAGACTACCATATCCGCTGATAGCTCGAAAAGTACACATCGGATTTGGCTACCTTTTCACAAAATAAATTTTTTTTTAAATATAAAATTGTTCACGACAAAAAAATAAAACTCACCAAAGCAAAAGTTGATACAAATACTAAAGAAAATACAGATATTTGAAAATGAAAAACCATATCCGCTGATATCTCGAAAAGTACACATCGGATTTGGCTACCTTTTCACAAAATAAATTTTTTTTAAATATAAAATTGTTCACGATAAAAAAATAAAACTCACCAAAGCAAAAGTTGATAGAAATACTAAAGAAAATACAGATATTTGAAAATGAAAAACCGTCAAAATGTTAGTGTTAAAAAAAAAACACTTTTTTTAAGATTTTCTAAACTTTAAATCATGATTCTATGCCTTTTTTGTTTTTAAAATAATTTTTATGCAAGCATGTTGTGCTGAGTTTTAGGATTTTTAGGCCAAAGAGATTAGTTTAAATTGAGGTTAAACTGAAAGAAATAGTCTTTCAAAAATTTTTTAGCAACATTATTTCCACAGAGCTGTTGCCACAATAATCAGAAAGAAACTTCAAGAAAATATTAGTGATTTTTAACTATTAAAACTTGTTACCTCTTTGAGCTCATTAATTCATTTCAAGTACCAGCATTCTTTCGACATGTCCCATGTAACATTTCGAAATGTCAGCCAGTTGATACAACAGTTTGCTGACTAATTTACTGCATGTTTGTCATTATCTCGTTTTACATTGTTTTTCCTTTTCCTGACAAAAAATAACTTCATATCACTCATAAAACTGCCGACAACTCAACAATAAAAAAGCCGGAAAGTACGAAATAAAAAAACAACACAAACGCAAAATACAAATTAAATTGTATCTCCGTGCAAAGTGTTGCCGTCGATGACCTTTGCCGCCAAGTCCAACCCGCAGCCACCATACAAACAAACAAAATATTGATAAATGGTCATGTCAACGCATGAAATATTCAAATAGTACGCTGCGTACTATAGACAACACTGATGCCAACAAACTGCATAACAATAACAATAACATAAAATATATTTTTAAAACGTGTCAAAAATTACAAAATCATGACAATCCATACAAGTTTTCAGACGACTCAAAGTGAGACTCATTAATGACGTCAACTACTTTGACTTTTAACTAACATTTTTGCACTGGCTGTGGTTGAGTACTTGCAGCAATTTTGTTTGCATTCGCCGCATTGGCGTCTACTGCACATTGGTTAGACAAACTTGACACTGACCTCCATTGCACTCGTTGCACGGGCGTCTGTCTTTCGAAAATTCGCTGGTTGACTTGAGCTTTGCTGTGTAGGTGCGGGCGCGCGGAGTGGCGCACAAGTAAAATGTGCCTACAGTGCGTTTGCTTTTAGACAAATACACAAACACACATACAAAGGCTCACTAAAATGTGTACTTATTTATTTACGAAATGTGGCTAATCGCTGCTTCGTAGCGGAATCGTTGTCTAGGGTTGCAACCCGAGATTAGTTCAATGCCATTACGTGATAAGCAACGAAGCGGCTGACTTTTATTGACATAATTGTGAGGTGTAAAATTGTTAGTTGCACGCAGGATTAAGAAATTGAATTTTAAAAAATTTCAAAAAAATTTAAATCATAAAAATTGTGATCATGTTTAAATTAATTTGTATGTAGTTTTTAATTGATATACGAGTACAATTCCCTTAGATTTTCGTGACTAATAAAAACGAAAGCTGCTGCAATAATCAAAGTTTTCGCAATCAACGAGGTTTTTTTTAGTGCAAATTTAGTTTTAAAAACTCTCATTGTTTATAACTCTCATTGTCAACCTTAACACTAGAAAGACCATTGCAATGCATTGCGGATAATTTGGACAGTTTTTCTTTTTAAATAAGTACCTATCTGTATTTTCTTTAGTATTTCTTTCAACTTTCGCGATGATGAGTTTTATATTATTAACGGGTTCTTTAATTAGTTCTACAATTAGGGTTCTACAATAACAATTAGCCAAATCCAATGTGTACTTTTCGAGATATCAGCTGATATAATATGTAGTCTTTGTAGGCATGGAAAACTTGCGGTGTTTCTAATGTTAAAAATCTCGCATTGCAAAAGAAAGATCATTATTACAAAATTTAAATAACAATTAAAAAAAAAAATGCTAAAGTTTCATTGCAAAAAAAGGACATTGATGGAAAATTGAATGAATCCACAATAAACCAAAAATAAGTTCAACTTAAATACTTTTTATTACCAAAAAAATCAAACAGGCCCGTGCGCAGGGGGGGGTTTTGGGGGTTCTAACCCCCCCCATCGAGAATTTTTCCACATAATTTTCCACTAGCAATAGTCCTTATTCTACGAAAGTCAAACCGACTTGATAATAAATATTTTGTGGTCAATTTTTGTTTCGACATTCTCAACTTTCTCGATCTTGTGCACGTTTTTTTTGAATTTTCCCGCCTTTTTTACCTCCTATTATCAGTGTCATTGTGAATGCAACCATCGATAGTATCGCTACAACCAAAGAATATGAAATGTATAGAAGGCGCATCTGAGCTCAAGAAGAATCCTGCGCTCAATTGTTTGAACCATACTCTTCAATTTTGCGGGATGATTCCCGTGACATCTGGGTAGACGAAGTCAAACTTTGGCGTCAACGCATCGGCGGAAAGAACGTTAAAAATTCGCTTGAAGCACTCGATGTGTGCAATGGAGATGCGTTTCCAAATGTTCATCAAATGCTTCGCATTTTGGCAGTTCTGCCTGTAACGACAGCGACGAATGAACGCTCCTTTTCAACATTGCGTCGCCTCAAGACTTACCTCAGGTCAACAATGTCTGAAGATCGGCTGAACGGATTAGCCTCGCTCAATATACATCGCGATGTCGAGGTCGATCCGCAAAGAGTTTTGGAGAAGTTTTTTTCTACACCTCGCAGAGTTAATTTATTATATAGGGTTTTCCAACAAGAGGTGTTATTTTGAATCCCCCGGTATTTCGGTAGCTGTCACTTTTGAAGCTTTTATTCTTTGACACTTGACAAGTAGAAACTACGCCATTACTAAAAATGGAACGAGACACGCTTCAACAATGCATTGAAATTATTAAAATTCACTACAAAAATGGTGAAAATCTTGCAGTCACAGTTCGCAAAACTAAAGCATTTTTGGGTCGTCGTGAAGCACCTTGTCGGACCGCAATACAGAAATTGGTGGAAAAATTCGAGCTGCTGGGACAAGTTAGTGATGTGAAGAATAAAACCCGTGCACGTCGCTCAAGAACAACTGAAAATATTGCTGCTGTAGCCCAAAGTGTTGAAGAAACCCCAGGTTTGTCGATTCCTCGTCGTTCTTTGGAATTGAGCATTCCAAAAATGTCATTACACCGTATTTTGCATAAAGACTTGGGTCTTAAGGCTTATAAATTTCAGTTAACACAAGAACTCAAGCCGACCGATCATCAAGAACGTCGTGTCTTTGCTGATTGGGTCCTTGAAATGCATGAAAATGATCCGGAATTCCATCGAAAAATCATCTTGACTGATGAGGCCCATTTCCACCTCGGTGGCTACGCCAACAAGCAAAATTGTCGCATCTGGGGCTCGGAAAACCCAAGAGTTATTGTTGAGAAGCCTCTCCATCCTCAACGTGTGACTGTTTGGTGCGGTTTATGGTCCGGCGGGGTCATTGGACCTTACTTTTTCGAAAATGAGGTTGGATCAACAGTTACGGTGAATGGATTGCGCTATCGAGAGATGATTAATGATTTTTTATGGTCGGAGTTGGATGGTATTGATCTGGACAACGTTTACTTTCAACAAGACGGCGCTACGTGCCACACGAGCAACGAAACCATTGCTCTTTTACGGGAAAAGTTTCCGGACCGTGTTATCTCTGGAAGAGGTGATCACAATTGGCCACCGAGATCTTGTGATTTAACACATTGCGACTTCTTCCTTTGGGGCCACGTGAAAGATAAGGTGTACGCCAACAGCCCAGCGTCGATTCAAGACCTCAAAGATAGAATTCGTGAGGCTATCGAGGACATAGGGCAGCCACTTTGCGATTTGGTTATGGAAAATTTCATGAAAAGGATATGGTCCTGTAAGCGTGGTCGTGGTGGCCATTTGGCTGATGTTGTTTTTCATTATTAACGGCATACCTTCTTCTTTATTATTAAATAAACATCCGATCATTTATCTCAAAAAATTGCATTTTTCTTTGAATACCAAAATAACACCTCTTGTTGGAAAACCCTATATAATAACCGAATATCAAGTCAAGACACAATAAAATGTCTTCATTTATAAGAAAAGTTTCTTATTATTTTTTATTAACCCTTTGATGTCAAATGTTGCCTAAAGGCAACATTGTATATTTTCGGTCATACTTCCTTTTGTTTTTGTTATTTTTGCTAACGGTTATTTTTCAGCTGAAATTAATATGTGTGAGCATTGGTTGACGAAGTCACATTGTTAAAATCTTTACAAGTGATCATTTGCGAGCTAGTTGAAGTGGCGATCAGGCGTGTGAAAAAAAAGTGGGAAAAGTTGGTCAACAAAAATTCAAATAAAAGTTAAACACGCAAGAATTTTTTTTATAAAAAGTGAATTTTATTACAAATAACAGGTAAGAATATAAAATAAAGTTTGCAAAACTTAAAAAAAGTTTTTGTTGTTATGTCAGGAATTTCATGAACACAATGTTGCTTATAGTTAACATCTGTCCATAGTGGTTATAATTTTTGCTTTTTGTTTTGTTCCATGTTTTTGCTTTTTTTTTGTTAGAAATGCGTCCAAAAGGTCTCACAGAATCAGAAATAAACCAAATAATCAATTTCGACTGGAATAATTCTGATGATGAAGAAGGTGAAGAAGAAGAAGAGTTATGTGATTCCAATATTGAGAGAGTCATTGAAGAAACAATTGATGAGGTAAGTGTTATGACATTTCATTACATTTTAGTTCTATTGAGTCTATTGAAATCCCGTTCAGGTAAGGGAAAGAGGAGAAAACGTTGAAATAAAGTTGATCACCAGAATTCTTGAACAAGATGTACATGCTGATGAAGAAGTTGATAATGAAGTGGATACAGAAAACATCGTCACAGAAAGATTTGAGAAAATCAATCTGGAAAGTTTGAGATGGAGGAGCACGAGCCTACCCGATTGCGAAACTGCTTGGAAAGAAGAAACAGTTTGTGGAGAAGTCAAAGAACCAATACAATATTTCAGTGAGTTTCAGACGATTCTTTGGCGTACTTCTTTATTTAGGCGTAATACAAGTTCCAAATTTACGAATGGCTTGGATGCCTAACTTCAGATTATCAGCTGTTGCAGATTCTTTATCAAGAGTACGCTTTGAGAAAATCAAAGAAGCTTTTCACATAAATGATAATACTCAACAGCCGGAACGTGGATCAACTTCTTACGACAAACTTTATAAAATACGTCCATTACTGGAAAAAATGAAAGAAAAATGCAACAAAATAGACCAGGAGGAACACCAGAGCATTGATGAACAAATGATTAAATATAAAGGACGTCACAGTCTAAAACAATACCTTCCAATGAAGCCCAATAAGTGGGGTTTTAAAATGTTCACAAGAGCTGGGGTTTCAGGTATCGTATACGATTTTGCGCTCTTTGTAGGAAAAGGAACGTGTCAATCTTTTGGATTAGGGATCTCATCAGATATTGTGTTGCACTTAACTTCTAATGTACCACAAAACAAGAATTATAAATTGTTTTTCGATAATTGGTTCGCTTCCATAAGCCTGATGAGTGCGCTAAAAGAAAGAGGCATTTTAGCAGCAGCAACAATTCGAAGCAACCGAATGAAAAACTGTTGCCTTATGAATGAAAAAGAGCTCATGAAAAAAGGTCGTGGATCTTATGATTTTAAATTTGAGGCAGTCCATAATTTAGTTGCCTGCCGCTGGTACGACAACAAGAGTGTTCAACTAGTCTCAAATTATATAGCTGAAAATCCAGTGTCAGAATGCAAACGCTGGTGTGGTAAACAAAATAAGTATATGAATATACCTAGACCTGCTATTGTCGAGTGTTATAACAAGCATATGGGAGGCGTAGACCTGGCTGACATGTTGTTAGAGTTGTATAAAATCAACCACCGTTCTAAGAAATGGTATATGCGTATAGTATACTGGTGCCTCAGCACAGCAGCAGTCAATAGCTGGTTGTTGTGTAGAAGAGACCTAAAAAATCAAGACGGAATAACAAAACATATGTCATTGTTAAATTTTCAATTGATGATAGCAAACGAGCTTCTACACGCGTCTGATATTACGCCAGTAAACCCACGTAAAAGAGGTCGTCCGTCGGCAAGCATGCAATCAGATTCACCATCTAACACTTCAACCGTTTCATCACAAAGCTCATCGACGTCAACAAAACGATCATACATATCAGAACCTCCAAAATCCATGCGTATGGATCAAGCCGGTCATTGGGTTAAATGGGGAGCAAAAGGAAGGTGTAGACTATGCCAAACCGGAATTCCAAAATCAACATGTTCAAAATGTAAGGTACATTTATGTTGTAACCCACAAAAAAATTGTTTTGTTTCATATCACACATGAAATGTATCAAAAATGAATAAAAATAGCATAAAATATCAATACTCGTTTGTGTTTTAAAATGTACCACCATGGCTCAATGTTGCCTATAAGCAACATTTCATAACGGTAAAACCAGAAGTGATAGAGGTTTGAAATTGATATCAGTTCATATTCAAGGCTCAACCAATAACCTAATATATTCAAAATATTTTTAACCACGCCCACTTTAATTCTGACATTAAAGGGTTAACTTCATAACCTAACATGATACACATATGTCAAAACCCCCCCCATAAACGAACTCTGCGCACGGGCCTGAAATCAAACGAAATGTAGAACAGAAAAATTTTTAAAAATATGAAAAGAAAAATGGTCGCGTTTATCAAGTTCAAAAATTTTGAAAAGTCGCGTTTCAAGAGCATAAGTGAAAAATGTTGCCTTAAGCGAGTATTGAAAGCACTTCTGGACCAGTTTGGCTTATGTTTACAACTGAGATTTCACGCAAATCGAGAGTCACATTACCCATTGCTGCTTAATGGGTAAAATTTACCCATACAAATTGAAATTTTTTTTAAAAATCACAAAAAAGTCAATGTTTGAGATCTCTCAAAACCATTGATAGGGATAGTTAGGGTAAAGATGGAACTACCTTAACCTAGTGAAGGTCACCCTAAAATTTCGCCATCTAGCTAGAGTTACCAGACTCCAAAAATCGTGAATTTTCCGGAGGTGGAAAATGTGGCGAAACGAAGTGGCCTTAGAACTTCACAAAAATCTGCCTCTTAACTCACCTGTAAAAAATACAACTTTTGTTCACGTGTTTAGCTGATCACTTCACAAAGTATGGAAAAAAGGTACCATTGCTGCGTAATGAGTACAAACTACCTAATGAATATCTCAGCAACGTGCAGAGATATAAAGCTGAAATTTTGTTTCTGAACCTTTTTGGTCACTTCTAGGTCGTGTATGAAATTTTATCAAAATCGTATGGGCGGAACTGGTACCCGGCAGCAATGGGTTAATCGAGAGGGGAAAGGACCAACAGTTTTATGTCGATTCCATACGGCAAATCAAAAGATTTTTCATAGAACAAACAGCCTTTATATTTTGTTGGCTACGAAGAAGGACTGAGCGTCTGGGACACGAAGTTCAATTCAGTTCAGTTCAAGTTCAGTTATGTATATAAGTTTGTATAAATATAAGTTTGACATCTCAAAAAGAAGTCAGAAAATCAAAAATCACAATTCCTAATGATTTTTTATCAATTTAACTTTTTTCACATTTAAAAATATTAATATAAAATGTGTAAATATATATAATGTCATATAAAGTTTGTCCGCAAACACAAAATTGATTTTACGTGTTAATGTGCATCAGTTTCGCTTTGGTTTACAACAGAACTGTCTAGACAACAAAAAAGAAAGCTTATTTTTACTGCCAACTGTTGTTGTTGTTGTTGTTGTGCGTGATGATTTTCGTTGTGACACCTCAATAATGAGCTAATTTTCAGATTGTGTTTGCACACACAAAGAACGGCTTTAGATATATGTAGTTGGAAATGAATGATAGGGCAGTCAATTTGTTGTAATTTTTTCAACTATAAACATATACAAATTTATAAAATTTATTTAATTAGCTTCAATTTAACTATAATTTAACTATAATTAGTACAATCTTTTTCCGTTTTATTCATGCCACACCAAAGGAAGTTTAAAAACGCAATTAGATTCCCTTTTCTGAATCAAGAAGCACTTAAAAGTGTTTCTGAACAATAAAATGTTGACCAAAAAAACGTATAACGTCTTAATAACGTCATGGAACTTCCTTTGCTGCGACATGAATCGAATGTCAAAAAATTGTGCCAGTTATAATTGAGTTAATGCCATTTAAATTAATTGTTTTAATTTTTTTTTACATGTTTATAGTTTCTGTGTTTTAATTTCTAGATTTACTTGGATATTTCTTGCACTCGAAAACACCGGAAGCTCTAAAAAGTACGTTTATGTTTAAGTAAATTACGTCAATAAATCTTCACACTACACGCCAACCAAATGCGGAGCTCAGCCGAATCCTAATGACGCAGTCGATTCCATATCAATCAATATACAAATGTCAGTCATTTATTATATTAAAAAGCAGCCAACGTAAACACAATTAGGACCATTTGAGCAGAACAACAACAACACTTGAGATAGACACTGCAAATTATTTGAAGAAATTGAAGCCAATCAGCGACGACAGCAGCCAACAACCAGTCAGTCAATTGACAAGTGCCCACACCTCAGTGCAGCGCACTTGCACAAGCCAGCTGGCAGAGGGCAACATTGCCCAAGTGCGCACAACGCGAAAATACCTGTTTGATTCACACCAACCCGCTCCCCACACGGCACACAACATAAACCAGTAAAATCTCACAACCGATATCTTCCGGGCACAATTAACCAAAATATGAAATCCACAAAAAACTCAGCTGCTAATTATAATAGTTGCTTTGCATATGTAGAAATTATTAAAATAATCAATCAATTGAGCACCTTTTTTCTTGGACCAAATACTGGCGGCACAAAGACGCGATACGAAAACTCAAGAGACACTTTGAGGTAAGCGCGGTTCGATCAAATTCAGTTCGCTGTGTTGTTACGAGACGCCCGACAGGTTTCAAGACACTGAAGCAAAAGCACAGCGTTGTCACTGTTTTTTATTGAGCTCCCAGTGGGCTGCAGCTGCCACTCTCTGCTCAAAGTTCAGCTTGAGTCTGTGCGAAATTAGCTCGGATTCATTGGCAAACTCTCGCAGAGAGCTTCAGTGGTCGTTGCCGATCACAGCTATTGTGATTCTATTTCTTTCGCGCTTCCTGCGCACATCGCATCAACAGCGATAAGCGATCTGCAGCGCTTTGGCTTATCATGGCTTTGTACGTTCCTACGAATTAATTAAAAATCCATGTATTTTCGTAGAAATGATGCTAAAAATTGCATGTCAATAACAATGAAGCATTTTATAGATGATTTGTACATTTTTCCTTAGTTTAATTATTTTTAAATACTTATTTTCTATTACAATAAATTTATAATTTCAATAATTCCATTTCAGTTAATAATTACATTTTTTTGCTTTCAGATAAATTGTACCAAATTTGTCATATACATAATCTTTGAATATGCCTTGCTTTGCATTTCTCCAGCTTCAGGCCAAAAGTTGAGCCTAAATCAATCCGTGCACCTTTCAAACTCATTCAGCACATTCAGTGAGATAATATGGCAACAGTCTCATTGGCATTTCCGATTGCTGATAATGACACAAAAACATAAACAAAAATTATAATCAAAAATTTGCTACAATTCCACGAAGTGTACAATTAATTGAATTTGAACAATTTTTCAGAATTAAAAAAAGAATTGTTAAAAACAGTACAGTTAATCGTTTCAAAGTCGACACAATCAAAAAGACAGAATTTAAATTAAATTAAAAACATTTTTTTAAATCTTTTAATATGGTAAAATACACAGTTACAAGCTATACTTAAATGCTGAATGTACTTTTTAATTACGTCAATTGCTATCAGTCGAAATCCATGCAACTACAAAAAAGCGCATAGAAGCTGCTGATAGTAGCACTGATTTGCCTAATAGTCGGCTGCCGTATTTGACAGATAGTCGCGCCGGCCAATGTTCGACGCTTGCTTGCTTTGCACCGCCTCCAGTTTGGGACACTCGGTGATGCGATGGCCCAAGCCACCGCAATAGCTGCAGCCATGCGAATCGCCCAGATCCAAGTACTGCTCCTGTTCGGGGCACAGCTCATCTATGAATTCGGGCACTTTCTGTTTTGCCTCAATCAGCAATTGTTTCAGATCGAGCATCACCGATTGCTCCGTGGTTTTGTTGACAAATGTTGTCGCCAGGCCCATTACATTTGAACGTCCCGTACGGCCAATGCGATGCACATAGTTCTCGACGTCGTCCGGCATGTCATAGTTAATGACATGCTGCACATTGGGGAAATCCAGACCTTTGGAAGCCACATCGGTGGCAACTAGCACATCCTTTTTTCCTTCGCGATAAGCCTCAACAGCTCGCGAACGCTCCTCCTGATCCTTGCCGCCGTGTATAGCCACCGCTTCAACACCTGTCGAAACAAAAGACAGTTGGATACAAATTGAATTGCAACACGCACACACATACACACACCTTTCAATAGCAGATACTCATGTATGCAGTCGACATCCTGCTTCTTTTCCGCAAAAATCAATACAGGCGGCGCAGTCTTCTGCAGGCATTCCAGCAGATAGATAACCTTTGCTTCCTGTTTCACATATTCCACCTCTTGGATGACATTCATGGAGGCCGCACCTGCGCGACCTACATTAATTGTCACGGGTTTGACCAATGCTGAGCGGGCAAAGTTCTGGATTTTCTTGGGCATCGTAGCGGAGAAGAGCAACGTCTGTCGCTGGCCTTTGAAATAAGAGAAAATCGTACGCACATCTTCCTCAAAGCCCATGTCGATCATGCGATCAGCCTCGTCCATGCACAGGTAGCGACAAATGTCCAGCGTCACCATTTTCTTCTCCAACATGTCCATTAGGCGACCGGGTGTGGCCACCATGATATGGACGCCGCGCGATATGACTTCCAATGCCTCGGAAACGGGCAGACCACCAATGGAGAGACAAGCGCGCACCTCCGGCATGCCGCACTGCTGCAAGTGGCGACTGTAGTGCTGTGGAGAGTACATAATATTATTACATTGATTAAGTTGATTTTTGACAAACTCACCAAAATAATGTCGAACGTCTGTTTGGCCAACTCTCGTGAGGGACAAATGATAAGACCGTAAGGACCCTCGTTGCGTTCGAAGGGCAAACGGTACTCCTGCTCCAACGCAAACATTATTAGGGGCAGCACAAAAACCAGTGTCTTGCCGGAGCCCGTAAAAGCAATGCCAATCAAATCGCGACCGTTCAGCACCGCCGGTATGCCCTGCACTTGTATGGGCGTAGGTCGCTTGATGCCCTTGGCCGCCAGTCCATTTAGTATGCCTTTCGGAAATTTCATTTCGCGAAAACTGCGTATGGGCGGTGACACGTCCACACCCTCTACCAGAATACGCAAACGTTTGCGTATTGCCTCGCGCTTCTCCTCCGGCATGGCGGCAATATAGCGCGGCGGCCGCCAGCTGGTCTTGATGGGGTCCTCGTATTGTATTCCCTTTGCCAACTCGGCCACGCCCATGAGTGCCTTCTGCTGCGTCACACTCTCAAGAATCTTCTCTTCTTCTTTGAGCTGCTTCTCGACAGCGCTCACCTTCTTCGCTTCGGCCAGCTTTTTCAGCTCGGTGTGCTGATCGAGCAAACTAATGTTGTACTTGCGACCCCACAGCTCCGCCTCGGTGGCCCCCTGTGACTCTTCGTCACCCTCATTTTCGCTCGAGGACTTGGGTTGTGCGGCCGCCTCCGCGGTGAGCTGCACAATGCGTCCCATCTTCATCAGTTGCTGCTTCTTGCGCTCCTTGACCGGCACGTAGGGCACATAGCTGTCTTCTTCGCCCGAGGACTCGTGTCGGGCATCGCGGCGATATCGCTTAACAGGTGGCACTCTGGTAGAACTCGACATTGCAGATTACTACGACTATAAAATATTAATTTTATAAAACAAAAAACATGCGAACTGCCAAACGTTTGTTTATGTCTACAGAACAGCTGTTCACCGTAGTTTCCTGTGCACAGCGGCTAAATTCTCCAAATGCAAATGCAGCCCTGTATACTAATGGCCAGCTTGTCAGCCATTTCTGACATTCCGTTTTTATTTTCACGCTGCTTTTTTGTTTAGCTAATGTTGCTCGTGCGTCACTTTCATATAAAGAGTTAATTAATTCGCCAACAATAACAGCAAAGCGGCTCCATCATGGCTATGTCCAAGACGACCAACACGTACAACCGGCAAAATTGGGAGGACGCCGAGTTTCCCATTCTGTGCCAAACTTGTCTGGGCGATAATCCGTATGTGCGCATGATAAAGGAGCGCTTCGGCAAGGAGTGCAAAATTTGCACGCGCCCCTTCACCATCTTCCGCTGGTGTCCTGGTGCTCGTATGCGCTTCAAGAAGACGGAAATCTGCCAGACCTGCGCCCGCCTGAAGAACGTCTGTCAGACGTGTCTACTCGACCTGGAGTACGGTCTGCCCATACAGGTGCGCGATGCGGCGCTCAAAGTGGTCGACACGCTGCCGCAGAGCGACGTCAACAAGGAATATTACATCCAAAACATCGATCGAGAGCTGCAGGATAGCGATGGTACGGAAGCTGCTGGTGCGGTGGGACGTTCGCTGGCCGCCAACGAAATGCTCTCGAAGCTTGCGCGCACCGCGCCCTACTACAAGCGCAATCGGCCGCACATCTGCTCGTTCTGGGTGAAGGGCGAGTGCAAGCGCGGCGAAGAGTGTCCCTACCGACACGACAAACCCAACGAACCGGACGATCCGTTGTGCGAACAAAATATCAAAGATCGCTACTACGGACGCAACGATCCGGTAGCCGAGAAAATTATGAAGCGAGCCGCTACGCTGCCCACACTGGAACCACCCGAGGACCGCAACATAACGACACTGTACGTTGGTAATCTGCCTGAGGAGATCACCGAGCCGGAGCTGCGCGACCAGTTCTACCAGTACGGCGAAATACGTTCCATAGCGCTGGTGCCGCGCCAGCAGTGCGCTTTCGTGCAGTACACCAAACGATCGGCAGCCGAGTTGGCTGCCGAGCGCAGTTTCAACAAACTAGTTTTGCACGGTCGCAAAGTGACCATCAAGTGGGCGCACTCGCAGGCCAAACAGGGTGGCGTGGCCAAGACGGACCGGCGCTTCGATGTGACCTCCATACCGCCCACACCGGCCGCCAATCCGAACGACTTTTTCAACCTGCAGCAGGAGCAGGTGACCGTACTGCCGCCGGGCATGAAACTGCACCAGATACCGCCCAGCCTCATACCCGCCTCGTCCTACCAGATGTACTCGCAGGCATACGCTGCACCCTACGCAAACATGCCGATGGCGTCGACATCGTCGGCGGCGGCTGCAGCTGCTTTAGAGGCAATTCCACCGCCGCCGGCGGGAGGTGCGCCCGGCCAGGTACATTACCCCAGCCAGGATCCCAGCCGCTTGGGCGCGGTAAAGAAGTGACAAAAGGACAAAAGTAATTGATCGTAGAAAGTCGGCGTCACTTTTCAAAAAACAGAAACAAATTGTAATAAACTGATCTTTTTCAAATAGACGAAGAACATTAAGCAAAACGTGATTGCTTTTGAAATATTTGTTGGAAGTGGGCAATAAATATAGACGTAAACATAAACATTACTCTTACGTCACGATTATACAAACGTTTATTAAGTCAGGTCTTATGTACACAGTAAACGGCTGCAGCATCTTATCCTAACTAATGCTTAAAGCTACGTGCAATGTATTGTCCTATACATTTAAATCTACGAATAACTCCAGCTTGGCAGTGTGCTCGGGGTATTGCCTCGCCTTTGACTCGGGCACTTGAACAAAATATTTGTCGAAATAGCTGGCATTCTTGTTTACCAAAATTTCATTCAGTATCTGCTCGTTACTGATGTTCTTCTTTGAGATGACCAAACGGCGGTCTTCATCCCTCCCGTAGCTGTTTGACTTCAAATTGAATTTCCCAGCAATTCTGCACATCAAAAATATATAAATTATTAATATTTTCCACATTAGTGCAGGCTATTTTTCGCTGGCAACTTACTCATGCAGCATGGCGCGCTCATCCTTCGTGAATGTGGGCTCGAACTGCAGCTCGCGTATATCGTCCGACTCGATATAGTTCTTCAGTATCTGCGTAAAGTAGCTACGGTCCAACTTGCATGCCGAATTGCCCAAACCAGCGCGATTATTCTTCAGCAGATAGCTGCAAACAACATAGCGTTAGACAAGCTCAGCTCGATTTCACGCACAAGTTTTTGCACTCACCCGACAGGCTCCTCACGGCCCTGTGTCTGCGATCCCAACCCACCGCCAGTCCATCCCATGGACTTCATCATCTTGTAGCCTTTGTTGGAGGCGTCCAGCTTCTTATCATCTAATGTCTCGGCTTGTTGCTTGGTGACGTCGCAGACTACTTGGTTCTTGGTCTTGTTGATTTTGATTGTATCACGAAACGGATTCGGCTGCAAGTGAAAGGAAATGTGAGCAGGAGCAGTTTAAAATTTGGTTGCAGACCTTAATTTACTTTTATTGAATAGCAATTTCGTTGCAATAGGTCCAGAGCTTTGTTGAAAGCCGTCGCTTTTGAAACTTTCACGTTTTCCTCGGAGGCGGATGTTACCACACGCCCATTAAGCAAAATTTCAACATTCCTTAAAGCAAGAAGAAACATTTTATCTAAAAAGTAAACAATTTGAGCATTTCGACATTTACTTCCGACCACCAGGACCATTAAATTCCTTCTCATCGTACTGCACATTGCAGCGCTGTGCGGAGGTCCTTAGGCAATTGCGACCACCGATGAGAAAGAGCACGAACTTGCCGAATTGCAAGCCTTCGAACAGATCGAAGCGCGATGTGCGCTTGCTGGGCGGCTGATCTTGCTCGTTAGCAAAATGTTTGCGCTTTGATGAAGGATTGTTGCTATAATTATTATAATTGTTGCCTTGCTGGCCGCCCGGGCCACCGTAGTTGTTGTTTGGTCCACCATAGTTATTACCGGGGCCACCGCCATAATTGCCTCCGTAATTGTTAGTGCGGCCGCCGTAGTTACCGGGACCACCATAATTGCCGCCATGGTTGTTACCCTGGCTGCCGTAATTGCCTCCATAGTTGGTACCAGGACCGCCATAATTACTTCCGTAGTTGTTACCAGGACCGCCGTAATTTCCTCCCGGACCTCCCCGACCACCATAATTTCCTCCCCGGGCACCTCCACTGCCACTTGGTCCGTCATAATTTCCGCCCTGGCCACCGTAGTTGTTACCTGAGCCCCCATAATTGCTCGGTGCGTTTCGCCGATTGCCCGCGTTGCTGCCACCTGGTTTGCCCTCTAGTTCTTGGTGGACGTTTCTGCGTCCTATTGTTGTTGTTAGTTGCAAAGAGAAAATAAATTGAGATATGTTTAACTTAGTACTTGTCCTCATGCACTCGTATTCACATTGGTTTAAGACTAATGTGGTAGAAGAAAATATTGTGTTAGTTATCGTCTACCTTTAGCCCGCGCCTCGGCTGCATCCGAAGCGGCCACGAAGGTGCGCTTCAGTTTGTTGGCACGCCCCTCGCGGAAATCTTTGGCCACATCCTTTGCCAATTCGGCTACCAGCTGCATCACTTCGGACGGGTACTTGCAACCCATGAATTCCATGTTGGTAAACACTGCCGCCAGACACACCAGCCGCTCTTCCGGAAACTTTTCCTTGTGCACAGTCATAAACTCGCGTCGCAAATTCCAGTGCTCCTCACTCTCATAGTCGGCACGATAACTATCAACGTCCCAGTCGGTGGGAAATTCTTCATCACTTTGCTTTTTCTTAGACTTTGCTGGCTTAGCCATTGTATGGTTCAGGTGTTTTGTATTATTATTGCAAAACAATTATAAAAAATGCACACAAGTACCGCCAATGATAAGTTGCACCAAAAACGCGGATACCAATGACAGCTCGGAATACGTGCTGACATTTTTATTGCACTGTACCACGCTGTCCCATTTCGTTCCAACTAAATTACAGGGTTGCATTGCGTTTGTACCATGTGATGTCCAAAGCTGGAAAATATTAAAATGAATTCGAAAGAAGAAAGTCGTGCAAATAGTTTATACTGTGAGAGCGCTTAATTTTGAACCGATACATTCATTACATAATATAATGTCAATTTCGCGGATATTCGTATATGTAATTAATCTGAAATAAATCTGAATTACGTTCAACAGTTCTTTGATGAATTTAATGACTTATAAAGTGAATTTGACGGCAGTGAAATACATTTTGTACTTTCCGAAAAACATTTGACTATTCAAAAATATATTTATAAATTTTTTTAAACCATTATTTATACAGTTTACATTGAGCCAAAATGCGTAATTTCAAATGAGTCATTTCAAAGTGTTTACATTGCCTCATATGTATTTCGTTTGGTAGCTAATGTCAAATGCTCAATGCTCATGTCCACCTGCCGCAGCTTATAGATCAGCTCTTCTCCGGCTGCTGACAAAAAAATTTGCTGCTTTTTTGCTGCCTCTATGTTCTACACAAAGCAATATTTGAATACAAATATATTACATGCCTTACATACCAAGAATATTATATATTTCAAGCAGACGAAAATTTCAATTTCAAATTTCCATTTTGATAATTTTTTTTAAAAATTTTTATTTTTTTTATCACGAACAAACACGCAGGGGATGACCCCTATTAATGCGAAGCATTGCGTTGGTTCAGGAAGGTTATAAAGGTTAGGAGATAGGGTTATGAGTAAAGTGGTTATGGACTCTTGCCTTGAACCCATCGAGATCATATGTGCTGGGGAAAATATCCACAGGGAGACCATTCCACAACCGCGCTGTACGGGCCAGAAACGAACTTTCTCTGTAGTGTGTAGTGCGCTGAAACATCGTTTCGACGTGGAATGTATGTGTTCAAACGGATTGCCCGGGGGAATACTCGGAGTGATGGCATCAAGCTGCTCATCTCCACTGAGCAATTACCGAAAAAGTATCGGTAAAATAACACCACACAAGCCACGTTTCGACGATGCTCCAAGGAGTCAATAGAGATAAAATTGGTCATGTGTTGCCGCATTTGATTCGTCGTTTTGTTGAAAGGAGTCATTTCGTAGATTTGAATTTGTATGGGAAAATGCGTGATTTGGCTTCGCATTTGAGAATTTTTGCCCAAATCACGCATTTGGGCTCAATGTAAACGTAGTAGTAATTTTGAAATACTTTCTGAATTCGATTAAACTATTTTTTAATGCATTGGATTGCTTCTAAATAGGTACTTTTTCTAATGGATCGTTAGTTTCAAAACAATCCCAAGTACATACACATTTCTTGTAATTCTTGTGTGCACCAGATTCAAACAAATAAATAGTAAATTTTACTTCCATTAAATTTCCACACCTTTCAATAGAAGCATCCAAAATTGGGAAATTTCATTGGTGTGAAGCAAATTACAATAACAAGGAAAAGCTAGTCAACTCAAAAAGCTAATAAACTATTTATTTGCCTGCACTTTTGGCAGGTAGAAAAGTATTTAGCGCTTCGAAGAAACAAATCATACAACCATTTCCAAAAAAAAAAAACTATGTTGTGGCCATCTTGACGCATACATTAACCACTGTAGCAGGTAACGAATGAAAATGGAACTTGTTAGTTAAACTTCGTCGAAAGTCCTAATAGTTCAATTTAACTAATTAAACCTTCCTTCATTTCAAACGAGGTTGACAATTACAGTGTAATATAAAATCCAAAGATTATTTATTAAATCCAAAATACAATTTTTGTTCTTATAGAAACTCAGTTTTGTTGACGTTTCTATACGCTGCCTTGCAACCCTGTATAAACGGTTTTATTATTTGTATGTTCAGCAAATGTGAATTTTTGTTCAATATTGTTTGGTATTTATTTGTACAGAAGTTCAAATAAATTTATGAGCATGAACAACATACCGGGCAGTCATATAGTCGCGGTGCCCATAGGCTCTTCAAGTGAGTAGACACAGTTTCTTCAGCGGTTGGAATCTAAAGTGTTCGATTTACATCCAACAGAAACGCCGGCAGTAACCTCCCCGGTAGACATCGCCACACAAAAAGTGCTAATGGGACATAAACTGCAGTTGGTCGAGCTGCCCGAAATGATAGCAGTCGAGACGCGCTTCATCACGCACCAAGTCGCCATTGAAGCCAACATCGTGGGTACGCACGATTTGCAAGCCGAGATCAAGCGGGAAATGGACGAGTCAAAAGTGGCGTTCCATATGTCCAATGCATTCAATAGTGTTGGCGTCACTGCGGCGCCAACCATGGCAGACATTGGTTTAATGACCGAAAGTCCACATCCAATACGGGATAGAGGTCAGCAAACAGAAAAGTTCGTCATTCCCACCGCCAGTATTGGCGTACAATGCAAGTTGGACGACGAATTGGATTTTGGTGACACAGTGCAAATGGAATTAGCAGAAATGGACAATGACACAAGAGAGGAGTTTAGGCTGTTTGTGGAGGAAAAAACTCACGAGTACAGCAACGGAAAGCAGGAGTGTTTGCTGTGCGGTGAAATCTCGAAAAACACTGAAGCAATGGAACGGCACATGGCGATGCATTGGGGGCCTGCAGTGCTATGCCACCGCTGCGGCATTGAATTGGCACATGATTGGCTGCTACGAGGTCATCGTTGCGCCGTGAAACTGATGCGCAAGCGCAAGAAACACCCACTACGACTGCAGTGCCCACACTTTCGCTGTGAAGTTATGGCCATTTCAGAGCTGGAGCTGTACGATCACCTCAACGAGCACGCCTGGCTGCAGCCGTACCAGTGTGCATCCTGCCAAAAGTCATTTGCCACCGCTGGCGAGCTGGAACAACATCGAATGCTGCGACTGCGTTGCTTAGAGAGAGAGCGCAACGTCCACTCGCCGTACGCAAAGTTTCCGGAGCAGCATCAGAGAATGTACAGGATGCGAGTTTATAAGGCGTACACGCAACGAGGAAAGCGCTTGCTTATTAAGCGACGTTTTACGGCGGACTTGCGATTAAAAAGGCTGGTGCGGCATTGCCAGCTTTGCATGCGTCGATGCAGCGGTGGGCGTGGATTCGCTCAGCACCTCAACAAGTGCCTGAAAGCATTCACAGCACGAAGGAAAAAGGAACCGGTGCCACAGATAACGATGTCAAATGGTTTTGGTGAGCATGAGGTGCAGAGCGTAAGCTCGACATAAGTTTGTTTGGCGCACACATTGCAAAGTACTAAATACCACTCATTCATTCATTCATAAATAAAAATATCATAAGAAGTTATTCGGTTATAACTTTAATATTTTCCTTTTAAACAAAATTTGATCAGCGAATGCATCACGATTGCTGCACTCCGTGCGCTTTAGTTAGGCCTTCATATAACTGCTTCTTCTCAGCGTTGATCTCCTTTAATGTCTGCACAGCCAGCTCCAGTTGCACCTTCTTCAGCGCATGCTCGCTGATGTAGTGCTCGATGAATTGCAGGCACAGTTCATCTGCCTCGAAGTCTGTGCGTGTCTTACCAATGGTCGCCTTGATCTCTTCGTGTATGTCGTTCGATTTACGTTGGTTCTTGAGCGACTGCCGCAACTCGGTCAACGCTGGCTCCTCTTCTGGTTTGAGCGCATCTAACTGGGTTAGTAGCTCCTTGTAGTTTGCTTTTACGTCGTGTATTTTGTACATCAGCGCTATCAGCTCGGCGCCGTTACGCAGATAGTCTCGCCTTATCATGTCGTACAGCAGGTCGTCGATACACCGATGCCAGGCGTAGAAAAACGCCATCGGTCCAAAGTGCCGAGTGGAACGCAGCGTGTCGAATTGCTTGCTTTCGTTGATGTGCTGGTATACGCGACTGCTGATACGATGAAAGTCCTGCTCGTAAGGCTCATATTGCACTGTTAGACGGTCCATGATGAAGTCGTATTTGTGTTCGTCCAGGCAGCGTTGAAGATGTTCCTCCTGGAACATGCGTGGCGTACGTATTTTGCGTCCCTTTAGTGGAAAGTACAGCTGTCGCATACGTTTGGTCTCCTCCAGCGGCGCGTACTCCAGCGTGCCGTCAGTCTGTCGCACCACCACCTTGCGATCCGACTGCCGCAATCCGTACGTAATGTCTGTGAATACGTATTTGGTGTCGGAGAAACCTTTCAGCGCGCTGTCGCTGGATATTATACGGCGTTCGTCCTTGGCCACTTGCACCACAGGCGGCATCTGCAGGCGCCGGTGCGCTCGCTCGATGGTTTTGCGAAACTCGTCTTCCAACTGCTGCGTGGTCATGAACTTGTACTCGACACTGTTGTCTGGCACAGTGATCTTGCGGAACACCTTTTGCAGCTGCAGCTGTGTCATGGACCGCAGCAGCTGTTGTGTCTCAGGATCTGTGAAGAGCGGCTGCGGGTCACGATCGTATTGCAGAGTGCTGCTGCTGCTGTCGGTGGCCGCTGCCCGCTGGAGGCAGTTGAAACCGATGCGGGCACCCCGGAACGCAAACAGCTTGTGTAGATTCATGAATGTGGCCATTAGGTTTCACTGAACCTTTGACAGAATAGCTGCACGGCTTTTGTAACAACTCTCGCGTGTGGTTTTTTTCGGCTTTCGTCTTCGTGATGGACCGACTGGGTTATCGATAAAACGATTACAATCAAGTCGGTTGGTCGTAAAAAACAACGCAATTTAATACCAATTTCTTACAATACATAAACTCGGCCACTGTGTCGATCGTTGGTATGTGTTGTCAATCAGTAAAAGCTTTTCAGTAAACGATTGAAATACATATTTACCTAAAATAATTCCGTTGGACTAATCTGAGCTGCTTGTTGGTCGTTCGCCATTTTCTTTGGAATGCAACACTGGCTGGAGTTATTTTAATTGCTGCAAATGCAACCCTATACAAGTTTCATTTTATCAAAAGTGCGAAAAATTTTTTTGTATTGTATATGCAGCGCTTGAAAATTTTGTAATTTCCATGAAGATTAGCCAAATATTGACGTGAAATGGAAATAAACGTTGCCTCCGACTGCGGGCAGATATCGGAGCATGTGGACAGCCAGCCGAGTAAACGAAAGCGTCGCTACTCGCAGTGCAATGACAAGGCCGCTGACCAACAACACTGGACCTGTGTCTTGGACACAAACGAAGCGGCTGAGGCCGAACGCGATGGAGCACCTGCAGCAAAGTACCGTGAAATCGAGGCCAATGCAGTATTTCAGCTCGTCGACTTTCCCGACGAGGTACTCTTCGAGATTTTCAAGAATCTCGACTCTTGGACGCAGTATGCGCTGATGAAGTGAGTACCTCAAGTAGCCAATTGTTGTTCTTTGTAGGTATGTTTGTTTATCATTTTGTTGTGTTCTCGATCAGCTGCTGTAAACGTTTTCACACTCTGCTGTTAGACCATCGCTTTTGGAAGCACATTGACTTGAGTCGAAAGCCACTGCCGTTCGGTATACTGGACGATGTGCTGGAGCGGACGCACGCGAACACCAGCTGCATTAAGCTACGCGGCCCGGCGCAGCAAATCCAGAGCGAAGTGAAGCTCTTTAACGACATTCTACTGACCACGTTTGCGGCACGTAGCACTCAGCTCAGTGTCCTGGAGCTGCAGGGTGTCACCATTGACTTTTGCAAGGTTTGTGCGGCAGCAGCGATATAATATTTGTGCTGTAGGTAATAGAGTGCTATACATTTTAGGTGCGGATTTTAGATTTTCCGATGACGCTGAAGCGTCTCGTTTTTAATGGATGCAATGTGCGCAAGTCCCGCGATGAACAGAGCATCTTTTGTGGCATTCACACGCGTCTGACGCAGCTAGAGGAATTGGGCATTGAGTACAGTGACTGGTTCGAGCCCTACTACATTATGATACTGTCGAAGATTCCCGCCTTACGCTGGTTCAGCTTGAAGGGCTGTCCACGTTTGGGTGATTTCATTCCTTACGGAAGTATGGCGGCACGTTTCGGCTTCAAAAAGTTGGAGGTAAGCTGGCCATTTTAAAATCGAATTTACTTTTAAAATGTGTGTGTGTTTTTTTAGTTTTTGGATCTGCGATTTACGCCCATTAATGACTCAGATCTGCAGTGCTTTAATGCGGTGTTCACGCTGAAAGAAATACTGCTTGATTGCCCGGAGATCGTGCGTTACCCGGATATGAAGTGTGAAGCAAAATATGGCCAAACTTTTCCTAAACACGCAGCTAGCAACGATGACTCTCAGCCATCGACTTCGAGAGCATCTTCTGCACTGGCAGCGCAACCCAGAGTAAACGGCACGTCGGATAATGAGGCGTCAACGTCGAGCTCATCGGCCACTTCACAGTTGAATGTGACCATTTCATTATCGCCGCCAGCAGCGCCCTTTGGCCGACTCGTAGCCTGTCTCGGTCATGCGTTGACGTCGCCCTCTTCGTCGTCGTCGTCATCATCGTCTTCGACGTCATCATCTTCGTCTTCATCGTCATCGCCTCTGACGTCGTCACCTGCTTCGCCGCCTAGTCCTGTGCCCGAGATGCAAGCAGCGGACGGGGCTGCCGGTAATCCGCCTGAGCTTGTTGGCCTTCAGCCCGAGCACGGTGGCAATGTGCCAACGCGCAGTCGCTTTCTACCTCGACCCGATCATGTCATTCTTCTCGACGTACACAATCAACGGCCACGTGTCAGGCAGGTGCGTCCGCCGCAACTGGAGAGTCATTTCGATTACATGCTGCAGCATCCGCTTTTCTGGAACATCATAAATCCGCTTACTGCACGACAGCCCGAGGGCAATGGACCCGGTCTGGTTCCGCCTGAAGTGCAGCGGCAATGTCGGCGCCGCTCCTCGATCTCAGATCGCGGCATTTGCTGCTTCGGCCGACCGCAGAACCCGGTTGAGCAGGGCGTTATTTGGATACGTATCGGAAACCGGCCCAGCGAGAACAGCTTTGAGCGGCTGAGCGTGCGCAACTACAAGAAGGTGACTGACATTTCGTTGCAGCATTTGGTGCAGTGCTCGCCGCACTTGGTGTATCTTGATTTAAGCGGCACCAGCGTCACACGCGACGGCGTGCAGCGCTTCAAAGCGCAGAAGACCGAGTGTCATATTGTGGCCGATCATCTGATCGGCCTGCAGATGATCGATACGAATCGCGAAGACGACGGGGCGGAAGAGGACGAGGTGCCGAATTGATCTTAAAGTGTGTGGCATTTTATTTAATCAATTTAGTTACGGCATCTCCTTTTTAAGTTTTAACTAACCTATATTGTTTTAACTCCCTTCCGCAATTTTACGTTAAGCATTTTATGTATTTAAAAGTTGATTGTAACCACTTAATAATTGGTTTTTACACAATTGCCAACTGGGCGAATCATGTAACGGTCGCCAGCGACCTCAAAACATCGCCAATGACTGGCTGTATTGAAGCGTGCTGTCGCATAGGACTATACAGATTGAAAACTGAATTAACATCAATTTTATTAAGTAAATAATGCAGCGAATATTATTTTTACAAATGTAAAAAGATCGCATGATTAAATAAATATTTAAAATAGAAAATGAAAACATTCAGTCTTCGCGTGCATCGTTGCCCGAAGTGTCGTCGTCATCGTCGTCGTCATCATCGTCGTCATCGTCGTCGGTGTCGTCGGTTTCCGAGTCGGAACTTTGGCAGTCTGCAATCTCGCCGGTAAAGAACATGATGGCCTTGGGGATCACGCGCTCCTTCAGATAGAAGCCCAGTTCGAAGTCATTTTGCAAAATCGCCTGTTGAATAGTTGAAGATTTTTTTAATGTAACTATTTCCTGTTGGCGATTATATGAATTAGTTTTGTTTAACTGAAAGAGAAAATTATGAAATTGTCACAATTGTGTAGTTGTTTTTTACATTTTAAAACATTTTTCCTCAGACAATTTAAGCATTTTCATAGCATTTATTGCTATTTGAGTTCATAGCTATTTGAGTGAATTTTTTAAAATTATATATCATTCGTAAATTTTGCTTGCTTGCATTTACTTTATTTTACAACTAAACCACATTTCAATGTCAAATTTTCCTTTTCAAATGAGTTAATTTTTAATTTGGCATTTTTAAGAGCACTTCACACTGTTGTGGTTAAACTCACATTGATGTCACAGTAATTGGGATCCTCCGGATCCTCGGGCAACACTGGCGGACTGAAGAAATCGAAGAACGATGTGTAGGCTGAAAGGCGAAAAGGAAGCGGTTTGGGTTCTGCCAGCAACTTGCAACCCGTCGCATATTAAAAAAGAGACCAAAAGGACAAACCTTTCTTGTCCTTCTCCTTTTCTGTTTGCTTCCAGTCGATTTTGCAGCCTTCGCATTTGTAAATCTCGGCGCCGTCGTATGTGAGCGGCTCCTCCGCATCGGGCAGACAGTTCAGATAGTATGTTTTGGTGAGAAGGCGATTCGAGAAGAAATCGTTCGGCTCGAAATGGAACTCGATGATAAACTTGACTGTGGGATCATTGCACAGCTTGGAGCGTATGTCGGTGAGATGCTGCCAATGCACGGCCATGCGCAAAGGAATAAAATCAATGAAAAAAAACACTGAATGTGCGCTGAATACTTACCGCTAATATTTTCTCATCCTTTTTGCTTATGAACTCTGTGTAGGATGCTTTTAGCACTTTCAGCCAGAAGTTGGTCAAGTTGGTGTCCGAGTCGCCGTGTGGTTTCTTCTTAAATTCACTGCCAAGAATAAAATATGCATTTTTCGTTGAGTCTGATGGTGTTGCTTTACTTACTCCAGTATCTTATTGCGCTTCTCGAATATTTCGTTGTGTTTGCTTTCGAAAGATTTCTCCATGTTGTAGATTTCCTTCTGCAACTCCACGTCCAGTTTGATGGTCTCCAAGTAGAGCTTTTTCAGCTCTGAAATGGTCTTCTTTTCGTCGTCATTGAATTTTTGTTCCTATTGGTTAAATGAAATGTTTAGATTTGCTGTAATTCTGGGGTTTTTTTTGTAGGTTGGATTGTAAGAGGTTTGTAAGTTTGAATCCCCAGTCAACAGAAAAGAGAGATAATTTTTAGTAGTTGCGGTGGTGTTGTACTTTACTACTTAAGTATAGGTAAAGAATCCATTATGAATATTTGGATGTCATCTTGAACTACTCTTTTATGGGTGCCCGACCATCCTCCGGCTGTAGAAACCAATAAAACGAGGCCTCTCTTGATTCAAAGAAACATGGAAAGAGTTCATATTTCACTGAGTTTGGTTGGTAAAAGGATTATGGATCACTTCTTCAAGGAAGAAAAAAATAGATGAAGGGAAGGGAAGTTTTCTACCATTTCTGAAGATAGTAAAGAATATAAATGATCTTTCTGGCATCAAATTTTGAGCAATAAATATCTGCTCTGCAAATCTACACAATTCAAACTTTGCTTTTAAGTCTAATTAGTCATTTTAATTAATGCAGTAAGGATTTTTTATAATTTAAAAAATATTTAATTTAATTCAAAACATAAATTTCACTGCATTTTACAAATCTGTTAAATTGGCAAAATCGGTGTAACTTTCAAGTAAAAGAAACAGTTAATCGTTTCATAAATTATTACATTTGAAGCACAGAAGCAAAATTCGAGAGCAGAATGAAGGGTACGGAAATCTCGCAAAGCAAATAAAAGTGCGGCAACTGGTTATTTAAGTTATAGTGAAATAAATTTATTTTTTATTTATTTATTTAATTTTATTTATTTATTTATAGTGAAATAAATAAATAAATAATTAAAAAATAAATTTATTTCACTATAAATAAATAAAATTAAATAAATAAATAAAAAATAAATTTATTTTACTATAAATAAATAAATAAAATTAAATAAATAAATAAATAAATTTATTTCACTATATTTTTTACATACACTTTATACACTTTATTTTTTTATTTATTAATTTATTTCACTATAAATAA
The DNA here is from genome assembly GCA_964056695.1 of Melieria picta. Taxonomy (NCBI): domain Eukaryota; kingdom Metazoa; phylum Arthropoda; class Insecta; order Diptera; family Ulidiidae; genus Melieria; species Melieria picta. The sequence continues at coordinate 108,628,771 of OZ057398.1, forward strand.
ATAAATAAAATTAAATAAATAAATAAATAAATAAAAAAGAAATTTATTTTACTATAAATAAATAAGTAAAATTAAATAAATAAATTAATTAATTTATTTCACTATAACTTAAATAGCCACTTATAACTTATTTATTTATTTATTTAATTTTATTTATTTATTTATAGTGAAATAAATTTATTTTTTATTTATTTATTTATTTCACTATAAATAAATAAATAAAATTTAATTTTAAATTTAAATTTAATTTTATTTATTTATTTATAGTGAAATAAATTTATTTTTTATTTATTTATTTATTTCACTATAAATAAATAAATAAAATTAAATAAATAAAAAATAAATTTATTTCACTATAAATAAATAAATAAAAAAATAAATTTATTCCACTATAACTTAAATAGCCAGTTGCCGCACTTTTATTAATATAAATATATTATAAATATAATAAATAATATAATACATTTATTATTTATTTATTTATTTCACTATGATTTAAATTTATGATGATTTGAAACAATAACAAAAATAAATAATAATAAACGTCTTTGCTGTTGCGTTTCATAGCATGGAAAAATGTCCATTCAATGCCCTTAATTTTAAAATTTCCAAAGCTGCATCGTCTTTACAACGCCCCAACTGCCATTCGTTTGTGTATTTTATGTACGCACGTTGTATGTATGTATGTAAAATTGCCACAACAGCACTTTAAATGTCACCTTGAAAGCAGCCAAACATTGCTGTCAACAGTTTGATTTTCTCTACGTGGGTCATTGGTAGAATTTGCGACACTCGACGCGCTGCCAACTGTCAGCACTTTCAGCACTTTGATACACGAAATCATCCACAACGCGGCAATGTTGCTTCCAGTGTGTGTGTGTGTGTGTGTGTGTGTGTCGTTGTGTTGGTGTTTTGGTGTTGAAGTACTCACCACCTTGCTCTTGGTGCTCGCCACCGATGTCTGCTTGGGCATTGGTATTTTGGGAATGTTGCGCATCTTCACGGACTCCATCTTTTGGCAATAACTGATAAATACGTCTTACAACAATTGAAACAATTAACGGAATTTTTGAAAAGACAAAATTTTGATACAATTTTGAGCTTTGCTGGCGTGAAGATTCGATTTTCAACGTGTTCGTTGTGCTGACAAGGAAAACAAGTGGAAAAACTTAAATGGTGCATGAAACGAAGAGCGTGAGACATTTCCATCCATAATATTGCTGTCGCCATTGTCGATGGGTGTCGTCAGGCGGCGGCAGCGACTGACAGCATTCTTCACTTTCATGCGAAGGGTCAAAGGCCAAAGGCCGAAGGGGTTCGCAGGCGCTGGAATGCCAAAGGGACACAGCCAATTTCACACTCGGTAAGCGTCAATTATTTGGGGCCAACTGAATGCGCGCTTGCAACGTGCAAATTGCACGGCAACTTGGCCGCTTGCAATCGTTTTCCGTCATTTCGCGCGAGCTAAGCAAGTGGTGCGCTTTTGTTCTCCCGCACTCTTTCGGACCGTTATTAGCGAAGCAGCGCCCGGTTTCGATGCGTTTTAATTTTGCATAATTTGTTGCCGTTACAAATCGGATAGGGTCGCGTGGCGAAGGTCGACCGCGGTCGAAATTAAATTCCAAACACGCCTGCAAGTACATCCGAAACGATTTGCCGCAAATTCGAGCGAAAGCAATGAAGGCGCGCGAGCGTCGAACTTATTTTAACATAATTAAACGGCTGCTGCAAGCGGAAAAAATGTAACGAGCAACAACATGAGGCGAACACGCCGAAAGAGCGCAACTAATTACGGGTTTGAGTGTAATTAATCCCCGGCGTGCAATTGAGACCGTGTCGAGCGCGGGCAGCGGCGGCAACTGAGAAGCTGGTGCTCGAAGCGTAACATAACGGTCTGGCGACATCCTTCACTGCGCTCAGAATGCGCCGATTCGACTATTCGCCGGTAATTATGATAGAAATGCGCTGTGCTGCGCCTAATTGACAAACGTTTATTGTTTACTAATTGGAAAATGGCGGTTGACATTTGAAATTCAACAGATTCCCCGCGCAAGGATGGCAACAATAAAAAGCGGCAAATAAAAAATAAATGAAACGAAAATGAGGGAGAAGGAGGAAAAGGAGGGTTGCGGGTGTTTTCTATTGAACTATGGGACTGGTGAGTGGGGCGACTGAAAAATTTTGAAGGTTATTTGTTGAAGCGAAAGTAGTTAGTAGAATGAAGCAGTGGGGGGTTTTGGGGGTTGAAACCCCCCTGAAATATTAGGATCGACTTTAAAACTACATACAAATTAAAAGGCATTTTATTAATATCAAAGAATTACTTTTTGAAACCCCCCAAAATATTTTTCTTAATCTGCCCATGGAATGAAGGACAGAAAAATGGCAAAGAGGCAAAGAACTTTGAAGGGGAAATGAAGTACGCAGAAAGCAAAGTAGAAGAGTGAGTGTAGAAGAGAAGAGTTATGCAAAAGAAATTGTTGATATTTATAAATTCTTTGGGGCACGCAGAAAGAAAAGAATTAAGTAAGGAAACGTAAACATTTTTGATATAAACAATAATAAAGTTTAATGTTTAATGATAGAGGGAATACGATACAAAAACCTATCGAAGGCGAAAAAGGGAAATTAAGGTATAAACTGCATACAAATGTGAATTGAACTGATGGAAATGGCATCAGGAAACAAAAGACACTGGGGCCACGTTGCACAGTGTTGCGAGTTCATATAGCGGAGTGACAAAAATAGAAGGAGTGGTCGTATATAAATGAAATTGGGTATACATGTATAACTGCAGTTATTGAATGAGTAAAGAACTTACTGTGCAAAATTTCAGTGAAATCGCACAAAAACTTCGACCACCTCCCATACAAACGGATTTGAAAAAACTTCATATTAACAATGAAAATTACACAGGCACACAAAAAAAAAGTCTAGACCCAGAGGGTAGACCCCCCTACCCCTATGTTTTTTGGGTCGCTGAAACTGAATATGAACATAAAAAATAATTTTAACTAGCCATTTTCCCGCTAGCACCCCCTACCCTCCACACACTTCACCCCCACTAACCGTGTCTGTATTATATTGTGGAAGGAAGCGTTGAACATGATCTTGTAGTGTAACTTAATTTTAAGTAAACATTTATTATGTAATTAGAAATTTAGGTTCAAATTGGACAATAAAAATACTTGATAAATGATATAACATTTATCAAGTATTTTTGTTTATCGTCACTGTACACTTCTTTCTTTTATTACTTTTGCGACTAGAGGGGGTGCTAGCGGGAAAATGGCTAGTTAAAATTATTTTGTATGTTCATATTCAGTTTCAGCGACCCAAAAAACATAGGGGTAGGGGGGTCTGCCCTCTGGGTCTAGACTTTTTTTTTGTGTGCCTGTGTTATCTTAGTTCGTAAAAACTACATTAAAAATATTTGTATTTTAATATAAATTTATTTATAAATGTGTATATAGATAAAATGCGCTTTTTTCAAAAGTGATTGAAAATAAAATCTCGATAATTTGCTCCACAGCTGCTCAGAAGTTGCTCATAGAGGGTTAAAATCTTAGACTGACCCCCACTAGTTTTTCCTCCTGAATATTTTTTTCGAACATACCTACCCCCTATCTCCAACCTTTAATGAGGCTCCCATACAAAGTAATCGTTTTTAGAAAGTGGGCTCCCGCTGCTCTCAGGTTGGTCCCAGACGTACCATATGTAAGACTGACCCCCATTTATTTTCCCTTCCGAATATTTTTTCTATACACACCTAACCGCTACATCCAACTCTTAAGGTGGCTGCCATACAAAACTAGTAATTTTCAATGGAACTGGCTCCACACTTGTAAATGCAGTAAAGTAAGCGAGGAAACATCGTATCTGGGAAAGTACTGAACCTATTTGAATGATTTATTCAACAATCGTTAACATTCCTGAGTGCAAAAAATACAAAATTAATTAAATTTAAAAAATTCACCACCAGAGGGTGCCTCCCATACAAGTGAAGTAGTAAGGTTGTCAACTTTTGGTTCTGTGGGAAAAAAAATCGAAGTGTACTGTCGAAACTCCATTAACCCCTCTATTTCGAATATAATAGTAATCGTAATTGATTTTCCGAAGCTATCTTCAACAAATTTTTCCATCAGCAGCAGAGCATTATTTGACCGATTGCTATTGGCATTCAACCAAAGGTTGAAAAAATCGCGAATTTACACTCAAGTCTTCACTGAAAAATGCCAATAACTTGCATTCGCGCAAATATGTGCAGCTAAAAATTTCACAGCATAATGTACATACTTGCCATAACAAAATATCCAAAAATTCCAAAAGTGATATTTAGCGTTTTTTTTTAAATAACTTTTAAAGTTTGAACTCACTTTTTATTCACTCGTTTTATTTACTTCATTTTCATCATAACGGTACTGCTCAGAGGTGAGAGTAATCGGCAAAATATTGGTCTTGTCAGACCTAAATTATATAAAACTTACGACAATAGTAACTTTTAGGGACCTGCTCATAATTTATTTTGAAATATTCAACCTCAAAGTCAAAGCAAAAATTTGCTGTTTGTACACAATTTTTTTTCAACGCTGTAAGAGCGTACTTTAAGAGCTCTTAACTTCTATGTTATCCAATCTTTTTTCATAAAACTTCGGATTTCTCTCAAGTATTTCCAACAAAACCTCATACTCAGATTTTTGCGCTTATACAATTGCATTTGGAATTTTTGTCACTACTCGCAACACTGTGTGTTGGCGCTAGAGATCTCTTTGGTGCGATCAAGTTCCATCATAAATACTACTCAAATTGATCACTTTTTACACCCACGTGCAGAGTTTCAAACATGAAGTGAAGGTGGTTCGTGCCTGCTTGCCATCTACGGAGCACAATTCAAATCACGCTTGAGCAAATGCAGCTACAACAATAACGTACATGTGTATATATGTTATTGTTGTTGTGATTATTGTCGCTATTGCATGTGACAAGTTGCCCGAGTCAACTGAAGTCAACATTAAGTCACGGAATGGCGAGCAGCAGCCATTCGTCGAGTTGGCACACAAACAGGACACACGGCAAGGGGACCACACACTAGCAAGGAGCCCAAACGAAACGAAATGAAATGAAATTATGAGTGGGAATAAAAAAGCGCAAAATGTAAACAAATGCAGCCGAGCGGAAGCGCAAGTACGACATATTGTGCCGCTGCGGTGGCGCTGTCGCTGCTGCCGGCCAGTCGACCCAACTGGGAGCAGGCTATAGTGTGTGTGTGTGTGTGTGAGTTACACACGCCCACACATACACATACACATATGCATGTTTATGCGACGACACATGTGCGAATATGTCCACTGCCCCGCCTGTCCATCACTCGCATCACAATTTTATGTTATTAATTCTTTTTTGCTGCGCTCTACTATTAAACACCTCTGGGAAATTAACCTAAAAAAAACAGTTATTTGTTGTTGTTGTTGTTGTACCTTTGTTGCCACTAATACGCTTCGCCGAAAAAATAGCAGTGCCCGGCATCGGCATGTGCACCAAACAAAAAGTCGCTTCGTAGTGCAGGAACTCGCTGTTACGTACATTTTCAGCCGCTTTTCATATTTGCTCAACGAGATTTGCGGCAAATGAAAAAGTTTTATTTGAAATTGAAGTGGCAAACCGCACAGAACGACTCGGCAGGTCTGTGGAGAATAGCGGCGCTGACCAGTACGACAAATATTACCTGTGCCAGGAGCCAAATTGCTGGCTTCCAATATTAAAAATAAGAATATGTACACTTAAATGCAGAGACGTTATTGATAAAATTTTAAGTCAAAAATGTTGCTAGAGCTGCGCAATAATTAATTATATTTTTTAATATTTTTGTACAATAAATGTAGTATATTTTTATATGTTTTTAGTTTCCAAATTAATTTAGTGATAATTTTTTCAGATAACTTAAAATGTTAATGCGATAAGTTAGATAAAAAGTTCTTTAATACACCCTTTTTACCAAGAAATAATTTTTAAAGAAGTGACACATAAATGCACTTAAATCTTATAAACAAAAAAAAATGTTATAATTATGTTTTATAAAACATATTTTTGTACAATAAATGAAGTATATTTTTATAATATTTCTTTAGTTTCCAATATATTTTCATTACTATTGTTATATTTTTTAAATATGTAAAACAATGAAACAAAACTATTTTTTTTATTTTTATATTTTTTTATTAAAAAATGCACTTAAATCTAAATAAACAAAAAAATTTTTATATTTTTGTTTTATAAAACAATGAAACAAAATAGAATTTTGTAATTAGAATAATTTCCAATATATTTTCATTATATTGAATTAGTTGTTTTTTTTAAATAGAACAATAAAACACAGTTAATTTTTTTAAATTTTAATTTAGTGATAATTTTTTCAGATAACTTAAAAAGTTAATAAGACAAGTTAGATACAAGTTTTTTAATACACCATTTTCGCCAAGAAATAATTTTTAAAGAAGTGACACTTAATTGCACTTAAATCTTATAAACAAAAAAAAATTGTTATAATTTTGTTTTATAAAACAATGAAACAAAATAGAATTTTTAATTAGAATAATTTCCAATATATTTTCATTATATTGAATTAGTTTTATTTTTATAGAACAATGAAACACAGGTAAATTTTTTAACTTTAATTTAGATATAATTTTTTAGATAACTTAAAACGTTAATAAGATAAGTTAGATAAAAAGTTCTTTAATACACTATTTTAGCCAAGAATTAATTTTGAAAGAATTTTTTTACAAATCAATTTATTTCTCAAAAAAAGCAGTTAGATCTTAAAACAAAAAATTGTGGTATTTGAAACAAATATAATATTTGCTTAGAGAAATTAAGAAATTGAAGTGCGTCACTTTGTAATCATAAAATACATGGGTATACGAAAAAATCATTAACTTTCGCCAAATAATTTTAAAAATTTAATTTCTATTAAGAATGATTAAATTAATTATAATTGAAAAAGTATTTAAAAATAAAAAAGCAAAAATTGTTGTTTTTTCTTAATTTTTCTTAAATTCGATTTTTTTATTTTCAAACATTTGCATTTTAATCATTTTCAGGGAACTCAAACATTTTTTGTACAGCATTTTATTAAAATGATTTTAACCATAAATATTGTTAAATTTTATTAAATAATTTATTAGTTATTTTAATTTAAAAAGTGTGTTAATTAAGATTTTAGAAACACAAATTAATTTTAATATACATATTTGAAAAACAGTATATGTACGTATTTTTTCTGAACATAACCAAATTATAAATTGTATGACAGCCAAATAGTATTGTATATGAATTATTTCAAAATTTTATAGTAGAGTATTTGTTTTATTTATTAAACATATTTATTTGAAAAAGTATCAAGATCTTACAAATAAAAGAAACACGTTTTGTTTTATTCGAAAATAAATAAATAAATATATATTTGTTTTAACATAAAACAAGCTATAAGTTTTATGACAACCATAACGTATATCAATTGTTTAAAAATTATATAAATAGAGTAGATTTTAAATTGAATTATTAAGAATATAACAAATGTTAAGTTTTCAATAAAATTAATAGGGGTATTCTCGCAGTCTTGCAAAACCCTTGCAAGGTGCACGAAATGCAAAAATTGCAGAATCTTGCAATCCGTGCAATGATACAAAAACAAAATACAAGGGAAAAACGTTTTGCAATTCGTGCAATGTGTAAAACAGTGATACCCATGTTTTATATGAGGGTGCAAACGTGCGTCAGCTGGTTGTCAAAAAATTCATTAATTTTATTTTGTGTGCGCAAGCGTAAATTCTTCACACAACTTTTGTTTTATTTACTTTTATAAAAACATTTTGAATTTTTCAGTTATAAACGAAAATTGGTTTAAATTATTACCATCTTTCAGAAGAATATTAAGTGCAGCATTTTCAATAAGAATTTCAACATTTTTTTGTTTTCACTGGTCCGCCCCGTTGTTTGAAATATTTGCAATAATTTTATTTTTGTGCGCTCTCGCAGTATTGCAAGTTAGGGTCTTGCAAGTTTGCACAAATTTTGCAACGCTGCAAGACTGCGAATATACCCCTAATCTGTAATAAAATACTTATTTTTGAAGAAACAAGTTTATTACAATAATTTCAAAAAGTTTTTTGATTAATTTTATTATGAAATATTAATTGTTTTTTTAATTGATTTATAACTGTTTAGTTGTAACAATTTTGTGTTAAGTTTTCATCAACAGAGCTTAACACTAATTGAAAAACTTGGAACATTTAAAAAACAGTTTTTTTCAATATTGATTCATAAAAATATAACAAAAAATAAAAAAATCGTTTTAGAGTTAAAAAAAATTCCTTTCGTATTTATATCCTCACTTTAATTACAGTTAAGAATTTTAATACAATTAAAAATCAGTTTCTTCGAAATTTTTTGATAAAAATATAACCAAAAATAAAAGGTAAATGCGTTTTATGGTTAAAGAAAAATATATTTTATATTTATATCTGCACTTTAATAAAAGTTAAGAAATTGCATAAAAAGAAAAAATAAATAACTTTGAAATTGTTGCATAAAAATACAATCAAAAGTAAAAAATGAAACCTCGTTTTAGAGTTTTAAAAGAATTTCTTTCATGTTTATATTCTCACTTTAATCCAGTAAATAGTTTTAACATCAGCCCAGCACCTAACTAACTCAAATCCAAATATTGTTTCGCCTTACATGGTTGAGCCTTTAGTTAATTGCAAAAAACTGCAAATTACATGGGAAATTTAATTTGCACACCTGCAGCCTTCGCAACACGACAATTTAATCAGCTTGTCTTGAAGCCGTCGCCGTCAACGCATTGCACCCCGTGGCAAATCCACAGCACACGTAATTGCCACGGCACAGCCTCTCATCAGGATATGAATTTCATTAACACCAAATTTGGCATGCAGCAACACAGCCACACAGCCGCCAGCTATCAACACAACCGAGTGCAACGTGTTGCAACAACAGCCGGAGCGAGAGTCGCGCAATACGTTCAAGACGTTGCGGTGTGCCGATGAGCACTAGAAGGCTGTTTAAGGGGGCGGAGAAAGAAGTGGCGCGGGCTGAAGGGAAGGGGGTGAGTGTCGTTAATGTTGTCGCTTGTTGTCTGCAAGTGGCGCAATGCCGCTCAAAACCCAAGGACAACAACAGTGCAACCGCCGACTGTGCAGCCGCCGCGATATGAGTGAGCGCGAGCTGATGGAAGCGTTGCGCCTGCGGCAGGTCGACGAGCATTGCCGCTCAAGGTAAAAAAGAATTAATAATAAGAACTACTAAAGCATGCACACGCGGCAACGATGTGCTAATTAAGGTCAACATAATTGCCAAATACGAAATGCAAAGTGGAGGCGGCCAAACAAATGAATAAACAAAATTATTTTATTCAAAGTGGCTCACAGTGTTTGGAGTGAAGCAAAGAGTTCGTTGTTGATCTCAGCGAAAGTGGTGATGGTCACACTACAACAAGGCCTTACATAATTTCACTCAAGCATTGGATTTGCAGAAGTGGTACAGCATTGAAATGATACTTTTGTGAATGTATGTAAAGCATTGAATTGGGTTCTGAAAACAAGGTTAGGTTAGGTTGGAGTAGCAGCCTTCTACTGAAAAAGATCACTTAAGTACAAACAGATGGCTCGGTGTGGAACGGAAAACTTAGATTCGAGTTTGAAAAGCTAAAGAAACTTGTAAATGCAACAATTTTTTTATCAGTCTGAAAAAGATCACTTAAGTACAAACAGATGGCTCGGTGTGGAACGGAAAACTTAGATTCGAGTTTGAATAGTTAAAGAAACTTGTAAATGCAACAATTTGTTTATCAGTCTGAAAAATATCACTTAAGTACAAACAGATGGCTCGGTGTGGAACGGAAAACTTAGATTAGAGTTTAAATAGTTAAAGAAACTTGTAAAGGCAACAATTTTTTTTATCAGTCTGAAAAAGATCACTTAAGTACAAACAGATGGCTCGGTGTGGAACGGAAAACTTAGATTAGAGTTTAAATAGTTAAAGAAGCTTGTGAACGCAACAATTTGTATGCCAGTCAGTTGATAGGCGATCAAATGTATTGACAGATGTGCTTTGATTCTAATATCCGAAATATATAGTTTTCTACAGCAATTTCTATACCAGCCAATCAGCCGATTGACAGGCGATCAAATATACGGACGAATGTGCTGTGATGAGTAGAGTTTTTAATTCTATTATCCGAAATATATAGTTTTCTACAACAATGTTCATACCAACAGATCAATCAAATGGCAACCAAATGTATGGATGAACGTGCAGATTTCCTGATTCTAATATTCTTTTCTATAAAGAAAACCCATTCTTTTCGAAAGCCTATTCAATTTTTTTTATTACTACCCACAAATAAAGAAAAAAGCGCCAAATTATTGGCATAATTTTAATTTATAATTTTGTTTTCAGTATACATTAAGTATTTTCATACCCATGCGACTCTTGCATAATGACTGCTTCTTCTTCTTTTTCACATATTTGCCTTTATTTCTTGCCAAGTATAACACCGTGCGACAGCATTTTTCACACCGGAAAAAATCCATATGTGCATGAAACTAGAAACCAAACATAGTAATACTGCGTACTCAGTTTTTCATTTCTACATCATTTGTCCTTTTAAAAAGACTTCAAAATTTTGAAGGGGATAAAAAATAAAAAAAATATAAAAAATACTTAACCTCGTTAGAATATGGCGATATGTATATCAAATGAAAGAGGAAACGCTCAGGAATTTAAATAAAATTGATTTTTTATCTATTTGTAAAAAAAGTATATGAAAAATGTCCTTTGAAAATTTTAATCCTTTATATCCTTGAAAATTTATATAGAATTTTCTTGAAAAGTAAGCATGTTAAAACCCAAAATCTCCTTGATCACGCATCAAAATTCATTCAAAATTCATTACTCTAACTTTATTGGTTCGAAAGTTATTAACAAAAAGGCGGAAGCTGCAATTCTAATGAAGTACAAAAATTCTAATTTATTTGAGTATCAGTATTTTAAATAATAAAAAGATACAAAATCAATGAAGCGAGAATAATGAAATTTTGACACGTGATCAAGCATATTTTGGGTTTTAAAATAATTACTTTTCAAAAAAATTCGATATAAATTTTCAAGGATATAAAGGATTAAAATTTTCTATGGACCTTTTTCATATCCTTTTTTTACAAATAGATAAAAAATCAATTTTATTTAAATTCCTGAGCGTTTCCTCTTTCATTTGATATACATATCGCCATATTCTAACAAGGTTAAGTATTTTTTATATCTATTTTATTTTTTTATCCCCTTCAAAATTTTGAAGTCCTTTTAAAAAGACATTTTTCTAATTTTTGCCGCACGGTGTAATATTTCATTAACAAAGTAATTGTTTGAAGTTTTGGCGTAAAGTGCAAATTTATGTTAACGTAGCGCTCACACTTTCTCTCTTTCTCATTTCATAGCTTGTCTTTTATTCTATTTTGTAACCGCAATGTATTCAGGTCGTCTAAGCTTTTGTTGCAATTTATGAAGCGCGCTAAAAACTTGTCGCTTCACAATTATGAAGTGCAAGTTTCTTTAAGTTGTTATTTAAGTTACTAGTTGAGCGCAGCAGAAAGTTGTAGGTGTGGTTAGACATAAACTTGTATTCAATTTACATACAGAGGGAGAGTTAAATAGTTCAACCTTTAACCGGCATAATGGGATTTTTACTTATATGTTAGTGATATGTTCAGCTGGGGAATTGGCACAATAGCTGACACATGTCAGACGCTGATGATCCTTAGGAATCCCTTAGCAGGATTTATATTTTCTTCTGGGATTGTTTTTAACCGTTTTGGGACAGTAACCGAAATAAATAAACTGCATGACCAAAGCATAAAAGTTCACTTATGTGTCCACTGGAGTCTCTTCAGATGGGTGATCTGATGTCTACTTATTATTGTATTTTGCTTTGAAACGATCTTCTTTAGATATTACAAGATTATTTGCAATGCATGCAGTATTTTCTGATAGATTCGATAGAAACAAATCCTGTGAAAATTATCAGCAACGCATACAAACAGAATTTGAAAATGTTGGTAACTTGACGTAAATTTGAAAGTTTTAACAAACCAAATAATCATTTTTATTGTAAAGAATGTGAATGCTCAAATAAAAACAATTCGAAGGTTTCTTGACGAGGGTGAAAAACAACAAAAATATTTGTCATATCGAATAGAAAATTTAACTTTCGTTCGTAATATACTCGTAGAACCATCAATGGAAAAAATTTGGTAGTTCGTTATACTGGACGTCCACTGTAATTTAAAAACCCTTCTGATTGCCCACTTTTAGGCTGATTTCTGAATACAAACTTCAAATTGCAACTTTTAACTCAACTAATTTAAATTCAATTCACTTTGATTAGAAGAATTTAATCAATTCAATGGTTACTTCGCTAAATTTTTGTACTCCATTTTATGTCCCAACCAAATTTTGAGTTGTTGCTATTGTCAAAAAAAAATTCTAATAAAACAAGTCAAATGCCAGAAAACGTATTGTAATGCAAAAACAGCGGCACAACAATTAATCATTTCTATTATAATGTCTGTTGTATGTTTGGTTTGGTTGTAACACGATTTGTTGTTGTTTTATATTGTAAATACGCTCGCGTCCCATGCTGTGTTATCATTTTCATTTTGCCGGCGCATGTAAATCAAAAATATAAAATTTCAAGCGTGCGCTTTGCGTTTATTACCGGCACAGCACATTTCCGGCTAATACTACAGTAGCGGCACAATAAAGTGGAACCATTTGATGCTTTGCAGTCCTGTCGTTTGTGCATTTCATGCGAATGCTGTCGAGTGAAATTCAATTTTTTGTGGAATTTCTTCGTTTATTTGTGTTAGCGCGGGAAGACTGTACAGCGTTAAGAGTCGTTAAATGTGCCGTTTGTGTGCTAAGTGCAAAAGCCCGCGCAATGCATTTATGTATCATTCGTTCATTTCATTTTTGCATTTGTTTTGTTCATTATTGTTGTGATGATGCTTTTTGTAGTTATGGCCGCTGCGTGCTGGTTTTATGTTTTCATTGTACAGCGGCAGCAGCGGTATTGTTCCGTGTCTTTGTTGCTGTTTAATTTTGGTTCTTATTGCATAATTTATGCGCATTACAAAGGCGTTAGGCTTTGATGTGGCCACTTTGGTGTTCATTGGCGGCGTTTTTCAGTTTAATATTGCGCAATAAAATTGTGTTAATTGTATGGCGACTGTCGTTGCAATGCCGCGCAACTGTTGTTGGCAATAAATCTGAAATCTGTGCAAAATGAATGGGCCACCGCCTGGCACTGCCATCAGTACAAGTAGCGCCTTATGCCGCACGCTTCGCGCACTATCAGCTTACCGTGGCGTGTGTGCGGTTGAAAGGATTCGTTGCAAGTGGTTTTGCATGTCGAACTTTTGTCTTACATGCGGCGCTGCTCCACTTCCGTCGCCGTCGCCGCCCACGCCAATGCCGCCGTATTCAATTTCTATTTGAGTGTGTAAATTTGTAGCAATTTTTCACAAATTTTCCGCTTGCATTGCGCCGACACCGGCGCCAGCGCTGATGTCGACATCGTTTTAGTCATTTTAGTTTTTATTGCCAAGGCACCTTCAAAGCAATGTGAATGCTGGCAGGTAGAACGAAGACATAGAGGCGGTCGATGATGAGGAGGCAGAGAAGGTGGCATAGTTGCGGCAACAGTTCGCGGCCATGTCGGCGCAGCCCTTTAACAATGTGTGAATGCGCTGCGCCAGCTGTGGCCAACTGTGGCTGTGTACTTAGACGTTTGAGTTTGTTTGTGTGTGTGTGTGTGTAAAATTTTCGACAATATTAAAACTTATTGCCGAGTTCCGCTTCCGTGTTCACATTCATTTAAGCGGAAATAAGGATATCAAATAAACCGTGTTATTACGCGTGCTATAGTGTCACCTTCACTATCTGTCTGGGACTGTGAGTTTGTTTGTGCGAGTGTGTGCAAATTTTATTAGAGCGATTCCTGTGTGCGCTTCACTGCATATCAATGCATGCGTGCGCGCGACTTTTACGTTTTAGTTAATTTTGACAGATTTAATTTTATGCATTGCATTATCAAGTTTTATGGAAATTTCAAAAATTTCATTTGTAATAAAATTCGAATACAACGGTGCGTATGAGTAACTTTTATGTTTGTATTTCAATGAATAGTTTAGGCAATTATTTCGAGATTATTTGACTTACGATAGATAGATAGATAGATAGATAGATAGATAGATAGATAGATAGATAGATAGATAGATAGATAGATAGATAGATAGATAGATAGATAGATAGATAGATAGATAGATAGATAGATAGATAGATAGATAGATAGATAGATAGATAGATAGATAGATAGATAGATAGATAGATAGATAGATAGATAGATAGATAGATAGATAGATAGATAGATAGATAGATAGATAGATAGATAGATAGATAGATAGATAGATAGATAGATAGATAGATAGATAGATAGATAGATAGATAGATAGATAGATAGATAGATAGATAGATAGATAGATAGATAGATAGATAGATAGATAGATAGATAGATAGATAGATAGATAGATAGATAGATAGATAGATAGATAGATAGATAGATAGATAGATAGATAGATAGATAGATAGATAGATAGATAGATAGATAGATAGATAGATAGATAGATAGATAGATAGATAGATAGATAGATAGATAGATAGATAGATAGATAGATAGATAGATAGATAGATAGATAGATAGATAGATAGATAGATAGATAGATAGATAGATAGATAGATAGATAGATAGATAGATAGATAGATAGATAGATAGATAGATAGATAGATAGATAGATAGATAGATAGATAGATAGATAGATAGATAGATAGATAGATAGATAGATAGATAGATAGATAGATAGATAGATAGATAGATAGATAGATAGATAGATAGATAGATAGATAGATAGATAGATAGATAGATAGATAGATAGATAGATAGATAGATAGATAGATAGATAGATAGATAGATAGATAGATAGATAGATAGATAGATAGATAGATAGATAGATAGATAGATAGATAGATAGATAGATAGATAGATAGATAGATAGATAGATAGATAGATAGATAGATAGATAGATAGATAGATAGATAGATAGATAGATAGATAGATAGATAGATAGATAGATAGATAGATAGATAGATAGATAGATAGATAGATAGATAGATAGATAGATAGATAGATAGATAGATAGATAGATAGATAGATAGATAGATAGATAGATAGATAGATAGATAGATAGATAGATAGATAGATAGATAGATAGATAGATAGATAGATAGATAGATAGATAGATAGATAGATAGATAGATAGATAGATAGATAGATAGATAGATAGATAGATAGATAGATAGATAGATAGATAGATAGATAGATAGATAGATAGATAGATAGATAGATAGATAGATAGATAGATAGATAGATAGATAGATAGATAGATAGATAGATAGATAGATAGATAGATAGATAGATAGATAGATAGATAGATAGATAGATAGATAGATAGATAGATAGATAGATAGATAGATAGATAGATAGATAGATAGATAGATAGATAGATAGATAGATAGATAGATAGATAGATAGATAGATAGATAGATAGATAGATAGATAGATAGATAGATAGATAGATAGATAGATAGATAGATAGATAGATAGATAGATAGATAGATAGATAGATAGATAGATAGATAGATAGATAGATAGATAGATAGATAGATAGATAGATAGATAGATAGATAGATAGATAGATAGATAGATAGATAGATAGATAGATAGATAGATAGATAGATAGATAGATAGATAGATAGATAGATAGATAGATAGATAGATAGATAGATAGATAGATAGATAGATAGATAGATAGATAGATAGATAGATAGATAGATAGATAGATAGATAGATAGATAGATAGATAGATAGATAGATAGATAGATAGATAGATAGATAGATAGATAGATAGATAGATAGATAGATAGATAGATAGATAGATAGATAGATAGATAGATAGATAGATAGATAGATAGATAGATAGATAGATAGATAGATAGATAGATAGATAGATAGATAGATAGATAGATAGATAGATAGATAGATAGATAGATAGATAGATAGATAGATAGATAGATAGATAGATAGATAGATAGATAGATAGATAGATAGATAGATAGATAGATAGATAGATAGATAGATAGATAGATAGATAGATAGATAGATAGATAGATAGATAGATAGATAGATAGATAGATAGATAGATAGATAGATAGATAGATAGATAGATAGATAGATAGATAGATAGATAGATAGATAGATAGATAGATAGATAGATAGATAGATAGATAGATAGATAGATAGATAGATAGATAGATAGATAGATAGATAGATAGATAGATAGATAGATAGATAGATAGATAGATAGATAGATAGATAGATAGATAGATAGATAGATAGATAGATAGATAGATAGATAGATAGATAGATAGATAGATAGATAGATAGATAGATAGATAGATAGATAGATAGATAGATAGATAGATAGATAGATAGATAGATAGATAGATAGATAGATAGATAGATAGATAGATAGATAGATAGATAGATAGATAGATAGATAGATAGATAGATAGATAGATAGATAGATAGATAGATAGATAGATAGATAGATAGATAGATAGATAGATAGATAGATAGATAGATAGATAGATAGATAGATAGATAGATAGATAGATAGATAGATAGATAGATAGATAGATAGATAGATAGATAGATAGATAGATAGATAGATAGATAGATAGATAGATAGATAGATAGATAGATAGATAGATAGATAGATAGATAGATAGATAGATAGATAGATAGATAGATAGATAGATAGATAGATAGATAGATAGATAGATAGATAGATAGATAGATAGATAGATAGATAGATAGATAGATAGATAGATAGATAGATAGATAGATAGATAGATAGATAGATAGATAGATAGATAGATAGATAGATAGATAGATAGATAGATAGATAGATAGATAGATAGATAGATAGATAGATAGATAGATAGATAGATAGATAGATAGATAGATAGATAGATAGATAGATAGATAGATAGATAGATAGATAGATAGATAGATAGATAGATAGATAGATAGATAGATAGATAGATAGATAGATAGATAGATAGATAGATAGATAGATAGATAGATAGATAGATAGATAGATAGATAGATAGATAGATAGATAGATAGATAGATAGATAGATAGATAGATAGATAGATAGATAGATAGATAGATAGATAGATAGATAGATAGATAGATAGATAGATAGATAGATAGATAGATAGATAGATAGATAGATAGATAGATAGATAGATAGATAGATAGATAGATAGATAGATAGATAGATAGATAGATAGATAGATAGATAGATAGATAGATAGATAGATAGATAGATAGATAGATAGATAGATAGATAGATAGATAGATAGATAGATAGATAGATAGATAGATAGATAGATAGATAGATAGATAGATAGATAGATAGATAGATAGATAGATAGATAGATAGATAGATAGATAGATAGATAGATAGATAGATAGATAGATAGATAGATAGATAGATAGATAGATAGATAGATAGATAGATAGATAGATAGATAGATAGATAGATAGATAGATAGATAGATAGATAGATAGATAGATAGATAGATAGATAGATAGATAGATAGATAGATAGATAGATAGATAGATAGATAGATAGATAGATAGATAGATAGATAGATAGATAGATAGATAGATAGATAGATAGATAGATAGATAGATAGATAGATAGATAGATAGATAGATAGATAGATAGATAGATAGATAGATAGATAGATAGATAGATAGATAGATAGATAGATAGATAGATAGATAGATAGATAGATAGATAGATAGATAGATAGATAGATAGATAGATAGATAGATAGATAGATAGATAGATAGATAGATAGATAGATAGATAGATAGATAGATAGATAGATAGATAGATAGATAGATAGATAGATAGATAGATAGATAGATAGATAGATAGATAGATAGATAGATAGATAGATAGATAGATAGATAGATAGATAGATAGATAGATAGATAGATAGATAGATAGATAGATAGATAGATAGATAGATAGATAGATAGATAGATAGATAGATAGATAGATAGATAGATAGATAGATAGATAGATAGATAGATAGATAGATAGATAGATAGATAGATAGATAGATAGATAGATAGATAGATAGATAGATAGATAGATAGATAGATAGATAGATAGATAGATAGATAGATAGATAGATAGATAGATAGATAGATAGATAGATAGATAGATAGATAGATAGATAGATAGATAGATAGATAGATAGATAGATAGATAGATAGATAGATAGATAGATAGATAGATAGATAGATAGATAGATAGATAGATAGATAGATAGATAGATAGATAGATAGATAGATAGATAGATAGATAGATAGATAGATAGATAGATAGATAGATAGATAGATAGATAGATAGATAGATAGATAGATAGATAGATAGATAGATAGATAGATAGATAGATAGATAGATAGATAGATAGATAGATAGATAGATAGATAGATAGATAGATAGATAGATAGATAGATAGATAGATAGATAGATAGATAGATAGATAGATAGATAGATAGATAGATAGATAGATAGATAGATAGATAGATAGATAGATAGATAGATAGATAGATAGATAGATAGATAGATAGATAGATAGATAGATAGATAGATAGATAGATAGATAGATAGATAGATAGATAGATAGATAGATAGATAGATAGATAGATAGATAGATAGATAGATAGATAGATAGATAGATAGATAGATAGATAGATAGATAGATAGATAGATAGATAGATAGATAGATAGATAGATAGATAGATAGATAGATAGATAGATAGATAGATAGATAGATAGATAGATAGATAGATAGATAGATAGATAGATAGATAGATAGATAGATAGATAGATAGATAGATAGATAGATAGATAGATAGATAGATAGATAGATAGATAGATAGATAGATAGATAGATAGATAGATAGATAGATAGATAGATAGATAGATAGATAGATAGATAGATAGATAGATAGATAGATAGATAGATAGATAGATAGATAGATAGATAGATAGATAGATAGATAGATAGATAGATAGATAGATAGATAGATAGATAGATAGATAGATAGATAGATAGATAGATAGATAGATAGATAGATAGATAGATAGATAGATAGATAGATAGATAGATAGATAGATAGATAGATAGATAGATAGATAGATAGATAGATAGATAGATAGATAGATAGATAGATAGATAGATAGATAGATAGATAGATAGATAGATAGATAGATAGATAGATAGATAGATAGATAGATAGATAGATAGATAGATAGATAGATAGATAGATAGATAGATAGATAGATAGATAGATAGATAGATAGATAGATAGATAGATAGATAGATAGATAGATAGATAGATAGATAGATAGATAGATAGATAGATAGATAGATAGATAGATAGATAGATAGATAGATAGATAGATAGATAGATAGATAGATAGATAGATAGATAGATAGATAGATAGATAGATAGATAGATAGATAGATAGATAGATAGATAGATAGATAGATAGATAGATAGATAGATAGATAGATAGATAGATAGATAGATAGATAGATAGATAGATAGATAGATAGATAGATAGATAGATAGATAGATAGATAGATAGATAGATAGATAGATAGATAGATAGATAGATAGATAGATAGATAGATAGATAGATAGATAGATAGATAGATAGATAGATAGATAGATAGATAGATAGATAGATAGATAGATAGATAGATAGATAGATAGATAGATAGATAGATAGATAGATAGATAGATAGATAGATAGATAGATAGATAGATAGATAGATAGATAGATAGATAGATAGATAGATAGATAGATAGATAGATAGATAGATAGATAGATAGATAGATAGATAGATAGATAGATAGATAGATAGATAGATAGATAGATAGATAGATAGATAGATAGATAGATAGATAGATAGATAGATAGATAGATAGATAGATAGATAGATAGATAGATAGATAGATAGATAGATAGATAGATAGATAGATAGATAGATAGATAGATAGATAGATAGATAGATAGATAGATAGATAGATAGATAGATAGATAGATAGATAGATAGATAGATAGATAGATAGATAGATAGATAGATAGATAGATAGATAGATAGATAGATAGATAGAT
>OZ057398.1:108651736-108656681 GCA_964056695.1 Melieria picta
ATGATTGATATGATTGATATGATTGATATGATTGATATGATTGATATGATTGATATGATTGATATGATTGATATGATTGATATGATTGATATGATTGATATGATTGATATGATTGATATGATTGATATGATTGATATGATTGATATGATTGATATGATAGATATGGTAGATATAATAGATACGATAGATATGGATGATATGATAGATATGATAGATATGATTGATAGATAGATTTAAGCTGAGACTTACTACATGTCACTTAAATTGAGACAGAATTTGTTATGGCTTCTCATTAGTGAATGCGCAACCACAATACTCGTAAATGCGACTTGTGGGTGGTAAGCAGCTCTTTCATGTTTTACATACACATACACATACATGTATGTTTACGTAAATAGGTTTTATGTATTTGAAAATCACGGTTAAATGAGCTAATTAACGTAAAGTTGATTAGTTGTGCAGAATCAAATGAAGCTGAAATATTGAAATAAATTTAACAGCCTGAGCTGAGTCTGCCGAGTCTGCTGAGTGTTCCATATAGTTTACACAACCATACTCGTACCAAACGATATATTAACTGCGAATTTGCTGCTAATTAAGCCGCCATAACGTATAAAGCACACACAAGTCTATTTATAACTTATGCGCACTGTGGCGAAACTTCTAGCATGTGGTTTTCTTCAAGTCAGCAAGTTTGAAGTAAGCAAATATTGTAACAAGTTAAGTCTCATTCAATATTTTGGTATTTAAAAAAATTATATAATATTGTATTTTGAACAGTTTTCAGAAATTTCACTGTGTTTGGCTGCATTTGGAACGAAAATTTCGTTTATAAAATATTTCGAAATTCCCAAATTAATTGACAAAAAATATTGAAATATATGCATAGATAATTACATGCATGTGCAAATATATTTCACAGTTTTGCATGTGTTTACGTGGCAAAAGTTTTGCGCTAATTTACGCGCATTACACATTCGCACATACAACGTACAGTTGCGTGTAAAACTGTACTATTACATTAACGTACACATGAAAGTTGACACACACACACCGGCAGTCGCAATGTATGCACACTTGTACATACACACATTTGCATTTACATACTTCATTAGCGGCAATTTGAATGGCGATAATGAAATTTCCGTTTTGTTGCAGGTTAAGGTGAGGTTTATGGTGATTATTACACAGCATGCATGGCAATCATAAAAACAACAACAACAACAACAAAACATATGCATAACAACAACAACAATGCCAACAATCAGAACTACACTAAAGTGTGCGCTATGCAACAGCAATGCAAATGACGGCAGCGGCAACGGCAACGGCAAAGTTTTTCATAAATTTCACGCAGCACTGTTAAATGGCAGCGATGTTGTAGTTGTTATTGCGACAACAGTGTTACTGCTATACTTTCATGAAAAGTTGTTATGGTTGTTTTGGGTTGGTTGTTTTTGTTTTTGTTGTTGTCAAAATGCGCAAATTACTACGACTCGCACAAATTGTGCATAATAATTGTGAATCGGATTAGACTTTGGCAAAAGAAAGCGAGACATACAGAGAAGAGTGGGAAAAGGGCGGGCCGAAGGGGAGATGCTTCAAAGTTGTATGTTGGCGCGCTTTTTAAATGCTTTCACGTGGTGATCGTATGGACAGATTGATGAAAAATGGGTGATGGATTAGACGAACAGGTGCACAAAATGACAAACAAGAAACGGAGTACGAATTCGTTGGCCATTTCCATACATACTTTTTGTTTTCCTAATGGGTGCGTCTCCTTCCTATTGTTACTAATTTTTTTAACCTGTTATGAAACATGGCACTAGTCTACATGAAAAATTCTCCTAAAACCAAATAGTGCTCTAGAGTGTTTTTAGGTCGGTGAATACAAAAATGAAAAACGATATTTTTTTAGACAAGCGCACAGTGCTTCGAGAGTGGACAAAAATAGGAAAAAATTCTCGCCGATTTTGACGAAAGTAATTGTTTAATTAAGCTGAATCCGAAATACTTTATCGAAATATTGTCGAGATTAGGAGACATAGCTTGTCAAAGTCGTATATATTTTTACAAAAATTTATGAAGGGGAAAATGAAATTTAGGAGCTTGTATAAAAAAAATTGTAGAAAATGTGTTGTTATAGATAGGCTACTAATTTATTTTATTATAAAAACTACATTGATAGCAGCGGGACCGCTGATCGAATTTTCAAAAATGAACTTTTTTTTAATCAATGAAAATGAAAAATAACCACATTTAGAAAGGCAATTAAAGTCGAATGGCGTGAACTGGCGTAAATCCTTTTTATGACCTTTTTTAGGTGGACTTTCTTCTTTTAAATCCGCAAAAAAAATTCTGCGTCTTTTTGCGCCTTTGGAAATTATTCAATTTTTTCGAAACTACTAATGTTGATTTTTGTACAGAAATCGCTTGAGTTAAAATTGCGATCAAAATGTGTAACCAAGTCAATGCAATGAATTATGAATGTTTTTTATAAAAATATCATTATCCAATTTTTTCATTATTATGGAATTTGTTCGCTAAAATGTGATTTAACGCTAATATATTCTAAAAAAAAGGAGGAATGTCTAATTTTGAAGAATAATTTTTATAATAGTCTCGCCGTTATAAATTGAGCTGCATTGCATCTTCATGGCTGTGTCATATCCATGTTAAGCTCTAAGGATATCAAATAAAAAAAAAAATTAATCCTTTAAACAACTTGACCGCCCTCTTTCCACCCTTTAAATGACGAATTTAGAAAAATGCTAAAATACGTCTTTTGTTATTGCTTTATTATCATAGTATACATATACACGATTTTAAAACAATCCGACCAAAAAACAATGTCCGTCCATATAAGCTTCACCACCCCCTTTTCGCCCTTTCAAGGTCGACGTTTTTGAAATCGCTTCTTTTTAAGGGTTGACTTTCTAAAATACAACTTTTGACCAAATTTAATTATTATAGCTCCAGCGGTTTGGGCTCGGTGATGATAAAATAATATATAACCATATATATTCGATTTTTTTTTAACTATATATTTTTTTGGAAACAAACACAAATATTGAAGTCAGCAGCCCAAAATGACTTAGACTGAATTTTCAGCGAATTTCACGTACTCCTTCTATTTTTGCCGCAATTTTGTATGGAGTCGAAGCACTGTGAATCCCTTTTTAAAATTTTTGATTTATCGAAAATTATTTTTAATTTTTTTTTTTGGTTGGGATTTGCGAACAACTTTTGAGCCGAATAATATTTGAATATATATTTTGTACTAGCACTTTAGTGTTTGGGGGGTTGAACCCCCTAAACCTCCCTTGTGTGCGCCACTGAATATACGTATGAACAAATGATATGAATAGAATGATAGATGAATGATTTGAATAGAGCAATACAACAACTGCGCTTATCTGGAACTAGAAGTAGAAGTCGCTATCGTCCTAGAAATATTCTTAAGGGTTTGTAGCTGTCAACGACTCATGGATTGACACAATAACTTCGGCATCAAATCAGCTCTCATGGAAATTAAATGCATGGTTGAGGCTTTCTATTCCCTACAGTAGTGAACACAAACGTATATAACAGGCATGACAGCCCGAAGACAAGACTAAGGTTAATCTTTTCGCTACCATCCGTGTTGTGGAAGGGACCTACAGTTTGATGTCTACTCCGAGCGGCGAGTTGGAAGTTTTTTATAGTAAATTTTATTCTTTGAGGTTTGCCATTTCTTATTTGGAGGATAGCCGCCGAACCGTCAAAGAAAATATTGGTGTTCTATATTTTGGGGTTGGGTAGGATCTGGGGTCGATTTTTGCCTTAGATCCGTTGTCCAATCCACTGACCAACCGAGCCACGGCGGTGGAGTAGTGAAAAAAGGGAGAAATGCGATCAGATAACTTCTGATAACTAACTTACCGCATTATGTATATTGAGCACCATGTATTGCGGCTACAGGACTTTATTATGATTGGAGGGTTCTGAAACCAACTTTTGAATCCATATTTACAACCCACAATATTTGTAACAAATAGATATTTGAAGGGTTTGAAACCCAAAACCATTCCTTGGGTGCGACAGCGGATTGGCTGAACCAAGGCGGAGCCCACTTACGCCAGGAAGGTCTATTATGATACCAAAAGCAGTCAAGCACAAGACCGCTCACTCATTGAACCAGTTTGAGCTTCTTACGAAGCCGAGTAGACAGCGACAATAAGACAATAGTGTTGCTGGCATAGTCCCCTAGACTGTCCAAGAAGTTGGAGTTAAAGGACTTTATTCTTCTTTTGGATAAAGCAGGACAAGTACATAGAAGGTAAAGTGTATTTTCTTCCTCTTCCATATGTGTGTAACTTTCTAGACATTTCCAAACACAGTCTGCAAGTCTATCTTTTCTGAGATTTCATAGTCCGAAGATGATGATTTAATAAATACCTAAAGTTAGATTAGGTTAGATTTAGCTGCCCGGCCACGAATAGACTCTGTTTGATTCCTAAACGTACAAGATGAAGTTCTGTAATAATAGAAGCAGGTGAAGTAATGATTTGTAAGAATGTAGGTGTCGTTATCGAGTGATACCAACGGTTCCATGTCATGCTTTGGGAACCCATCCAAGCCAGAAGTTACAGGGTTCACAAGAAGGTAAGGTAATCCAAATATAGCTTGGCAAAAGCACAGACTTTGTTCCAAAGTGTCCTTGAGGTGATGTCTGAAGCTGTTGTCCACTTTCATGCCATGTCAATTTCATACCCTCGCAACGCCTCCCACAAATTGCTTTAAAAAAATTAGCATTCCGGTGTGTAAAAACAACAAATACGCGGAAATGAACTTTACAACAATCGAATTATGAAAAAATGCAAATGAATTGATTTCACAAACAAATAAGAAAACAAAGAGCGAAAGAATATGAATACAAATAAAAAAAAGAAAACAAAAAAAATAG
>OZ057398.1:108656881-108666881 GCA_964056695.1 Melieria picta
CACAATTTTATGTTATTAATTCTTTTTTGCTGCGCTCTACTATTAAACACCTCTGGGAAATTAACCTAAAAAAAACAGTTATTTGTTGTTGTTGTTGTTGTACCTTTGTTGCCACTAATACGCTTCGCCGAAAAAATAGCAGTGCCCGGCATCGGCATGTGCACCAAACAAAAAGTCGCTTCGTAGTGCAGGAACTCGCTGTTACGTACATTTTCAGCCGCTTTTCATATTTGCTCAACGAGATTTGCGGCAAATGAAAAAGTTTTATTTGAAATTGAAGTGGCAAACCGCACAGAACGACTCGGCAGGTCTGTGGAGAATAGCGGCGCTGACCAGTACGACAAATATTACCTGTGCCAGGAGCCAAATTGCTGGCTTCCAATATTAAAAATAAGAATATGTACACTTAAATGCAGAGACGTTATTGATAAAATTTTAAGTCAAAAATGTTGCTAGAGCTGCGCAATAATTAATTATATTTTTTAATATTTTTGTACAATAAATGTAGTATATTTTTATATGTTTTTAGTTTCCAAATTAATTTAGTGATAATTTTTTCAGATAACTTAAAATGTTAATGCGATAAGTTAGATAAAAAGTTCTTTAATACACCCTTTTTACCAAGAAATAATTTTTAAAGAAGTGACACATAAATGCACTTAAATCTTATAAACAAAAAAAAATGTTATAATTATGTTTTATAAAACATATTTTTGTACAATAAATGAAGTATATTTTTATAATATTTCTTTAGTTTCCAATATATTTTCATTACTATTGTTATATTTTTTAAATATGTAAAACAATGAAACAAAACTATTTTTTTTATTTTTATATTTTTTTATTAAAAAATGACTTAAATCTAAATAAACAAAAAAATTTTTATATTTTTGTTTTATAAAACAATGAAACAAAATAGAATTTTGTAATTAGAATAATTTCCAATATATTTTCATTATATTGAATTAGTTGTTTTTTTTAAATAGAACAATAAAACACAGTTAATTTTTTTAAATTTTAATTTAGTGATAATTTTTTCAGATAACTTAAAAAGTTAATAAGACAAGTTAGATACAAGTTTTTTAATACACCATTTTCGCCAAGAAATAATTTTTAAAGAAGTGACACTTAATTGCACTTAAATCTTATAAACAAAAAAAAATTGTTATAATTTTGTTTTATAAAACAATGAAACAAAATAGAATTTTTAATTAGAATAATTTCCAATATATTTTCATTATATTGAATTAGTTTTATTTTTATAGAACAATGAAACACAGGTAAATTTTTTAACTTTAATTTAGATATAATTTTTTAGATAACTTAAAACGTTAATAAGATAAGTTAGATAAAAAGTTCTTTAATACACTATTTTAGCCAAGAATTAATTTTGAAAGAATTTTTTTACAAATCAATTTATTTCTCAAAAAAAGCAGTTAGATCTTAAAACAAAAAATTGTGGTATTTGAAACAAATATAATATTTGCTTAGAGAAATTAAGAAATTGAAGTGCGTCACTTTGTAATCATAAAATACATGGGTATACGAAAAAATCATTAACTTTCGCCAAATAATTTTAAAAATTTAATTTCTATTAAGAATGATTAAATTAATTATAATTGAAAAAGTATTTAAAAATAAAAAAGCAAAAATTGTTGTTTTTTCTTAATTTTTCTTAAATTCGATTTTTTTATTTTCAAACATTTGCATTTTAATCATTTTCAGGGAACTCAAACATTTTTTGTACAGCATTTTATTAAAATGATTTTAACCATAAATATTGTTAAATTTTATTAAATAATTTATTAGTTATTTTAATTTAAAAAGTGTGTTAATTAAGATTTTAGAAACACAAATTAATTTTAATATACATATTTGAAAAACAGTATATGTACGTATTTTTTCTGAACATAACCAAATTATAAATTGTATGACAGCCAAATAGTATTGTATATGAATTATTTCAAAATTTTATAGTAGAGTATTTGTTTTATTTATTAAACATATTTATTTGAAAAAGTATCAAGATCTTACAAATAAAAGAAACACGTTTTGTTTTATTCGAAAATAAATAAATAAATATATATTTGTTTTAACATAAAACAAGCTATAAGTTTTATGACAACCATAACGTATATCAATTGTTTAAAAATTATATAAATAGAGTAGATTTTAAATTGAATTATTAAGAATATAACAAATGTTAAGTTTTCAATAAAATTAATAGGGGTATTCTCGCAGTCTTGCAAAACCCTTGCAAGGTGCACGAAATGCAAAAATTGCAGAATCTTGCAATCCGTGCAATGATACAAAAACAAAATACAAGGGAAAAACGTTTTGCAATTCGTGCAATGTGTAAAACAGTGATACCCATGTTTTATATGAGGGTGCAAACGTGCGTCAGCTGGTTGTCAAAAAATTCATTAATTTTATTTTGTGTGCGCAAGCGTAAATTCTTCACACAACTTTTGTTTTATTTACTTTTATAAAAACATTTTGAATTTTTCAGTTATAAACGAAAATTGGTTTAAATTATTACCATCTTTCAGAAGAATATTAAGTGCAGCATTTTCAATAAGAATTTCAACATTTTTTTGTTTTCACTGGTCCGCCCCGTTGTTTGAAATATTTGCAATAATTTTATTTTTGTGCGCTCTCGCAGTATTGCAAGTTAGGGTCTTGCAAGTTTGCACAAATTTTGCAACGTTGCAAGACTGCGAATATACCCCTAATCTGTAATAAAATACTTATTTTTGAAGAAACAAGTTTATTACAATAATTTCAAAAAGTTTTTTGATTAATTTTATTATGAAATATTAATTGTTTTTTTAATTGATTTATAACTGTTTAGTTGTAACAATTTTGTGTTAAGTTTTCATCAACAGAGCTTAACACTAATTGAAAAACTTGGAACATTTAAAAAACAGTTTTTTTCAATATTGATTCATAAAAATATAACAAAAAATAAAAAAATCGTTTTAGAGTTAAAAAAAATTCCTTTCGTATTTATATCCTCACTTTAATTACAGTTAAGAATTTTAATACAATTAAAAATCAGTTTCTTCGAAATTTTTTGATAAAAATATAACCAAAAATAAAAGGTAAATGCGTTTTATGGTTAAAGAAAAATATATTTTATATTTATATCTGCACTTTAATAAAAGTTAAGAAATTGCATAAAAAGAAAAAATAAATAACTTTGAAATTGTTGCATAAAAATACAATCAAAAGTAAAAAATGAAACCTCGTTTTAGAGTTTTAAAAGAATTTCTTTCATGTTTATATTCTCACTTTAATCCAGTAAATAGTTTTAACATCAGCCCAGCACCTAACTAACTCAAATCCAAATATTGTTTCGCCTTACATGGTTGAGCCTTTAGTTAATTGCAAAAAACTGCAAATTACATGGGAAATTTAATTTGCACACCTGCAGCCTTCGCAACACGACAATTTAATCAGCTTGTCTTGAAGCCGTCGCCGTCAACGCATTGCACCCCGTGGCAAATCCACAGCACACGTAATTGCCACGGCACAGCCTCTCATCAGGATATGAATTTCATTAACACCAAATTTGGCATGCAGCAACACAGCCACACAGCCGCCAGCTATCAACACAACCGAGTGCAACGTGTTGCAACAACAGCCGGAGCGAGAGTCGCGCAATACGTTCAAGACGTTGCGGTGTGCCGATGAGCACTAGAAGGCTGTTTAAGGGGGCGGAGAAAGAAGTGGCGCGGGCTGAAGGGAAGGGGGTGAGTGTCGTTAATGTTGTCGCTTGTTGTCTGCAAGTGGCGCAATGCCGCTCAAAACCCAAGGACAACAACAGTGCAACCGCCGACTGTGCAGCCGCCGCGATATGAGTGAGCGCGAGCTGATGGAAGCGTTGCGCCTGCGGCAGGTCGACGAGCATTGCCGCTCAAGGTAAAAAAGAATTAATAATAAGAACTACTAAAGCATGCACACGCGGCAACGATGTGCTAATTAAGGTCAACATAATTGCCAAATACGAAATGCAAAGTGGAGGCGGCCAAACAAATGAATAAACAAAATTATTTTATTCAAAGTGGCTCACAGTGTTTGGAGTGAAGCAAAGAGTTCGTTGTTGATCTCAGCGAAAGTGGTGATGGTCACACTACAACAAGGCCTTACATAATTTCACTCAAGCATTGGATTTGCAGAAGTGGTACAGCATTGAAATGATACTTTTGTGAATGTATGTAAAGCATTGAATTGGGTTCTGAAAACAAGGTTAGGTTAGGTTGGAGTAGCAGCCTTCTACTGAAAAAGATCACTTAAGTACAAACAGATGGCTCGGTGTGGAACGGAAAACTTAGATTCGAGTTTGAAAAGCTAAAGAAACTTGTAAATGCAACAATTTTTTTATCAGTCTGAAAAAGATCACTTAAGTACAAACAGATGGCTCGGTGTGGAACGGAAAACTTAGATTCGAGTTTGAATAGTTAAAGAAACTTGTAAATGCAACAATTTGTTTATCAGTCTGAAAAATATCACTTAAGTACAAACAGATGGCTCGGTGTGGAACGGAAAACTTAGATTAGAGTTTAAATAGTTAAAGAAACTTGTAAAGGCAACAATTTTTTTTATCAGTCTGAAAAAGATCACTTAAGTACAAACAGATGGCTCGGTGTGGAACGGAAAACTTAGATTAGAGTTTAAATAGTTAAAGAAGCTTGTGAACGCAACAATTTGTATGCCAGTCAGTTGATAGGCGATCAAATGTATTGACAGATGTGCTTTGATTCTAATATCCGAAATATATAGTTTTCTACAGCAATTTCTATACCAGCCAATCAGCCGATTGACAGGCGATCAAATATACGGACGAATGTGCTGTGATGAGTAGAGTTTTTAATTCTATTATCCGAAATATATAGTTTTCTACAACAATGTTCATACCAACAGATCAATCAAATGGCAACCAAATGTATGGATGAACGTGCAGATTTCCTGATTCTAATATTCTTTTCTATAAAGAAAACCCATTCTTTTCGAAAGCCTATTCAATTTTTTTTATTACTACCCACAAATAAAGAAAAAAGCGCCAAATTATTGGCATAATTTTAATTTATAATTTTGTTTTCAGTATACATTAAGTATTTTCATACCCATGCGACTCTTGCATAATGACTGCTTCTTCTTCTTTTTCACATATTTGCCTTTATTTCTTGCCAAGTATAACACCGTGCGACAGCATTTTTCACACCGGAAAAAATCCATATGTGCATGAAACTAGAAACCAAACATAGTAATACTGCGTACTCAGTTTTTCATTTCTACATCATTTGTCCTTTTAAAAAGACTTCAAAATTTTGAAGGGGATAAAAAATAAAAAAAATATAAAAAATACTTAACCTCGTTAGAATATGGCGATATGTATATCAAATGAAAGAGGAAACGCTCAGGAATTTAAATAAAATTGATTTTTTATCTATTTGTAAAAAAAGTATATGAAAAATGTCCTTTGAAAATTTTAATCCTTTATATCCTTGAAAATTTATATAGAATTTTCTTGAAAAGTAAGCATGTTAAAACCCAAAATCTCCTTGATCACGCATCAAAATTCATTCAAAATTCATTACTCTAACTTTATTGGTTCGAAAGTTATTAACAAAAAGGCGGAAGCTGCAATTCTAATGAAGTACAAAAATTCTAATTTATTTGAGTATCAGTATTTTAAATAATAAAAAGATACAAAATCAATGAAGCGAGAATAATGAAATTTTGACACGTGATCAAGCATATTTTGGGTTTTAAAATAATTACTTTTCAAAAAAATTCGATATAAATTTTCAAGGATATAAAGGATTAAAATTTTCTATGGACCTTTTTCATATCCTTTTTTTACAAATAGATAAAAAATCAATTTTATTTAAATTCCTGAGCGTTTCCTCTTTCATTTGATATACATATCGCCATATTCTAACAAGGTTAAGTATTTTTTATATCTATTTTATTTTTTTATCCCCTTCAAAATTTTGAAGTCCTTTTAAAAAGACATTTTTCTAATTTTTGCCGCACGGTGTAATATTTCATTAACAAAGTAATTGTTTGAAGTTTTGGCGTAAAGTGCAAATTTATGTTAACGTAGCGCTCACACTTTCTCTCTTCCTCATTTCATAGCTTGTCTTTTATTCTATTTTGTAACCGCAATGTATTCAGGTCGTCTAAGCTTTTGTTGCAATTTATGAAGCGCGCTAAAAACTTGTCGCTTCACAATTATGAAGTGCAAGTTTCTTTAAGTTGTTATTTAAGTTACTAGTTGAGCGCAGCAGAAAGTTGTAGGTGTGGTTAGACATAAACTTGTATTCAATTTACATACAGAGGGAGAGTTAAATAGTTCAACCTTTAACCGGCATAATGGGATTTTTACTTATATGTTAGTGATATGTTCAGCTGGGGAATTGGCACAATAGCTGACACATGTCAGACGCTGATGATCCTTAGGAATCCCTTAGCAGGATTTATATTTTCTTCTGGGATTGTTTTTAACCGTTTTGGGACAGTAACCGAAATAAATAAACTGCATGACCAAAGCATAAAAGTTCACTTATGTGTCCACTGGAGTCTCTTCAGATGGGTGATCTGATGTCTACTTATTATTGTATTTTGCTTTGAAACGATCTTCTTTAGATATTACAAGATTATTTGCAATGCATGCAGTATTTTCTGATAGATTCGATAGAAACAAATCCTGTGAAAATTATCAGCAACGCATACAAACAGAATTTGAAAATGTTGGTAACTTGACGTAAATTTGAAAGTTTTAACAAACCAAATAATCATTTTTATTGTAAAGAATGTGAATGCTCAAATAAAAACAATTCGAAGGTTTCTTGACGAGGGTGAAAAACAACAAAAATATTTGTCATATCGAATAGAAAATTTAACTTTCGTTCGTAATATACTCGTAGAACCATCAATGGAAAAAATTTGGTAGTTCGTTATACTGGACGTCCACTGTAATTTAAAAACCCTTCTGATTGCCCACTTTTAGGCTGATTTCTGAATACAAACTTCAAATTGCAACTTTTAACTCAACTAATTTAAATTCAATTCACTTTGATTAGAAGAATTTAATCAATTCAATGGTTACTTCGCTAAATTTTTGTACTCCATTTTATGTCCCAACCAAATTTTGAGTTGTTGCTATTGTCAAAAAAAAATTCTAATAAAACAAGTCAAATGCCAGAAAACGTATTGTAATGCAAAAACAGCGGCACAACAATTAATCATTTCTATTATAATGTCTGTTGTATGTTTGGTTTGGTTGTAACACGATTTGTTGTTGTTTTATATTGTAAATACGCTCGCGTCCCATGCTGTGTTATCATTTTCATTTTGCCGGCGCATGTAAATCAAAAATATAAAATTTCAAGCGTGCGCTTTGCGTTTATTACCGGCACAGCACATTTCCGGCTAATACTACAGTAGCGGCACAATAAAGTGGAACCATTTGATGCTTTGCAGTCCTGTCGTTTGTGCATTTCATGCGAATGCTGTCGAGTGAAATTCAATTTTTTGTGGAATTTCTTCGTTTATTTGTGTTAGCGCGGGAAGACTGTACAGCGTTAAGAGTCGTTAAATGTGCCGTTTGTGTGCTAAGTGCAAAAGCCCGCGCAATGCATTTATGTATCATTCGTTCATTTCATTTTTGCATTTGTTTTGTTCATTATTGTTGTGATGATGCTTTTTGTAGTTATGGCCGCTGCGTGCTGGTTTTATGTTTTCATTGTACAGCGGCAGCAGCGGTATTGTTCCGTGTCTTTGTTGCTGTTTAATTTTGGTTCTTATTGCATAATTTATGCGCATTACAAAGGCGTTAGGCTTTGATGTGGCCACTTTGGTGTTCATTGGCGGCGTTTTTCAGTTTAATATTGCGCAATAAAATTGTGTTAATTGTATGGCGACTGTCGTTGCAATGCCGCGCAACTGTTGTTGGCAATAAATCTGAAATCTGTGCAAAATGAATGGGCCACCGCCTGGCACTGCCATCAGTACAAGTAGCGCCTTATGCCGCACGCTTCGCGCACTATCAGCTTACCGTGGCGTGTGTGCGGTTGAAAGGATTCGTTGCAAGTGGTTTTGCATGTCGAACTTTTGTCTTACATGCGGCGCTGCTCCACTTCCGTCGCCGTCGCCGCCCACGCCAATGCCGCCGTATTCAATTTCTATTTGAGTGTGTAAATTTGTAGCAATTTTTCACAAATTTTCCGCTTGCATTGCGCCGACACCGGCGCCAGCGCTGATGTCGACATCGTTTTAGTCATTTTAGTTTTTATTGCCAAGGCACCTTCAAAGCAATGTGAATGCTGGCAGGTAGAACGAAGACATAGAGGCGGTCGATGATGAGGAGGCAGAGAAGGTGGCATAGTTGCGGCAACAGTTCGCGGCCATGTCGGCGCAGCCCTTTAACAATGTGTGAATGCGCTGCGCCAGCTGTGGCCAACTGTGGCTGTGTACTTAGACGTTTGAGTTTGTTTGTGTGTGTGTGTGTGTAAAATTTTCGACAATATTAAAACTTATTGCCGAGTTCCGCTTCCGTGTTCACATTCATTTAAGCGGAAATAAGGATATCAAATAAACCGTGTTATTACGCGTGCTATAGTGTCACCTTCACTATCTGTCTGGGACTGTGAGTTTGTTTGTGCGAGTGTGTGCAAATTTTATTAGAGCGATTCCTGTGTGCGCTTCACTGCATATCAATGCATGCGTGCGCGCGACTTTTACGTTTTAGTTAATTTTGACAGATTTAATTTTATGCATTGCATTATCAAGTTTTATGGAAATTTCAAAAATTTCATTTGTAATAAAATTCGAATACAACGGTGCGTATGAGTAACTTTTATGTTTGTATTTCAATGAATAGTTTAGGCAATTATTTCGAGATTATTTGACTTACGATAGATAGATAGATAGATAGATAGATAGATAGATAGATAGATAGATAGATAGATAGATAGATAGATAGATAGATAGATAGATAGATAGATAGATAGATAGATAGATAGATAGATAGATAGATAGATAGATAGATAGATAGATAGATAGATAGATAGATAGATAGATAGATAGATAGATAGATAGATAGATAGATAGATAGATAGATAGATAGATAGATAGATAGATAGATAGATAGATAGATAGATAGATAGATAGATAGATAGATAGATAGATAGATAGATAGATAGATAGATAGATAGATAGATAGATAGATAGATAGATAGATAGATAGATAGATAGATAGATAGATAGATAGATAGATAGATAGATAGATAGATAGATAGATAGATAGATAGATAGATAGATAGATAGATAGATAGATAGATAGATAGATAGATAGATAGATAGATAGATAGATAGATAGATAGATAGATAGATAGATAGATAGATAGATAGATAGATAGATAGATAGATAGATAGATAGATAGATAGATAGATAGATAGATAGATAGATAGATAGATAGATAGATAGATAGATAGATAGATAGATAGATAGATAGATAGATAGATAGATAGATAGATAGATAGATAGATAGATAGATAGATAGATAGATAGATAGATAGATAGATAGATAGATAGATAGATAGATAGATAGATAGATAGATAGATAGATAGATAGATAGATAGATAGATAGATAGATAGATAGATAGATAGATAGATAGATAGATAGATAGATAGATAGATAGATAGATAGATAGATAGATAGATAGATAGATAGATAGATAGATAGATAGATAGATAGATAGATAGATAGATAGATAGATAGATAGATAGATAGATAGATAGATAGATAGATAGATAGATAGATAGATAGATAGATAGATAGATAGATAGATAGATAGATAGATAGATAGATAGATAGATAGATAGATAGATAGATAGATAGATAGATAGATAGATAGATAGATAGATAGATAGATAGATAGATAGATAGATAGATAGATAGATAGATAGATAGATAGATAGATAGATAGATA
>OZ057398.1:108669381-108791881 GCA_964056695.1 Melieria picta
ATGTATGTTTACGTAAATAGGTTTTATGTATTTGAAAATCACGGTTAAATGAGCTAATTAACGTAAAGTTGATCTAATTAACGTAAAGTTGATTAGTTGTGCAGAATCAAATGAAGCTGAAATATTGAAATAAATTTAACAGCCTGAGCTGAGTCTGCCGAGTCTGCTGAGTGTTCCATATAGTTTACACAACCATACTCGTACCAAACGATATATTAACTGCGAATTTGCTGCTAATTAAGCCGCCATAACGTATAAAGCACACACAAGTCTATTTATAACTTATGCGCACTGTGGCGAAACTTCTAGCATGTGGTTTTCTTCAAGTCAGCAAGTTTGAAGTAAGCAAATATTGTAACAAGTTAAGTCTCATTCAATATTTTGGTATTTAAAAAAATTATATAATATTGTATTTTGAACAGTTTTCAGAAATTTCACTGTGTTTGGCTGCATTTGGAACGAAAATTTCGTTTATAAAATATTTCGAAATTCCCAAATTAATTGACAAAAAATATTGAAATATATGCATAGATAATTACATGCATGTGCAAATATATTTCACAGTTTTGCATGTGTTTACGTGGCAAAAGTTTTGCGCTAATTTACGCGCATTACACATTCGCACATACAACGTACAGTTGCGTGTAAAACTGTACTATTACATTAACGTACACATGAAAGTTGACACACACACACCGGCAGTCGCAATGTATGCACACTTGTACATACACACATTTGCATTTACATACTTCATTAGCGGCAATTTGAATGGCGATAATGAAATTTCCGTTTTGTTGCAGGTTAAGGTGAGGTTTATGGTGATTATTACACAGCATGCATGGCAATCATAAAAACAACAACAACAACAACAAAACATATGCATAACAACAACAACAATGCCAACAATCAGAACTACACTAAAGTGTGCGCTATGCAACAGCAATGCAAATGACGGCAGCGGCAACGGCAACGGCAAAGTTTTTCATAAATTTCACGCAGCACTGTTAAATGGCAGCGATGTTGTAGTTGTTATTGCGACAACAGTGTTACTGCTATACTTTCATGAAAAGTTGTTATGGTTGTTTTGGGTTGGTTGTTTTTGTTTTTGTTGTTGTCAAAATGCGCAAATTACTACGACTCGCACAAATTGTGCATAATAATTGTGAATCGGATTAGACTTTGGCAAAAGAAAGCGAGACATACAGAGAAGA
Source organism: Melieria picta (assembly GCA_964056695.1). Lineage (NCBI taxonomy): Eukaryota > Metazoa > Arthropoda > Insecta > Diptera > Ulidiidae > Melieria > Melieria picta. The sequence goes on from OZ057398.1 coordinate 108,670,593, forward strand.
GTGGGAAAAGGGCGGGCCGAAGGGGAGATGCTTCAAAGTTGTATGTTGGCGCGCTTTTTAAATGCTTTCACGTGGTGATCGTATGGACAGATTGATGAAAAATGGGTGATGGATTAGACGAACAGGTGCACAAAATGACAAACAAGAAACGGAGTACGAATTCGTTGGCCATTTCCATACATACTTTTTGTTTTCCTAATGGGTGCGTCTCCTTCCTATTGTTACTAATTTTTTTAACCTGTTATGAAACATGGCACTAGTCTACATGAAAAATTCTCCTAAAACCAAATAGTGCTCTAGAGTGTTTTTAGGTCGGTGAATACAAAAATGAAAAACGATATTTTTTTAGACAAGCGCACAGTGCTTCGAGAGTGGACAAAAATAGGAAAAAATTCTCGCCGATTTTGACGAAAGTAATTGTTTAATTAAGCTGAATCCGAAATACTTTATCGAAATATTGTCGAGATTAGGAGATATAGCTTGTCAAAGTCGTATATATTTTTACAAAAATTTATGAAGGGGAAAATGAAATTTAGGAGCTTGTATAAAAAAAATTGTAGAAAATGTGTTGTTATAGATAGGCTACTAATTTATTTTATTATAAAAACTACATTGATAGCAGCGGGACCGCTGATCGAATTTTCAAAAATGAACTTTTTTTTAATCAATGAAAATGAAAAATAACCACATTTAGAAAGGCAATTAAAGTCGAATGGCGTGAACTGGCGTAAATCCTTTTTATGACCTTTTTTAGGTGGACTTTCTTCTTTTAAATCCGCAAAAAAAATTCTGCGTCTTTTTGCGCCTTTGGAAATTATTCAATTTTTTCGAAACTACTAATGTTGATTTTTGTACAGAAATCGCTTGAGTTAAAATTGCGATCAAAATGTGTAACCAAGTCAATGCAATGAATTATGAATGTTTTTTATAAAAATATCATTATCCAATTTTTTCATTATTATGGAATTTGTTCGCTAAAATGTGATTTAACGCTAATATATTCTAAAAAAAAGGAGGAATGTCTAATTTTGAAGAAGGTCTAATTTTGAAGAATAATTTTTATAATAGTCTCGCCGTTATAAATTGAGCTGCATTGCATCTTCATGGCTGTGTCATATCCATGTTAAGCTCTAAGGATATCAAATAAAAAAAAAAATTAATCCTTTAAACAACTTGACCGCCCTCTTTCCACCCTTTAAATGACGAATTTAGAAAAATGCTAAAATACGTCTTTTGTTATTGCTTTATTATCATAGTATACATATACACGATTTTAAAACAATCCGACCAAAAAACAATGTCCGTCCATATAAGCTTCACCACCCCCTTTTCGCCCTTTCAAGGTCGACGTTTTTGAAATCGCTTCTTTTTAAGGGTTGACTTTCTAAAATACAACTTTTGACCAAATTTAATTATTATAGCTCCAGCGGTTTGGGCTCGGTGATGATAAAATAATATATAACCATATATATTCGATTTTTTTTTAACTATATATTTTTTTGGAAACAAACACAAATATTGAAGTCAGCAGCCCAAAATGACTTAGACTGAATTTTCAGCGAATTTCACGTACTCCTTCTATTTTTGCCGCAATTTTGTATGGAGTCGAAGCACTGTGAATCCCTTTTTAAAATTTTTGATTTATCGAAAATTATTTTTAATTTTTTTTTTTGGTTGGGATTTGCGAACAACTTTTGAGCCGAATAATATTTGAATATATATTTTGTACTAGCACTTTAGTGTTTGGGGGGTTGAACCCCCTAAACCTCCCTTGTGTGCGCCACTGAATATACGTATGAACAAATGATATGAATAGAATGATAGATGAATGATTTGAATAGAGCAATACAACAACTGCGCTTATCTGGAACTAGAAGTAGAAGTCGCTATCGTCCTAGAAATATTCTTAAGGGTTTGTAGCTGTCAACGACTCATGGATTGACACAATAACTTCGGCATCAAATCAGCTCTCATGGAAATTAAATGCATGGTTGAGGCTTTCTATTCCCTACAGTAGTGAACACAAACGTATATAACAGGCATGACAGCCCGAAGACAAGACTAAGGTTAATCTTTTCGCTACCATCCGTGTTGTGGAAGGGACCTACAGTTTGATGTCTACTCCGAGCGGCGAGTTGGAAGTTTTTTATAGTAAATTTTATTCTTTGAGGTTTGCCATTTCTTATTTGGAGGATAGCCGCCGAACCGTCAAAGAAAATATTGGTGTTCTATATTTTGGGGTTGGGTAGGATCTGGGGTCGATTTTTGCCTTAGATCCGTTGTCCAATCCACTGACCAACCGAGCCACGGCGGTGGAGTAGTGAAAAAAGGGAGAAATGCGATCAGATAACTTCTGATAACTAACTTACCGCATTATGTATATTGAGCACCATGTATTGCGGCTACAGGACTTTATTATGATTGGAGGGTTCTGAAACCAACTTTTGAATCCATATTTACAACCCACAATATTTGTAACAAATAGATATTTGAAGGGTTTGAAACCCAAAACCATTCCTTGGGTGCGACAGCGGATTGGCTGAACCAAGGCGGAGCCCACTTACGCCAGGAAGGTCTATTATGATACCAAAAGCAGTCAAGCACAAGACCGCTCACTCATTGAACCAGTTTGAGCTTCTTACGAAGCCGAGTAGACAGCGACAATAAGACAATAGTGTTGAGTTGGAGTTAAAGGACTTTATTCTTCTTTTGGATAAAGCAGGACAAGTACATAGAAGGTAAAGTGTATTTTCTTCCTCTTCCATATGTGTGTAACTTTCTAGACATTTCCAAACACAGTCTGCAAGTCTATCTTTTCTGAGATTTCATAGTCCGAAGATGATGATTTAATAAATACCTAAAGTTAGATTAGGTTAGATTTAGCTGCCCGGCCACGAATAGACTCTGTTTGATTCCTAAACGTACAAGATGAAGTTCTGTAATAATAGAAGCAGGTGAAGTAATGATTTGTAAGAATGTAGGTGTCGTTATCGAGTGATACCAACGGTTCCATGTCATGCTTTGGGAACCCATCCAAGCCAGAAGTTACAGGGTTCACAAGAAGGTAAGGTAATCCAAATATAGCTTGGCAAAAGCACAGACTTTGTTCCAAAGTGTCCTTGAGGTGATGTCTGAAGCTGTTGTCCACTTTCATGCCATGTCAATTTCATACCCTCGCAACGCCTCCCACAAATTGCTTTAAAAAAATTAGCATTCCGGTGTGTAAAAACAACAAATACGCGGAAATGAACTTTACAACAATCGAATTATGAAAAAATGCAAATGAATTGATTTCACAAACAAATAAGAAAACAAAGAGCGAAAGAATATGAATACAAATAAAAAAAAGAAAACAAAAAAAATAGTAGAGCAGCGCAATCATATCAAAAGGAAGCGGCAGCGAAGCGGATGTGCAAAGGCGTGTCGCCGGAAGTCCTAACTACGCCGTAGTGCATGCTGGGCACAACAATAAAATTCCGTTATTACATACACTGCCACTGCCACTGACAGGGATAACGGGTGTCGGCGCAGGTGTCGACAACTGCGCCGCTGGATGTGCTTTGAGCTGCGGCGGCAGTGACAAAAATTGAAATAAAATGAAAGAATCACATCAAACGCTTCGAGCGTTCTATTCGAACAAATGCAATTGTCGGAAATGTTGCAGCTACTCGCAGGTGCCGCCAGCTGCTCGTGAGAGCGAGTTGCGCAGCTTGCAATCTCGGCAAACTCGAGCATTTTCTTATTAATACGAAAATAATCTAATAAAGCTTATTTCATATGCAATTTTGTTTAGAAATAGAACGGAGACGAGAAGCGACGACAACAGCAACAGCAGCGGCGCAAATTCTGTAATTGAGTTGCTGCTGTCAACATGACAGAGCATAGAAGGTCGTACCGTCAGCGACTGGCGTTGTTACAGCCTGCATTGCTGTTGTTGCAAGGCAGCAGTGCCATGGCGAAGGGTGGAGCGGGTTGAACGCAAAGTCGCAACAGGAAATAGTTTAATTAAAATTCCAGGAAAATCATTAAAGCCACTTGTTTTGCAGGTGGCGATGTGACGTTGTGGTAACTTAAGGAGGGGATTCTCAAATTTGAGTAGACCTTAAAAAAACCTTCTCAATACATGGTTTGGTATAAAAGAATGGTTTCAGGTCTAAAACTAAGAATATAAGCAAAAATTTAGATGTCAGTGTTTCATAGGTAAATGCTAGGAACTAAGGCCATCATTTTTTTAATATCACATCACATCACATTACATTACATCACATTACATTACATCACATTACATTACATCACATCACAGCACATCACAACATAACACATCACATCACGTCACATCATATCACATCACATCACATCACATCACAACTACATCAGATCACAACCACAACCACATCACATCACATCACATCACATCACATCACATCACATCACGTCACGTCACGTCACATCACATCACATCACATCACATCACATCACATCACATCACATAACATCACATCACATCACATCACATCACATCACATCACATCACATCACATCGCAACACATCACATCACATCACATCACATCACATCACATCACATCACATCACAACTACATCAGATCACAACCACAACCACAACCACATCACATCACATCACATCACATCACATCACATCACATCACATCACATCACATCACATCACATCACATCATGTCACATCACATCACATCACATCACATCGCATCGCATCACAGATCACAACCACAACCACATCACATCACATCACATCACATCACAACTACATCAGATCACAACCACAACCACATCACATCACATCACATCACATCACATCACATCACATCACATCACATCACATCACATCACATCACATCACATCACATCACATCACATCACATCACATTACATCACATCACATCACATCCATACAAATCACAAGGCTATAATTGCCATAATTGACATAATTGAACTTTGAAATTTTCCCTATAAATTTATTTGCGGTTGCTAAAAGTTTCGTACCGAGTATTTGGCCTGCAAATTAATTTATGAAAATGTTTTCTAACTTTGTTTAAATTAAACTTTTAAAAAAGTTTGGCAAACACTGTTAAGCAGTTTATCTATTTGTGAAATTGGAATTACGAAATTTCATGCACATCCTTTCTAAACTGCTTTACACCCACAAACATACACACAAACATGCAGTAGTGCATACACATATAAGCGAGATATGCTTGTATGTGTGTACGTGTGTGTGTGTGCATAAGGCGTTGAATTTTAGAATAAAATTTTACATTATTGTCGCTTGTGCACAAGTTGAAGAAGCACAAGACGACGAAGAGCAAAAGCAAAACACTGCCTTTTGCGGCACTCCCACATAGCACACAACACACACACACATACACATGTATACATATATTTATGCACACATACACTTGCACCAGTCACAATGAATGCACAGACTTGAAAATTATAAAATTCGGAAATGTGTTGCTGTAACTGTGTGTGTGTGTGAGTTTGAGCGTTTGCGTGTTGTGTTAGCGACTTTGACGAAATGCATTTAATCTGCTCCAGTGCCTTCTGATTACGTTGCAGTAGCTCCTGCAGCGTTGCATTTCCGCTGCGCGCATTTAACCTCCATGCTGGAGGCTGGAGCGTGTGATATAGTATTTTGTAGTTGTTGCACTTTTCATTTTTTTTCACTACAGTGTTGTTTCTTTGATTATTTTTGTGCTTTTCAAATTTATGCCGCTTTTTTTTTTAAATAATTTTTAATTAAATTAATAAACATTTTGTTGTCTGATGAAACTGAAGTGAGTTTAGAACGTGCGAACGTGTCTGGTGTGTCTCTAAGCCCTTCTAAAAATTTATTGCGACTGTTACTTGAATTAAATGTGTGATGAGTTACATTGTTACAACTTTTTGTAGATTTTTCTACTTCAATTAGTAAAAACTTTCAAACAAATTTAGTGGTGATTGGTGGGCGTTATGTGGAAAATTATTAAAATAAAGTCGAAACTTTTGCTTTTCGGCCCATGTTGGGTGACACCGAATAGCGAGTAGGACTTTTTCCAAGTTTAAGTGTGCTAGAAGTGGCAAAACCCCTACCAAAGCACACTTATGTCAAAATTAGGCCCATTGTGGTATCACAGCATTGCTATTTCTCCTTTTTTTGGTTGGTATCAAATCAACTTGAAGCTATGAAGACCTATGGTGTCAACTTCTGAAATGTTAGCTAGGTGGGCGTTGTAGTAGAACCCCCAGAGTTTCTTTCCATTTTCCGTATAGAATGAGACCAGTGGAAAGCAGGTGAAGAGTCTCTTCTTCCCTTTCAATACCACTGCAAATTTTGCAGAAGCCGTCCGATATCGATAGCGAATCTTCTGGCGTGGCTATCAAGAATGCAATGACCAGTAGAGTCCCCGACAACAACTTTGAGCAGTCCCCTTATTAAGGTTTAGGAGACCATTTGTGCGCCTTCAGACCAGTTTTTGGTTAGGTTTTTTACGTTGTCTGATGTAGTTATCTCTGAAGTCGCCCCGGCATCGTTGGCGGTGTTAGTCACTTTTCCTATTAGCAAATATCCATGCAATATCCAATCCGATGAATTTTGAAGTCAGTTCCTTGATTGTGTCTTGTCTGGCCAGTTCATCACCCTACAGTTCCCTGGTATGTTCTTTGTACTGGGTACCTATTTTAGGTGGATATCAAATTGGTCAGGCCATAACAGGGAACATCAAGTCATAGTACAATGGACCTATCTCAGTCTTAGTGCTGCTAGGCTGTTCAGACAAGAGAAACAAAATCATCTCGTCGAGAGGTTTGCGATGACTGATCACAGTTTTTGATGGCAGAACACGAGATCTTAGGGCTCTGATATAGCTCTTTTTTATTGGAGATAACGCCTCCATCCAACGTTCCCTCTAGTTTGAAGCTGTCAATTAAGATAAACGCCAAAGCACCGAAACAATATCAATTTAACTGACGGTAACAACCTGTTCTACGCAAAATTAAAACATTTTGCCTAATGGTCACTCCAAGAGATGATAGGACTTCTTCAGCTTGATCCTTCTAAAGGATATACGATTAACTCGATTTCTTTTTATGAGGAGTTGGTTGACTCGCGGTTAACCCTCTACTGCCCCATACGGCCTTAAGGCACAGTCCACAAAAACCTAGAAAAGTCCACATAAATATTAATTTTTTTAATGACATTTTTAGGGCATGTTATAGATAAATTAAGTTGTAATTTCTTTAATGTAGCACGGCTGTAAGCATCACATGTTTCCCATTATTATTAGTTGAAATTTGAACTTCGTGGAAATTAGTAGAAATAATTATTTCGTGAAAAGTAAAGAAAAGAAAAAATTATTAAAAATACTTTTCGTTAAAAGATTAAAACAAGAAAATTATGAGTGAGTACCTTGTAATGTAATTTATAGATTTCAAGTGTTTTATAGTGAAAAAAAGGATTTACAGTAACTTTTCGGCTTGGGAAAGCAGACTGCCTTTAGGCAGCATCAGGCACCAAAGCGAAAATATTTCAAGCATTTGGTCACTAAGGTACACTTGTATGTGGTTTCCGTTTTATAGATATCAATCGGCATTTAAAAAAAAATTGTCGGTTTTATGGGACAAAGAAGTACAGGAAGTTTTAGAAAACTTGGAATTCGATGTTTTCGAAGAAACTGATGAAGAAAATGATGAAGAAACTGATGAAGAAACCGTTAATGAAATGTTAGCTGTGTTAGATTCAAAGTTCAAAATAGGAATTTTAGTTAAAAGGAGACATTTTCCTCTTTCATTTGATACCCATATCTTCATCATTGCACAACGGCAAATATTTAAAAAAATATTTGAAATATGTATGTCCTTAAAATTTTAAAGTCCATTAAAAAGGACTTTGGGTCAGAAAATGAAAAACTGACTACGCCAGGATATTATAAATGACCTCTAGTTTCACGTCTATATCAACATTTGATGGGTCTCGGCAAAAAATGTTTTTTTTTGTCGCACGGTGTAATAAATGTAAAGTTGGTGCTTTCACTCAGTGCATCATAACTTTGTCATTTTTCTTTCGATTCTATTGATGTTAGGCTTCATATTTGCTCAAATAATATATCTTTCATCTTAGATTTTAAAACTAGAGCAGATAATTTATTTTATCTATAAAAAATCATTCAAAAATTTATGATATTGAAAATGGTCGAAAATTCACTTTTTTACACCTTCACCGTCAGTAACTTTCCCAAATCTCATCTGATTTGGACAATCTATATATTGCTGGAAAGGCTAAGGTATTATCTTCTGACCGCCGGACAGCTTGTGTTAGTCGGATGATTCGTTTACGAGATATATGTTCATAACTGAAACAATAGGGAAAAAACTGTTTTTTCGAAGATTTTTCGAAAACGCTTTTTAAAAAAATTTTTTGATTTTCAGTTTCGTGTTCAGCGGCCCAAAGCGAGTCTAGAAAACACTTTTATTTTTATGAGCATTTTTCGTATCGAGTAGTGTAATCAATAAAACATGAAACTGTTCATCAGTTAAATTTTTTAGCTTATGTGCCCAGTACGGCCTTAAGGCACGCAAATTTATATAGGTTTCACGCCCACACAGAACCAAATTTTTTTATTTTAAAAATGTTCCCTTCTTATATGATTCTAAAACTACATGGTGAACAATTTTTCGACTTAAAAAAAAATTGAGGCAGTAGAGGGTTAAGACTAATTGTCTCCAATGACAACTCCAAGAGATGATAGCGGTTCTTCAACATGATCCGGAAGAGAGCTACGAAAAACTCGTTTTTTTCTATTAACTAAGTGTTGGTTGACTCACCGCAAAGACTAATTTTGTCCAATGGCCAAGAGATGATGGCGCTTCTGCAACTTGATCCTTCTAACGGGGATACTCGGGAAAATACGCGTTTTCTTTCCAATGATTAAGTGAATCAAAATCCAATGATTTGGCTAGTTGGCTTGCTGAGCGAATGGAAGAAAAAGATCCAGCACAATGTATGTTAAATTCGATAAGCTTAGGTGGACAGTCGATCATATCAATATGCATGATTGATCGAACCTACATTAAAGGAATCAATGCTGGCGGCTTCTGAGACAATGATAGATAGTGGAGGCTTCTTATCCAATTTTTTGGCCGATACCGAACCAAAGCCTGTTATAAAGTATGCAATGTTTGGTAAATACAGGTTGGTTCCGATGTCCATGTGGACGCCAACTGAACGCTCCAATATTAGTTGTAATTGCCACTTAGGTAAGTAAATTGGTCTGTCGAATATTCATCATTGCCCACTTAGTGGGTTTTTGATAGAACAATAACATTTGTGGTAAATCAGATATTTGAGATATTGGAGTGGAGTGTTCCACTGCATCAATATTCTTGCATTAATTTCTATAAAATGATTCGTGATTTCCATTCGCCCACTTAAGCTTGATTTTGTTTACTCTTTTATTGTAAATTATTTAATTAACATCTCCCACTCTTTGTGACTGTCCTCGTTTACACTTTTTCACATTTCGCAGCCATAAAGATTTGTGGTCGGCAACTTAATTCTATGCAGAATTTTATGTGCAGCGATAAAAACGCAGCAAAGCCGCAGGAGCCCGCACTCAAAGTTGAAAATGTGTAAAACTGTTTGTCAATATTTTCCTATGCAAATGGTGAGAATAAATTACACACAACAATTTGATGAAACCGAAAAACAAGTCAATAAAAAATCACATTACGGCAAAATCAAAAGCATGTAAAATGACGAATGAAAACATCAAACCGAAAAAAAAGCAACGCTAGGAACTGAGCGAAAGGCCGAATGTCGCAAACTAGCGTCGATGTGCGACAGTGCGGCCAGCACGCGACCGCCGAACACGCCCACACAATTACCGATTCGACGGCGCAGCGTACACTGCGAAACGGCACAATACGACAATAAAAAATTAAAATAAAAACAATAATGACAATCGCAAACCGCAAATGTCAAAATAAATTATCAATAAATTTACACAGAGGGAAATGAGGATAAAAGCGTCATGTCCTGCCATGTCCTACAGAGCGATGATGTCCAGCGCTGGGGCTGTGGTTGGCTCGAAAACCAGAAACCAAAACAAAACAAAAACCAATGAAAGATGAGGCCACGAAGCAGCAGAAAGAGCTTCAGACGACAAAAACACCAAAAAAACGGCGCACCACTGGTGGCGGTGACGATGGCAACACTGGCCGCCACGACAATAGCACCGACAAACGATAGCGGCAACAGCAGGGCAACAAACTAAATAATGAAATCATTTAAGAAATAAAAACACAGTAGCAACAAAAAAATGCACACACACACAGAAATACACAGTCAGCGGCGGCAAAATATTCAGAACGTTTGCATTCGAGAGATGAGTGTTGAACTTGAGTGGTGCTGCTGTTGCTGTTGCTGTCGTTGGTGTCTGGAGGTGGTGGCAAAGCGCTCGTACATGGTGCACGGACACTTTCCAGACCGACACCAGCGCTGCTGCGATGCTGCGCCGGTCAGCTACTTCGCTCGCCCATGTCCTGCCGCCTGCTGTCGCTCCGTGTTTGCGCAGCCCGCAACAAGAAAATAATAAAAACCTGCAAACAAAGAACAAACCTAAACAGCGTTGCGGCGAAACGTTGTAGTGACGGCAGCGACGGCGGCAGAAAAAATACGATTACAAATCATAAAACAACAGACGCGAAGAAAATGTTTTTTAAATCTTCATAAATATTCATTATGAGTTGCTGGAATTGCGGCGCTGCGTTTCGGGTGCCGCGTGGGGCCCGCTGCCAAGTCGCTGAATTATAGAGCGTGAGGCGTCGATGGTTGGCAATGTTTGGTTGCTGCAATCCCGGCCGAAAGCTATGCCACGGGCTAGCAAAATAACAACAACAAAATGTAAAGCTATTTTGTACACTTTCGATGTCTGTGGCGGGGCAGCGCGTAGAAAGAAAATATACAAAGAAGAACAACAGAAAATTAACAGCACGATTTTAGTCACATTTGAAGAATTCCGATTTGTTGGCGATTTGCATTTTCTTATAGTTGTTGTTGTTGGTTTTTGTTTATATTATGTGCTTTTGGGAGTTTCTGACAAATAAGTGGGCGCAAGTTCGGCAAAATAATGTAGACGTGAGGTGTCTTAATTAGTTGTGTGATTAAGAGTGTTGCTGTAGTCAGGTGAGAGATTGAAGCGAAATGACGAGGGACGAGAACGAGGGTGGTGCCTGAACATCTTTTAGTCTTATATGATGAGTGAAAGTGCAAACTGCTGAGAGAGATAAGGCTACAGAGAACACAACTGTTGTTGTAACTGAAGAGCAGCGATTTAATTAAAATAAGGTTTACAATGTAAAAACAATTAAGTTATTTATTTATAAACAAATGATTAATTTATAAATTAATTTGAATGAAAAAACAATGATTTTCCGATTTTTTCGATAAAATTGATTTAAATTTTAAATAAAAAAATTTTTAAAAACTGTTAATAAAGTTCAAAATCGGTTAAAGCCACTTAAAATACACTTAAAGCACTGACATATTTAACCCTTTCGGTTATTCTATGCCATATGGCATAGTCTCTTTTCAGTGCCTGTTTTAGGTAAACAAATTTGTGGATACTATATTTTTTATATATTTTGTATTTTTCTCTAAGGTTTTTTTATACCAAATAATGAAAAAATATTTTGATTAGTGTACCCAGTAAATTGTAAGGGTTCAGAAAGTGCGCGTTCCTATCGAGGTGCGTATTTTACAAAAAAAAGATCACTTCGTACTTTTATTTATTCTATTGCAAAAATCAATTTATTCCATAGCTTTATGTAAGTAATATAGTAGGTATTTATTGCTTCAGTAAGTGTAAAAAAGTTAGATCCCAAATATAGTTCACCAAGGCTGTAGGATTTTTTTTATTTGTTACTATGCCATATGGCATAGATTTTACCCAACGGAAATACAATTTTTGATTTGATTGAATAGCGGCAGTGGCTGCACGCTTCATTTATAAGCAATACAATTTGCCTTTTTTATGTTTTTTATTGTATTTTTTTTTGTGAACTATTAAGTTCACGGTTCACGGGGCTCATTCCAATCAATACCGGCGTAACCCGTAACCCAGAGGACCCATACCTGATTGTAACGGCCAAGTTCGTTCAGCTTCTCAAGGCATTCCGACACCAGTTTCGAGGATACCTGGTAGGATCTTAATGCCTTGATTGCCGCTTGGCTGTCTGACAGGATCGCGATCTTCCGGTTCCGGTATTTCCTCATCAGATTGTAGTGAGCGCACCTTTCAATGCGGTATATTTCCGCCTGGCAAATGGTGGTCTGCTTTCCTGTAGGTTCCGAGTATCTAATCCCAGGTCCATACACCCCGATTCCGGTACCTTCCTCCGTTAGGGAGCCATCTGTGTACCAGGAAATCATGTACTGATCTATCAGAGATGTCTCTGATATACCTACCCAGCTTATTTTATTAGTAAGTTCTGTTTTAAATCTAATAAATAAATCTTAATAATTAAAAATAATAATTTTTTTTCCTTTAAGTACATCCTATGCCATATGGCATGATGCCCAAAAACCACTTTTCGAACAATATTTAAAAAAATTACTTTTGATTATTCATTATGTAGGCTTAAACAGTAATAAAATGGAAAATAATGATTTTTAAAGTCTAAAACAAGTACCGAAAGGGTTAACTACTGTAAAAAATACTTTTAAAGTAATTGATAAAAAATTCGTCCGTACCGGTTATGGGTTTTATCAAAAAAGTCAGATTTTCACTGTTATCATTTAACTTTTATTTTTCCCCACAAAAATAAAAGTTATTTTGTGCCTTTCATCATTTCAGGCAAAAATAACTGTTACTTTTGACTTTTATTTTATCGGTCAAAAATAACAGTAATTTTGTGACTTTTATTTTTTCGGTCAAATATATCTGGCAATTTGAATTTTTTCAAAGGCCGTTTGACCGACAAAAAACTATTGATACCATTTTTTTCGTCTCAGCAGACCGCACATTCTGAGCTATAAGAATTGTGCTTCAAAAAATTAAAAGGCGTTTAACCCTGCATTACTATCGTCAGGGTGGAATCCACCCTGTGAGTTCAATTTCTTAGTAAAATATAGATTTTTTAACCAAATCCAACATAAAGTTATAATGTAATCCACATTTGCATATTTCGGAAGGTTTTAGAGTACATTGCAGTTGCATAAATAAAGCTGGCGCTTTTATACAATTGTTTTCAAAAGTAACTGGGTGTACTACACCCACGATAGTAGTGGCGTTATAAAATTGCTGGATGCTTAACACCGATTGTTAGTAATAAAGTTGTATTTTTTATAAATTACATTTACATATTTTTATTCACTTTTAGGCGATAATTTTTTTTTAATAACGTTTAGACTATTTACTTAGTAGAAAATCCTTAAAAATTATGCTCTAGGATAACTAAAAAATTTTTATAACATTAAATTTGTTATATCTTAAACTAATACAGTTAGAAGGACGAAATTCAAGGATGTAGTAGTGTACATATTAGTCCTTAAGATATATTAAAAAAAAAAAAAACTATTGGAAATTTCCAAGGATATTCAAGGATAAAGTTTAGTTTAAAGTTAAAAGGACATTTTCAATACCTTTTCGTCCTTTTGCACCAACACATTAAATTTTCTAAGATTCTAAGGATGTTTCTCTTTCATTTGATACCAATATTGTTATTTCTCAATGCGCTCAATTTTTAAAATAATTCCTTGAAATAAACATATCCTTGAAATTTCAAAGTCCTTTAAAAAAAATCCTGACGTCAGAGAGAAAAACAAAAAACACAGTTTTACTACACTTGGCCCCTAGTTTCGCGAGTATATCGATTTTTTCGTGTGTTTGGAAAGTTTTTGGTTTTTGTCGCACGGTGTAACCTTAAAAAGTAGCGTTAGTGACGTTTTTACGCAAAACTTTACCTCGGTCAGAAAAAATTATTAAATAATTATTTATTACTTATTTTTTCAGCTTTCTGAATCACTAAGCCCAAGAAGCATATCTGAAATATTATGCAAGTTGTGGCCATTTTTCCAATGCAACATTTTATTTCATCTTTCTTTTTTTTTAAATGAAGTGTACCTAAACAAATGTTTTTATTAAATAAATGAATTAACAAAATTATACAATTTATTTTTGTTTTTACATGTTATGATGTTCTGATTATGAACAAATTTGGTTTTTGTTTATTTTACATCCATGGATAAGTAAAACGGATAATAAAAAGTTGTGGGGTGGATTACACCCACGATAGTAATGGCGTTAGTGAAATAGGCGATAGTAATGGAGGGTTAATATTCGTGAAGCTGAGGCCTTTACGATTGCCTTTACGGCAATTTTTTCGTTATGCCTTTTTGAATTGATAATTGTAAAATAACAGTAATTTTCAGTCCCTGAAAAATTAAATTAATTAGTTTATTAACTTTTGTAATAAATTTATTAATTGATAAACTTCTTTCAACCTTAATTAATGTATAATTCCTTTAATTTTTCTTTAAATTGTTTCTTAAATTTTTTGAAAGCAGTAAGGATTTTAGTAAGAAAGAATTTTTCATCAGGTAATCTCTATGTTTGGATCATAAATAAGGAAGTGAGAGTTTTTCAAATGAATGGCTAAAGATACAGTGGGCCTTAAGCCTTCAAACTTACGATCCTTTGACTTTAGTCCTAAGCAACCAATCACTGAGCCACTGCTGCTATGACATATAGGGGGCATTTCACGTCAAGCGGACAACCCAAAAAATGAATTTTGTTTATATTCTGGTCAGTTATACTTCTAGTAGACGTGGATGTGTACACCCAATTTTTTTTTCGTATGATGTTTTTTTGCTGAGTTATGAGCTTCTAAAAATTGACTAAACATAAAGTCATGAATTTTTGGGTGCTTATTATCTGTATCAATTAATTTGTAAAAAAAAACTAAAACGTATTGTTTCTATAGTAAAAAAGTTGTTGTTTTTTTGTTTTTGTCGAATTCTAAATTTTAGTTTTTTTTTACGTATGTATGTTGCTGCTTTAGTTTTGTTAGAAAAAAGAGCTTTAATTTTAATTTTTTTTACGTATAGTAAACCGGAAGTGAAAATTTGAAATCGATATTTGAGTAACTTCGACACTTTCTTTTAAAATTTTTTTAACGTAAATTAAAGCTAGAAATGTCATCATTCTCCACAAAAAAAATTAAAACGTGATCTCCAATCGTTTAAGACTTAGAGCACATACAGTACATACACATAGTTGAAAATAATGGATTTTTACACAAAATTACATAAAAACCGATTTATTTTATTCAACATATTTAGTCAACTTTGTCAGCTTGTGGAATGAGTGTTTCAGATCATTGGCTGGAGAAGTATTTCAGGATGCTAGTACAAACCTTTTGAATGGCTTCTACGATTCCAAAATACTTTCCCTTCATCTCCAAAAAGATAAACGTCATACGGTGCCAATCTGGCGAATATGGACAGTGGTTGATTATTAAAATACGATATTTAGTAAAAAAAAAATCGGTCATAAACCGTGACCGGTTTTTTAGTTAAAATTAGATAAATTCATTCTATGCTCATATCCATTTCCAAGAACTTTAATGAAGATTTTGGCTGATCTTTGATGATTTCACGCGTAATGTTGGTCAACAAATATGTTGTCACGACCCTCTTTGAATACGTATATAACTCATGAACTCTTGCCACGGATTAAACAATCAATACCATAAGCTTAGTTCATCAATTCAAATGTTTCGGTTAAAATTTTACCAAATTTAAAACAAAACTAAACCCTCATTAGTTCGGTGATTTTTGGCCTTTTGATCCATGCTCATTTTTGTTTCACCGCTTCCAGTGAACCAAATTTCAAAGTCGAATATAGTTGACGCCACCAGAAAATGTCCTGTTTGCTTTGGAACGCATGTTGTATTTTTGAAACGATCTGATTTTTTTGCAGGATGTTAGAATATGGATAGGAAAAAATTCAATCGAAACTTCTTTTTGTTAGTGCAAAGAGAATCAATTGCTTGTTTTATATCTAAAAAAACAGAGAGCAGATTCGTTTCATGTAACAAAACCTTTTTTTACTTGTTTACAAGTATTTAGTTTTATTAATCAACTTTGCCTTCCTCCACGACGATCCATTACTACTCTTTTATAATCCCACCCCCACTGACAGGGAAAAAATCTTACAATTTTTAAAAGGATCTTACAAGGTTTTACAAGTATTTAGTCGTATTTCTTAATCAGCTTTGTTTTCCTCCATGACGAATCATTGCTCCTCCTTTCTAATTCCTCGCCCAATGACATTGAAAAAATCTTAAAATTTTTAAACGGATCTATGCTACTTAATTTAACCTTTCATTCCCTTCATTGTAGAAGCAATGTAAATTAGTTATTAATTGCGTTAATATTCGAATTCTTTAAATAAATAAAAAAATACTCAACAACTTAAACAAGACTTGGTACCATTTAGGTTATTAGTTGTTTAATACATTTACATACAAAACATGACGAAATTATGCGTAAAATTATTAAATTATTTATGAATAATTAATTATACTTAATCGTTCTTTTTTGAATATTCTAATAAGAACACTTACAATGTACCAATCAGGGACCGGAAATAACAGTTATTTATGAAAACTATATTTGAAAAATTTACTATGAAGGTAAAGTCATAAAAATAAATGAAAAATACCAATACATTTCTTTTCGAACGGAGAATCAAACTTGGCAATCAACTTTTTTTTTGTAATTTTTATGGAAAAATTAAAAAATAAGAATTGTTTTTTATTTATATTTTAAAAATCCTTTAATAACAATTATTTCTGATTTTTTTCATATAAGTCCACAAATAACGGTTTTATTTCAATTCTTATTTAAGTTGTCCTAAGATAACAATTATTGGCTTCTTTTATTTTTTAAGTCATCAATAAAAATCATTCAGTGACTTTTATTTATAAAAATCATCAATTAATATCAGTAAGTGACTTTTATTTATAAAAGTTATCAATAAAAATCATTCAATGACTTTTATTTTTTAAGTCATCAATAAAAATCATTCAGTGACTTTTATTTTTTAAGTCATCAATAAAAATCATTCAGTGACTTTTATTTATAAAAGTCATCAATTAATATCAGTAAGTGACTTTTATTTATAAAAGTTATCAATAAAAATCATTCAATGACTTTTATTTTTTAAGTCATCAATAAAAATCATTCAGTGACTTTTATTTTTCAAGTCGCAATATAAAAGTAATTTTCATTAATGCATGCAAAATGTATGATTCTTCCAGGAAACAGAGTTGTCAGGACAGGTCTTGTTAAGCCGATCAGGAATATATATACATTTCGATATTTTATGAATCCAGTAGTGCGATGACTGAATGATTTTTTTGATGACTTTTTTAAATAAAAGTCACCAATAATTGTTATCATGGGACAACTAAAATAAAAATCGAAAAAAACTGTTATTTGTGGACTAATAAGAAAAAAATCAAAAATAATTGTTATTATAGGATTTTTAAAATATAAATAAAAAAACTGTTATTTGTTGAGTCATTAAGTAAAAGTAAAAAAATAACTCTTAAACATTGATTTTTATAATAAAACTTATAACTGTTACGGTCCCTGATACCAATCACTTAAAGCAAAGTAAGGACATCCTTTTGAAAACGAAATACTTTCATAATGAAGTAAATTTCATGCTTTTAAGAGCACAACTCGATTTAAGAGAAAATTTCCCTCGAGCTGTAACAAAGCATGTTCCCCTGCGTAAAGTTAAATATTTATGCACTTATCCCATGAAAAGTGCCTTTAATAAGGAGCAGACATTGCAATCAGATGGTCGGAATGGCGATTGTGTCGAGTAAATTCACCACTCGTTAAGAGGGGAAGATTTTGCTGGGGAAATGTGTTTGCTCTCCGCAATTGAAACTCAACGAATTTACGATATAAGCATTGCTGTGAAAAGTGAGCGGCACGCTGAGAGCACATTGCTAATCGTTTTATGGACACCCAACACACCCCTCAACCACTTCCACGTCATGTCGTTGCGTTCAGTGTCCTGTCGCATACGTTGAGCGCTTTCAAACTGTTGAATCAACGAGTGTTTCTTATCGGCGCACAAAATGCCAATCAGTGTAAGCGAACACTTGGCCGTGAATGGTTGCGTCCGAGTTGGTTGATGCATTTTTTCGCAACATATTGACGTCTTGTGAAACTATGCCACAGTGTGCAGTTTAAATGGATTTAAACGAATATTTAAAATATTAGTTTTAAAATTCATAAAATTTTAAAGACACATGCAAAATCCTAGAATGGTTAAAATCTGTTTTGTTGTTGAAAATTGAAAGTTTATTTGGATAGCCGTCGACCTTTCGCTGTGCGTTGTTGCAGGCATTTCAAATTGAGGGCACTTCTCGGTCAGTTGGTGCGTTCGGCAGCGGGCGATGTTACCTCTGCTCGAGCGCCACCCAGCTGCCGCGCTGTCAAAGAGATTATCTACTTTGGTAAAAATTGAGATTGAGATTTTCGCATTTGGTCGCTGAGTGGGAGGCGAACAGGTTCGCATGTTGGCTCGCCGCTCGGGTTCGAAGGGCGCACCAATCGAACACACACACCCTCTCGGTTCGAACGGCACAATTATCCTCGCTGAGCTGAGAACCGTTCGCCTGGGTTCGCAGGTTCGTGCGCCACTTCGTTGGCGTTGGCGGCCGGTTCGGTCAGTGTTTCGGTTTCGCAGGCAGCGCACTGCATATCCCTGCGGGATACTGGCTAATTGTTGTTGTGCTACCCGTTGTCGTTTCGCTCAATTGTGCGAGCATTTGTGTTGCGCTCTTGGCGTGTGTTCGTTGTCGAACTCGTTTGCAGCCTCGTGCCGTGTTCGTTTCGTGTTGTTGCTGCCGTTTGGCACTTCGCAGACGTTGGATCCTGCGAATGGGGTGTTTGAGCCTGTTGTTGCTTTTGCATGTTTTTGGCACGAAGGCTTGCGCTCGTTTGCGGCTTGCGTTTGCTGCTCATTCACGCCGGAGCGTTGCGATTGTTAGCGACCATTCGCCGCATGCTAGTCGTGTCGTCGTGTCGCTGTCGTTGTCGTTCTTGCGAAAATTGTGTAAATTGAAAATTGTGCGTGTCGTTGCAGTTTCTGTGAGTGTAGGTTGCACTCTAAATTGTTTTGCGGTCGAAAAGTGAATGAAAATTTTACAACCGAAATTGTCGCGTGAAATTCGATTGACTTGCATTTGGCAAAAAGTGCAGTCGTAATTTTCAAGTGTTGAAAAAAGCCGTAAACGGGCACAAAGCGCCGAAAAACCAATGCGTGTGTGTTTCACAAATATATACAAAAAAATTTATAAAATAGCAAAAATCTCATTAAAACTGCTGCGTTCCCGTTTCCATCTAAAGCAGTGCAAGGAAGCGCCAGCAGCGCAGGAAGCTGAAAAATAGGCAGCAAAGGAAAAGCAGGAAAAATTGAATTTTCCTCGCAGTGACGTTGCAGTGTCCGTGCGCCACGCCGTGAGTGCTGTGCTCTGGTGTGTGTGTGTTTGTGTGCGGCCGTGTGTGCGTGCGTGCGTGCATACGCGGCGTATGAACGCGGAAAAAATTCAGCTGCTTTAAGTGTGTTTTCTTGCTGCATATATACTTACACCTCAATATACACACACACAAACAAATAAATACATACATACATACATATACGAACGACGAAAAGTACGTGTGTATGCGTGTGCCAAAGTGAAAATTCCAAGAAACGGCAACAAAATACTTGTTGTTGCCACTGCGCCCGTTCTAGCATACAACACCGACAACAACAAGCACAACAACAGGCACGACGTCAACAACATTGTTGCTGTTTGTGTTGTTGTTGATGTGGCGGTGACTTGGCACGAATATTTCTTGCTTGCAATTTTTGCCATAATTCAATTTTTTCCTCCAAAGGATACTTCACACATTTTTGCACGCATCTGCGAGCGTACGCGGCCGCTGCTTTGTTGTTGCCGCTTTGCACTTATACGCTCCAGCGCGCCGCCAAGCGTGTGCACCTTATGCCACACTTTGCTAGTGCGATCATTCAACCAACCAACCAACCAACTTGGCATACTTATAGGCGCATTTGCGTTGACGGCAACGAGCGCGCGCGTGTGTGTGTGCGCGTGTGCGCGTAAATTGAATTATTCGCGTTTGGATTTGGCTGATGTGCTTTAATTTATGCGGAAAACGCATGAACGTGGCGATTTTTACGCGTTGAAGTTGCACTGAAGGTGAACTTCTGCCCAACTAGACGCAACCAACCAACCAACCAACCAACCGACTGAACCGTCAACAGCTCGTCAGCATCATTGAAATTCTTGCAAAGTATCTGTGCGCCTCGCTGGAATAACACAAAAAGTGACAAAAACAAAATTCACAAAAAGTCAGCGAAGGTGACATAATAACAACAACAACAACAGTAAATACTGAATGAACTTTTGAACTTGGTGGCTATTGGCGGAAAACGCCAACGAGCAAGAAGGACTCTCGTATTCCCACAAGAGCGCAGCGGCTTTGGAGTTGCAGCTGGACCAGTGCAAAGGTGGGTTAATTTAATTCCCAATTAACTTGGTTTTCCCTTTGAGTTGACCTTTTTTGCGGCTATGGGCAATTTGGGGAAATGAAATTGTTGTTGGCTTTTGCGGTGATTTTCGTTTGGTTGAAGCGAACATTTATAGAATTTGAAATGATGATTAAAATGATGAGAGATTTAATTTAAGATGAGATGTTGTTTTCAACTGCAGACTAAATAAGTAGTTGAATAGTTTTCTGGGAAATTTGTGGTTGGTTGTGGACAAGTTGTAAATAATTAATTTTGTGCGAGGGCATAATTACAACAAATAATTAATATTGTAAAGTCTTTGCGGTAGTCGATTCGAGTTGTGTGTGTGTATTTTTTTGTGTTATATATTTCAAACGAAACTTAAATTTTCACGATGAATTAATTAAAAATAAAATATATTTATTAAATTGAATTAAATTACTTCAAGCATTTAGTAATAAATTGGTAGTTGTCTTGAGAGGGAATGACCGAGAAAGTTTTTATCCGTTTAACTCGTTGTATATATTTTTTAATAGTTTATAGCAGAAGGAACTTAGAAACAGGTGTCAATTTTTCTGAATGCTCTCTCCACGAAACTGGGAATCGTGATGATGTGTGAGTGTGGCCAGGCAAGCTACAAGCCATAGCAATCAGTCTACTTGGACCATTGCGCTGTGAAGCTTAAAAAATGTTTTATTTTATGTCATATTTGGTTTTATATTTTTTTAAATAAATTTTTTTAATTTTATTAATTATTTAAATTTGTTTTTCAAATTTATTTTTTTTAATTTAAAAAAAATAAAAATAAAAAGAATTTTTTTTATTAATGAAAATAAATTTTTATTTAAATAAAAATTAATTTTTTTATTAGTTGTGTGTAGTTGTATATTTTCTAATAAATATTAATTTTTTTTGTTTATAAAATAAAAAAAACATTTGCACTACTTTTCCGGTAATTTTTCAAGAAATTTTACTCGGACCATTGTGCTGTGAAGCTTAAAAATGTTTTATTTTATGCCATATTTGGTTTTATATTTTTTTAAATACATTTTTTTAATTTTATTAATTATTTAAATTTGTTTTTTCAATTTTTTAAATATAAAAAATATAAAGAATTTTTTTATAAATAAAAACAAATTTTTTTTGAAATAAAAATAAATTTTTTTATTAGTTGTGTGTAGTTGTATATATTCTAATAAATATTGATTTTGTCATTTAAAAATTAAAAAAAAAACATTTGCACTACTTTTCTGGTAATTTTTCAAGAAATTATGAAATTTATAGGATAGAATTCTTATATAAAAAAAATTATTTACTAACATTTCAATTAATAATGATGATCAATAAAACATAATGTTACACTCTTTCAAATACTTTCGCAAAATCAGTATAAACCATATTCACCTGATTTCTAGATTCCATCGCTTTTTTAAGGAGGTGAAAATAATTAAGTTGTTGATCTACCAATGACAAATCCATGCTGATAGTTTGTAATTGTATTTTTAATATCTTCATAGACCCCAGCTTTAGAAAACTTTGGAATCAGGAGCTATGTTGAAAAGGGCCAATAGTTAGTTGGTATTGTTGTGCTTGGAGCCTGACTTGTAGATCGATGATATAAATAACTCTTTCCACTCTTCTAAGAGTTCGCCTTTGTATAACACACACAGATTCCACACACATCTTCAAACATAAGGGAAGAATATTGTCTGATCCAAACTTTTTATTATTTACTTTACTTAAATCGTTGCTCGGTTATGGCCTGCTGCAAAAGTTCTCTTTGCGTACAACTTCTCCAGGAGATGATAGGATGTTCTAAACTCATTCCTTTCTCATCCTCTACGCTATCCACTACCAACTACCGTGTCCAACATATTTTCGTCGACGCTTCATCGTCCATTATTTTATTAATTTCCAAGCCTAAAATAGCAATTCTTATCTTTTCACTGGTAAGAAGAATAGAGCTTAAGTGAGTAAACATAGTACCACCTGTTCATCAAGTAAAATTTCATTACTAATTTGCTGAACCAATTTAACTTTCAGAAACCTTGTTGCATAACAATCCATCTGGTTGAGAACCATAATGACTTTTACATTATTTGTAATACTATTTTTAGTACCTATTTCTCAAATATTTCTAGAGATATTTTCCTAGAGATATTTTCCATAGCTCTCATATTGTTTCTCTGCCATATTATATAATAAACTTCTCAGTAATAATCTTCAATAATCTTCAAGTAATGTTTTGGTCGTTTTATGAATTTGGCGAAATTCAAATTTAAAATGTTTAACACAAATCTAATTTTAACTGCCAGCATAATCAGTCGCTGTGCACACTTCGCCGCACAGCGACAACAAGTCATTACCAAACGGACCTTTTATTCTCTACGACGAGCTAATTATGAATAGCACTTTTTTCCATTATTTGCACAGCGCAGACTATCCGATTTCTTACACTGATTGCAGTCGAGTTCGTTAATCTCCATTTAGAGATATTTCACAGCACGGCAACCGAGGGACCAAACGTGCAGCGCACATTTTGGTGTTGCCAAGTTAAGCTGTTGAAAG
Organism: Melieria picta; assembly: GCA_964056695.1. Taxonomy (NCBI): domain Eukaryota; kingdom Metazoa; phylum Arthropoda; class Insecta; order Diptera; family Ulidiidae; genus Melieria; species Melieria picta. Next base: position 108,693,774 of record OZ057398.1, read on the forward strand.
GTCGACAAAAGCGAAGGAATTTCATTGCGTAGATAAGGTTTGCATTTGTTATTGTTTGGGCGCTGTTTTGAGGGCCGCTAAAAATTGTTGGTGCCGTAAATGTGTATCTATTGTTACAAAGACGAACGTTTGTGCTATTTTGGGATATTTTTTTTCATATAATTTTTTAGTGAAGCCAGGCGAACAGAGAAACTGGCAACAGTGAACAAATAAAACTGATTTGACCATAAGTTTTGTGTTGATGGAACGTAAGTTTAATTTAATGGCATTTTTTATATAATTTTATTTTAGGCTTTCATCCTTTGACTATGATTGGCACATGTCCAGTGTATATAAATCTTTGGTTTTTTAGACAGTAAAATATTGATAGCAAAAATGCAATTAGGACTGGAAAAAATTCATGATGGTTTTGTTTGTATTTCTCATTTGTGGTTTTTAATATGGCATAATTTTATAAATGTGTTCTGTCTTAAAAAACAATAAGCGCTCAAGGAAAGTAGTAGTAAAGTGTCCTGATTAAAATTATACTTGTGGCCTTAAGCGATTACTGCTTTTGAGCACAGAATTGTTACAGAGCGCAAAAAAATCTACACTTTTTTTTCTGAAATCAAACCATACTTTTTTTAAAGGATTTTTTAATGCTAATCACAACGGCGTACTCAGTTTTTTGATTGTAAGAGCGGCTTAGGAAAAATTGATTGTTGTCTTTGGACAGAAAGCTGTCCAATTAACAATACTCTAAGTATTTAAAATTTAAAACATTAAAATCGGTTTTAATTTGCAAGAATTATTCATTTATTTAATAGTTTCTGGTGCTTTGACTCAACGAGGAAACCGCAAAACAAACAATGAATTGTTATATTTTATTTTTTTGAATTTTATTCATATTTTATTCAGTTAGTTCTGCATTATTTCAATTAAATATTATTTGAATTTAATTTAATATTATTTTATTTTTTTCATTTTATTTATATTTTATTCAGTTCATTTTGTATGATTTTGATATATTATTACCACTTTATACATAAACCATAACATGTTTATAACACTTTCTTACCCCTTTGCTCCCTTAAACCAAATCATCAACCGAAACAAAATATTTAATTTTTTTTTAATTTAATTCATATTTTATTCAGTTAATTCTACATTATTTTAATTAAATATGACTATAATTTAATGTTATTTTATTTTTTTATTTTATATTTTATATGTTATTCACTCAGTATTAACATTATGTAAATTAAATATTATTTTTTTATTTAATTTATGTTTGTTATTATTTTATTTTATTTTATTTTATTTTATTTTATTTTATTTTATTTTATTTTATTTTATTTTATGTTATTTTATTTTATTTTATTTTATTTTATTTTATTTTATTTTATTTTATTTTATTTTATTTTATTTTATTTTATTTTATTTTATTTTATTTTATTTTATTTTATTTTATTTTATTTTATTTTTTTTGTATTTTATTTTATTTTATTTTATTTTATTTTATTTTATTTTATTTTATTTTATTTTATTTTATTTTATTTTATTTTATTTTAATTTATTTTATTTTATTTTATTTTTTATTATTTATTATTTATAGTTTCTGGTTCTTTGACTCAACCAGGAAACCGCAAAATAAACAAAGAGCCCGAAATTATGCTACAGAAAAGCGTATGTGAGCTCAACTGACATAACCATAAACTTGAATGTTAAAAATATGTGCAAAAATTTGACATTGTCAGGCGTGGCATCTGTTACAATGTCGGTTAGCATACTTTTAGGCTGATGTTAAGGATTATTTACTTACATTTCAATTCAATTTCGATTTCGCGCAATTAATGAATTAAATGTTATGAAAAACATTGCAATTAATCACAAGTCATTAATTCGTATTTATCAATAGGGCAAGTTTTTTCTGAATAATGTAAAATTTAAAAAAAATATATACATATGTGTCGACAATTAATGAAATCAGCCAATTGAGAAGCGCACAAACTGTGCCGCACGGAATTGACTTTTATTGTAATTAGTTGGCAGTGGCAGTTTATTAACAATTGGTAATGTCTTTATTTGTTTTTTTTTTTTTATTTTCTGGCATGTTCAACATTCATTCTTCGAGTGTGTGTCCGCGCTGCAGTCTGTGCAAATTTGGCTGTTAAAAAAATTAAATGAAAACTGTGAGTCGATTTTTTGCGCCCGTGCCCACACTCCGCTTAATCATATTAACCTGCAAAATCTGACGCTGTGTGCGCGTGTGAGTGCCATCTCACGTAATAAAACATTTAAATAGCGCCACTTAATTTAATTGTTTCAGCCATTTTTGTGCCGGCACTGTGTGCGTGTGCGCGCGCTGGCTTCATGCCTCATCTGCGGTCAAGTTCGACGCGTACAAAAAAAAACCGAACAAAAACTCGCTGACACACAAAAAATCGCATACTGTGCAAAAAGTTGCAGTGAGTTTCATGCATGTTGTGCATTTGTGTGTGCATCAACTGTCCTAAAGGGCCACCAAGAGTGTTCGAGTGTTGCATGTGGCCCAGTAATGCGTGCGTGTGTGTGTGTGTTGATTCGCAGCATTCGCACTTGTCATGGCGAAAGCTTGTCCAAACTGACAATATTTCGCAGAGTTTTTAATTGTCAGCGCGCTACAACACAAAAGCTTCATAAAATATTTACAGCCAATGGATTGACAAGTTTCCAATTCGGGCGGATCAGAGGCTTCTTTGCTCTTTGCATAATAAAATGCCTATTTCACATTCACGAAGGTGCTTTAAATATTTTACAGATTTGCCTAAAGCCAACGCGCTCCGTGCCGTAAATGCTACTCACACGCACACCACACAACACACACACACACACAACACACACCCACAGTCAGGCAGTGTGCCTAACACATACATATTTCAGTGAATTTAACAATTGCGGTTACATTCGGCTTTGACTGAAAAATTCAATGGCTTTTTTGTGTCGCTGCGGCCGCACTCTCTGTCTGGTTTCCCATACTTTCAGTGATTGTGTGCACATTGTTGTTCTCTTTTTTGTTGTATATTCACCGTCAATAAAGTCATATTCACTTGGAATTACAAACAAAAAAATTGAAATTGCCATGTTGAAGGACTAAGTGTAGTTTTTGCCACCGACACTTGACGGATTGAGTGCGGAAATGGGTTTTTATGCGCGCAATAAGTGAGCTTGAAATGTGCGCTAAACGCAAACAAAAAACATTTTTGATTTCGGCTAATTGCAATACCTTGGAACTTAATGCAATTTTATGCTAATTTAATGCCATCAAAAACTGAGATTATGTAATTTATTATTTTTTTGTTCACGCAGTAAATTGAACGAATTTAATTGGTCGGTTTTGTGTGTGTGTGTGTGTGTGTTGGTGCATTTAACCTCAATTATTTAAGAGTTCCATTGAGCTAATTGGGTGATGGTTAGTGCTTGTGTTTGGTTGTTGTAATTTTGTAAATAATTTAATATAGATGTAAGCAATTGTAATTAAAGTTGAAATTTTTGAAAACTTTGGTTTTACATTTGGCAGTTCACAATAACTGAGAAAGTCTTACTATGTCTGTTACTATGTATATCAAGAAAGCTAATGTGCATTGTGATATGTAAAGAAATATGTGTATTTTTTTAATACTTCAGTTTGTGTCATGAAAAAATTGTGCCTTCTATAAATACATTTTAATGGAATTATACGTCACTGACATCAAATGGAGCATCATATAAGAATTGAAGTCAGCCTTTTAAAACTTTATATCTTAAATTTATAAACCAAACAGAGATGAGAACTTTTTACCCATACGTGGAGCACACAAGGATGGGTTTAGGAGTCCAAACCTTCCCAACATCTGTTTGTTAAAAAAAATGGTGGCACAAAAAATTTTGGTATCAGTGAAGCCCACAGAATTTCATTTTGAGTTTTTTTATTTATTTTTTTATTTGTTTGTTGAGTCTATGGTTACTCAATAAACAAATAAAAACAATAAATAAAAAAATACTCAAAATGAAGTTCTGTGGGCTTCACTGATATCAATTCAATCAATTAATGCAATACTTTTATTTATATAATACACGCGGTTTTTTATAAATTAAATTTCGCTTTCATAGGTTACATTACAATTCATACGTTGATCTCTAATGACGAAATCATCATCGAGAAAAATCGATACTGCCTCGATCATTAGTTCTATTTTTTCTATATTTTTTTCTTGGTTTTTTTTTCATTTTTGTCTTGGTTTTTTCTTGGTTATATTGAAACTTTTGAAGTTTTTTACGAAGCTCTTGAAGTTTTTGACTTAATTTCTGTCCTTCCAAAACATCAAATTGTAGCGAGTTGATAGGTTTGAAAACCAGTGAACATATTTACAGCTTCTACCAAAGTCATTGGTATAGTATTCAGGCAATGATGTTTAACACTAGAAATTAATATTTTCAGAAGTGAATTCAAAGCAAATTACAAAAATTTTATTGTCATCCCCAAAATAATTTCCAATAATTTGTAGCGATATAAGGGAATGTTTGTGTTCTAATTGAAGTCTACGAATTGGGCGCGTTTGATCAAAACTCTGTTTCTTCAATAACGGTTAAATCAAATCAAAAAGTGATAATTTTGTATTTTTCCATAAATATTAAATAATTTTTCTGTAATTAAAAAAATTGATACAAAATTTATTTAACCCATTTTAAGCTAAAATTGTTCAAAAGTAAACTAGCTCTAGAACTCTAACAAAGAGGCGTGGCGACTTCAAATAACGTGTGCACATGTTTTAGGCAAGTTTTTCATGATTTAAATACCAAAAAGTAATATCGAGACACAGGATAAAATTCGGGGTCGAAAGGGTTAAAGACTCATTAAATACAAAAACTGAAAATATTATTAAAAAATTTCACTACTATTTTTAAAAATAATTGTATATGCTTAAGAACGTTTAGGTACCAATTTCATGACATCTTAGGGAGATTCATTACCTTAAGCGGTTAGTCAACTAAACTGAACTTCCTTTAAACGAATTCTTATTGAGTCAATATAACAAGATAACAAATCGATCCGAGTCGCTGTGCTCTATAAAAATAATTTGAAATTTCTAGCAGTTATACTAAGTCATTAATGGCTAACAGTCTTATGAATATTTATAAGAAGGTAGGCAGGTAATATGAACTTATTGATAAGTTACAACAACTTGGACATGGACTATTTCAGGACAATGCTTCTACGATGGCACGGGTCGTGCTGGCTGTGACTGCAGAGATTTTCAATGGTGGGCAGGTCGGTAGAAAGCAGCGTCTGAACTCTGACGACTCTCTGAACTCGCTCAATTAGCACTAAATTACGTGGGAGAGGAAACTAATCATTAAAGCCAAGCCGCATTGTCATGATTGGACTTGATGCATCTTAGTCTTGTCTCTGAAAAGTTGGCTAAAGCCTATTAGACAGTTTCCAAAGGAGTTTAGTCTTTTCAGCACTAAGATAGGGAAGTCGCATAAAAAATGTTCGATTGTCTCAGTCTCGTCTTCTTTCCTGCAGTTTCTGCAAAAAAAGTTGTGAAGGATCCCCAATCTCAAAGCATGTGACCAACCAACTGGCCAATGACCCGTGATCACTGCCGTCAGCCTAGAGGCATTCTTACGAGAATTTAGAAGCATATCGTTTGATATACGGGAGCTGTAAAGGGACCAAATCTATCGAACTACTCTGCAGCTGGATAGATTTCGCCACTTAAATACTGTCCACTATCTTCAGGAACAAATTCTGTAACTGTGTTAGCTTTGCACTTAAAGGCAGCACCACCCACTTAGGTCGTGTGTCCAAAGCAGACCCCATCCTGGCCAACTCATCAGCCGACTCTTTCTCATACCCGCGTGTCCAGGCGATGGTAAAGTTCACCTGACTAATTTCGATTTAACTATGGGGTTGGTGTCTGTTAGAGAATCTTACAGGCTTCTCAGGCTTCTCTTATTGCAAACACCTCAGCTTGAAAGACACTACAGAGATCTGACAGATTAAAGGCCTTTTCTATCACCAAATCCCTGCAATAGCCGCCTGCTCCAACCCAACAGTCGATCTTTAAGGGGGGAACTACCTTTAGACACTTCAAAAAATCGATTTTTTTTTTATTGTTTTAATCGATAGGTATATTGCCTTAGAATATCGTGTCAAAGTTTCAAAAGGTAATTCTCGAAATTGTGGAAGAGATGCATCCCGGAAATGACTGGCGCCGAGCTCGCCGAGCGCGCCGAGCAAACTTTAACGGCATTTTCTCGAAACCATGTTTTTCAAAATTGTGTAAGTGATAATAAAATTACTAATGAACAGATTTTCATTATCTAGCATTCATTTTAAAGAGCATAAAAAATTGTTCTATCTAAACTAAAGATTTAAAAAACAAAACATTTTTAGACATTTTTTGACTGCATATATAACAAAATTTCTTGTGAAAATCCTAATTTTTTTTTGTGAAGCCTGTTTTAGAGGGTTAATTTTCGAATTTCGTAAAAATTTTAGTTCATCGACGATAGAAAACCCTCTCGAGTAAGAAAATGTTTGGTTTTTTTATTTCAGACTAAAATTGCGGCCAGCATCACTTACACAATTTACGATGTCAGCGGCGATATGACTTACAGAATCATTGAAAAATGTGTTAAATTTCTGTTTTCACTTTTACAAAAATGTTTTTTTTTACCTCAGACATCACTGTAAATATATATTATATTGATTTGAAAAGAACTGTTTTCATTTCCCTGTAAATCGACTGTAAAAATGACCTTTTTTTCGGCCTCTAAAGGTAGTTCCCCCCTTAAACCGTCCGCGTATAGGAAGCAGATACCTAAAATAATTACTATCCATATTTTTGGAAATAAAAAAATTGCTCTGATTTAAGAAATTTCTAAAAATATTGCTTTATAATAATTATTAAATTATTTATATTTTTATTATTAAATATTTAAATTATTAAAAAAAAATTCTTATTGAGAATAATTATAATTATTCCCAATAATAAATTTTTTACGTGAGCTGTAACTATTATCATGTAATAAATATTTTTGAGTTGCATAATAACTGTTATAAAAACCAAGTATATTTTTCGTTGTCGATAATTATTTTGAGAAATTTTTTTTTACGTTGCTTCATAACTTTTATTTATGACTTTTTTTTTACGTTACAGATAATTATTATTTTGAAACATGAAACAACATTTTTTTTACGTTAAATTACCACATTTTGGATATGAATTGATTTTGAATTGTTTCATATTGACAAACGCAAATTAACTGCAGAAAACTAATTTCCACCAACACAACTAAACAATTAAAAATCAACGTAAAAAAAAATTTATTTCATAAAAGTTATGAAGCAACGTACAAAAATCTTCTCTCAAATAATACTTATCGGCAACGTACTTAAATAACACAAAATATATAAAAGTTATGAAGCAACGGAAAAAAAATTTCTCAAAATAATAGTTATCGGTAATGTAAATAAAAAAAATTATAAATGAAAGTTATGAAGCAACGTAAAAAAATTTTCTTTCAAATAATAGTTATCGGTAATGAAAAAAGTCATAAATTGCAGTTATGAAGCAACGTAAAAAAAATTCCAAAATAATAATTATCGAGAACGAAAAAAAAAAATTTGTTTCTCATAAAAAAAAAAAAAAAAAAAAAATAAAAAAAATTTATGTTGAATTGTAATAGTTACAATGCAATTATTTTGTTAAAAAACTTATAATAGTTAAGTCCCTGATAGGAAGATTTGTATGTTTCGTATGAATGGAACAAGTATACAAACTTATTTCGAATTCCATTGTTTTCATATAGAATTAGTTAAAAGAATACAATTTGAAAAATTGAACTTACCACATGAGGCTTATTTTTTAATCAAAAACAAAAACTCGTCCCGTAATTTTTATTTTGTGATGAAAAAATAAAACTGAAAAATAATTCTCATTCTGCAAGTGAAACATAAAACTCACCGCATAATTTTTATTTTTCCCCAAAAAAATAAAACTCAACAAAAAATTTTTATTTTCTGATCGAAAAAAAAATCAAAAAATAATTATTATTCGGTGAGCGGAAAATAAAAATCGAGAAATTTTGGTTAATTGCTTTTTTGATAACTGCTTTCAAAAACAATCACTTTATTGCACTACATGATATATCTGCAATGCTTCCTTCATCTTGATTTTTTTGATTAAAACTATTGCGATAATAATTATTTACGGTCCCTGGTTAAAACTTATTAGGCTAAAGCACATCAGCTCATAATATTTGCAATCATATGGGCTTCAGGCGCTCTTGGACATAATATTTGCCTCAGAGAAGAGTGTCTAAACCAAGACATGAGGTCTCTGGATTTTATTCCCAGTTCTTTATCCTAAAAAAATCAAAACATTATAAATTCGCCTTCGGAAGCATTTACAATGCGCTGCATTAATTTTTATTGATTTTTTTTGTCAAATTTTTGCCTAAAAATATTATTAAGGCTTTACACCAAACATGTTTCAAACGATTTTCAAATAATTTTTGCATGGCGCCATAAAAATGAACATCACATTTGTGCACCTGTCAGCCGCCATTGAATCTCATAAACACATTTCACCGCACTTCACTTCACTTTTTGCCTCCACACGCAGTGGCAATTTTGTTTTATCCATTACTGCCACAGATAATGGAATTGTGAAAATGTCATTCGTGCAACGTTAATGCTAATTTATTGCATACCTGTTTTCAATGCAACATTGTTTTCTATGCAGGTTAATATTTATGTGTGTGTGTGTGTCTGCGGCACCACAAAACAGCTTGTTTTAGCGCAAATATGTTATGGAAATTGTGTTATTAAACCTGGTTAATTTAACGACACCACAATGTATTTGCGTGGCAAAAATTAAATAAACAACAACAACAACATAAACACAAAATGCAAATATGTACCAAACAAACAAACACAAAAAAACTGTTTATAGAATTTTCAAAATATGCGCGAAAAATATGACAAAATGCAGTTTTTCGCAAAAACAATGACAACCAGACCCGAAAAAAAGATCAACAGCAACAATACCACACAAATTTCTATAGGATTTGTTTTTTTACTATTCATTTTTATGTCACGCTCCAATATTCGCCAACAATAATTTACACTAATGCAATCAATGTTCTAAATTTTGTTGGTGTTGTTATGGTTGTTAACACTGTTTTATGTAAATATTGCAGTCGGCTTTTAGGCGCGTAGCACAATTTTACATGCAAGCAAATGTCGTTCTATCTATACGTCTGACTGTCTGGCTGTATGAGTGTATGAGTGGCTGTGTGGGTGTCGCACGCAACGATGACATATTTGCCAATGGTTTGGTTTGAAGTGTTGTTGCGCCGTTGTCGCCGTTGTAGTCGAGCTTGTTTGTTGATATTTATTTATCACTACATTCACTGTTGGCGCAGAGCGCGTTTATTTTGTAATCAGAGCGTTGAATATTGCCGCCAGCCAAACAATCAGCCAGCCAGTTAGCCGGCCAGCCAGTCGTTGCAGCATAGATTTCAAATTGTTGGCTGTTGCGTGTGTGTGTGTGTGTCTGTGTGTGTGCATTAATGAAAATTATTCCGTTCATTACACGGCATTTGCGGTTATTGTGGTGCACCAGTTAAGTGTCATTGCATTTTTTGTTAGTGCTACTTTGGCGTTTTTTGTTGTTGTTGTGGCTTTTTACAATTAATGCACTAACCGCAGCGTATTAACAACATGAACGAACAAATATTGTGTCGGTAGTCTGTGGTGGGAGCGTTTTTGAAAAGATATACAACTTTAAAAGATGATTAAAACAGAATTAAAAAGAAAATGGAAAACTAGAATTCCAACCAAAAGTTGCTGTAACACCGTGCGACAGTATTTTTCACACTGGGAAAAATTTATATGTGCATGAAACTAGAGACCAAATATAGTAATACTGCGTACTCAGTTTTTCATTTCTACATCCTTTGTCCTTTTAAAAGGACAAAATTTTGAAGGGGATAAAAAATAAAAAAAATAAAAAAATATCAAAAATACCTAACCTCGTTAGAATATAGCGATATGTATATCAAATGAAAGAGAAAAGGCTCAAGAATTTAAATAAAATTGATTTTTTATCTATGTGTAAAAAAAGGATATGAAAAAGGTCCTTTGAAAATGTTAATCCTTTATATCCTTGAAAATTTATATAGAATTTTCTTGAAAAGTAAGTATGTTGAAACCCAAAATCTCCTTGATCACGTCTCAAAATTTCATTACTCTAACTTTATTGGTTCGAAAGTTATTTAAAAAAAGGCGGAAGCTGCAATTCTAATGAAGTACAAAAATTCTAATTTATTTGAGAATCAGTATTTTAAATCATAAAAAGATACAAAATCAATAAAGCGAGAATAATGAAATTTTGACACGTGATCAGGAAGATTTGGGGTTTTAACATACTTACTTTTCAAAAAAATTTCTATATAATAATTCTATTTTTCATATCCTTTTTTTACAAATAGATAAAAAATAAATTGCATTTAAATTCTTGAGCCTTTTCTCTTTCATTTGATATACATATCGCCATATTCTAACAAGGTTAAGTATTTTTTATATTTTTTTTATTTTTATGCCCTTCAAAATTTTGAAGTCCTTTTAAAAGCACAAAGGATGTAGAAATGAAAAACCGAGTACGCAGTATTACTATGTTTGGTCTCTAGTTTCACGCCCATATGGATTTTTTCGGTGTAAAATTTTTTTTAATTTTTGTCGCATGGTGTAATTAGTTCAAGTCAGCTTCACTTTTTCTGGTTAAAATGTCTCTAAACATAAAAAACCCCCTTTTCATTCAACGTTTCCCACTCGAAGCCGCCTTATTCCACGTTGGGTTACAAATATTTTCAACCCAAATTATTATTAATATTATTATTTATTATTGTATTATAGAATCATTGTTATTGTTGTTATTATTATGGTGATGCTGATTGCATTTCCGCCATCGTTGCCGCCTCCAACCGCTTGTCGTTTGTATTGTCATTTGCCTTTATGTAAAATTTAATCCACTTTTCGTGCGTCTGCTTCCGTTTCTGCTGCTCGCCCATACAATTCTTCGTTCGCGCGACAGTCTTCTGCTGCCGCTTCAATCGCAGTCGCCTTTTATTGCCTCTTTGTACCCGTCAAAGTTATGCAATAAATAATTTCCATTAAAAAATGCTTTACAATTTTTCATATTTTCAGCTTCCTTTGCATTGGCGTTTTGACTTTTTGCGGCGTATCGTCGTTGCTGCTTTTGAGTTGATTTTTGCTTTTGCATTTGGTACACGTGCAGCACTTTCACGCTGACATCTATTCGCTTCACATCGGTGGCGTTGTTATTGCGTGTTCACAGTTGGCAGCGCCAGAGTTGGTTGTTGCCATGGCAGTTACCCTTTTATTGGTATCCGGTTTTGAGATATTGACAAAAATCAAATAGAGAAAATGTTAATGCAATATTTTCAATTTTTTGCAAACCTATTTCTGGTGCTTGCTTTGATTAAGAGTTGCCGCTTCAGTCGCTATTGAAATGCTGGCGTATTGTGAAGAAAGATAAAAGAGCCGCCGAGTTTGAATGGCAGTGGTGTGGGGGAAGTTGTGTGGTTGGGGGGGATGGAGGGAGGAATTGCTGAGCTCAAGTTTGACTATTTAACGCGTCCATGGTGAACGAGTTTTGGTGGCGTTATTTGGCATTTATCAACGGTCAGTGGCCAGCTGATGTGAAAGGGTTGTTGCTTTAAAGCTCGCATAAAAGGTTAGGCCACCTTGCTTGGTTACGGCCGAGAAAGTTAATGATCGATTGAAAGTCCAAAAATTAATAATAAGGCAGTAAATAGTAGGTTTATTTAAATTTTGCACTTAAAGTAATCGAATGAATGCCATTGAACGGTCTGGTCAGGGATAGTAGACTAGAAATTCATAGAGACGAATATTACAGTTTTTGTAAGCCAAGAAATGAGACTGCAATACACAAACTAGGAGAAAGCCGTGCACTTGCACTGTTGGAAGAAGCATCTGTAATACTGTCTAACAAAATATGTCCAATGCAAGTCCAGAGGTTTGGAAGTTGTATTAAAATTCATCTCGGAGGCTGGATTTGATGATATACTAAAGTCAAGGAAGGGGTCACAAAGGTTATGAAGATTTCAGTGCATTTCCCCATCAATAATAATAATCAGGGAAAGGATTTTGAGGACCTAAAAACCTATAAAAAAGGCAAAATAAAATAACAAAAAAGGCACGGAAAGGCACTAAAAACTGCCAAAAAGGCAGAAAAAGGCACTAAAAACTGCCTAAAAAGGCAAAATAGGGCATTAAAAACTGTTAAAAGGCAAAAACAGGCATTTAAAAATAAGAAAAAAATATTAGAAAATCTAAAAAAAAGGGGGAACGGTATGTATTTTTTAATAATTTTATTTCATCTGACGTATGCAACATACAATATTTATACCTCGTTTTTTGTAAAAGAAAAGGAACATTAAGGTTTTCAAAGATAGTTAAAAACTAAAACTAAGATATTTTAATTGAAATGTAGGCACATATTTTAAATTCATATTTTAACTTCTCATATAAAAGCATAAAAGCCGAACTTGTATCACAAAAAAATAAATAAAATGTTTGCGCTAACCGAACTTTTTGATTTTGCCATGTTTTTTTCTTTAAATTTTCCACTGCACAACAAAAAATAACGGCTTAGGATTGATCAAATCAATGTAAAAACATCGATAAGTTAACGAAATTGCAATGTTGCTACTTAATTTTTTTTTAGTTTCAAGGTATTTTTGCGAAACAAAAGGGGGACAAATTAAAAACGAAAGAAAAATAAAAAGGCGCTCGACAAATCTTGAAAAAGGCATTTTGTGGCATTTATAGGTAAAATAGGCACTTCAAAAAGGCATTAATGGGTGAAAAAGGCAAACTGCCTTTTTAAGGCAAAATAAAAGTGGTATATTTCTAATCAGGAGGACCTAATTCGTGCTCATTTTCATTTAGAAATACTGTATCTAGCAGCAAACAAAAAAGGCAATTTACACAAAATCCTTGCCCTGATAATAATAATAGAGATATTACTGTCCAATACAATAGTAAAAAATTACATTAGCTTCCTCTATTTCTATCTCGTTCTGGAAATTTTTCATGTCACCCTCTATCTTGGACTATTTCGTTTGGATTTAAATATTATTAATTTTTTAATTTTATTTATTAGAATAGGATACATTAAGTGCACTAAGAACTAAGTCCTTTAATTACATCTTAATAAGAATTAACTTTCTTCAATCAGAATTAAACTTAAATCTATCAATTACAAAATTAAATAATAGCAAAGTAGCTTAATATATATTATATAAATATTATAAATAATAGAAAATACAATATTATTTATAAACGAGAAAAAAATAGGACAGTAATGCAAGATAAAAAAATAGAGGTTGATTGGGTATAAAGAAGAAGAAGATGCGCCTTGCAATAATCATTAGATCATCCTTGATCCTCTGCAATCAGAGTGCTCTGAAATACTCATAAAGTTTTCTGTTTAGCCCAGCCCTTGTAACTTCAGGAACTTAGTTCCAGACTCTGACGGCCTTGAGGAAAAAAAGTCTAAATATTGTTAAAAAATTGTATCAGGTGTACAACTTTGCTTCCGCCGTTTTCCGATAGGTGGCTGTACCGGCTGAGGCTGGTTGAAATACATAGATGGTAATGCCTTTAAAGTGAGTGTGGACAGTGCCTAACGAATTGTCATCGCCGTTTCAGTGACAGTTGTTCTTGTTTTCGTATTATTCACGCTCGAAAATGTCCGTTTATGTGCCCAATTCTCGCCATTTGCGGGAAGTTTTACTTTTCTGTTACAATTCGCAAAAAAATGCAGCTGAAGCGCATCGAATGCTCTCAGAAACTTACGGTGATGCTGCTCTCAGTGAAAGAACGTGTCGCGCGCTAAAAGAAAAGCGGCCACAATATCAAGAGCGACATGACAAAGTCATCCTCCAACACGACAATGCTCGGTCTCACGTCGCAAAAGTGGTCAAAAAGTACCTGGAAACGCTGAAATGGGAAGTCTTGCCCCACCCGCCGTATTCCCCAGATGTCGCCCCTTCTGACTTCCACCTATTCCGTTCGATGGCACACGGCCTGGCAGATCAACATTTTCAATCCTTCGAAGAATTGGAAAAATGGATTGCTTCATGGATAGCGTCAAAAGAGGACTCCTTTTTTCGAGCCGGGATCCGAAAATTGCCGGAAAGATGGGAGAAAGTTGTCGCTAGCGACGGACAATACTTTGAATAATACATCTGTAAGCACTTTTTCGCAATAAAGCTTTTAATTTTGGAAAAAAACGGCGGAAGCAAAGTTGTACACCTAATACGTTGGGAATTAAATTGTGATGTCGTATAAATAAAAAGGAGTTCTCCATTCCAATAGTCTGAAGACGAAGATATAATTTTGATAAATGTTTTAAGAATATGTGTCGGTAAATAAAAAATAGATGTTCTAGAATTAAGGTGTCAACACAATGTTTCTGTAAATTGCGCGATAACATAAATTTTGGAACGATTATTTCGGTAGAAAATCTATCTCAGATATAGTAACTTAAGTAGCCTCAATTTTGTTAAGAATCCTTTCATGAAAAGATATAAAAGATAAAAGACAAAAAACCAGCATATAAATTCCTAGAAACTAAAGATTTTTATTTAGTTAATTAAACTTTTTCTCTCTCTTGTTTACTGTGCTTGAGAGCATAGGCCATCAAAGAGCTATTGCCTTGTTTTGGTGACATCAAACGATTAATCAAACGTTTTGCCAGGGTGGCGATTAGTCTATCGTTAGCAGTTCTATGTGATGGGACTGCCATATGTCATTCCCCAGGAGAGACGCCTGCACATGTGAAAGTTTATTACTGGGTTGTGTAATGTGTCCTCTCTGCATCCGTGTGGCTAGGCAGGAGGTGTTATAGGAAAACGCAGCGGTTGGTGTCTTTGATGAACTTATTTTGGATGATGTATGCGCTATGATATATTTCTGTTAGTCCAAACTGGCATTACTAGTAGTGTTGTTGTTACACTAGCATGACTACTGCGTATGAAAATCTGCCTCGAGCTAGTTTTAGGTAGAATCAATTTGTCTTCTCTTGTTCTAAATAAAACGAGGTGTTTTTTTTATTATTTTCCTCACTTAAGTCTAAATATTTCATTGCACAGAGTACACAATTAAACCTTTATTTAAAAATAGATTAGAAGCCATTTAGGTTTAGTCTACGGTTGAGATAATGTGGGTTGTGATAAGAGCTCAAGAATTGGTTTTGATATGTTTCAAGGCGTCAGGTGTCTGGTTTGCGTACATTCAAGTGGACACTTTCTGTGCCACTCTCCGGCTCTGCAGGAACACCAACTTCATACCCTGAAATTCTGGATCTGCTCCACTTTGTCAAGCGGTCGAATTGGCTTGTCCCGCATTGAGACTAAGCTCCAGAACCATTTGAGAAGGAATTCACAATGGGCCAACTTGGCCTCCGAGTGGAAGTGCGGTCTCTGTGCCGCGCACACTCTTCCCTATCTAACTTACCTAACCTTAGTGGAAAGACGCCCGTTGTAGGGTTATTGTTTCTAGCTGTTCATTAAAAACTAAATTGGAATGGAAAGTATAGGAGCTTGTTCAAAGGTTTGACTGGGTAATGCTGAAAGGATGGAAAACAATTCGAAAGAGAAAACATATGGAAATTTAGGAATCGAACCCATGACCTTCGGTATGGGAGGCCAGTTCACTGCACGCTAGGCTACCAAAGCGGCCAACTGAAACTTATCTTTTGGACCATAAAAGTCATTTTGATTGTAAGTAGGGTTGACAAACAAGATTTTGAGGGTTCCACAAACCTATGGGGAGCTTCAAAATGATATGCTAGATCGATTTTCTTCGTCAAAGGATTTCGAAATTTTTTGTTAGTGATTCCACAAGCCTATGGAAAGATTCAATACGACATCCTAGAACCATTCGCTTCTAATGCTTTTCGAAATTGTTTGTTAGTAATTCCACAAAAAAAATTCCACAAACAGCTGGAGAGCTTTAAAATGCTAGAAATATTGCTTTTTACTTGTATTTTCAAAGTAATGGTTAACAATTAATGCTTCATTGGCATTTTTTATTTGGAAGTTTAGTTTGAGAAGTAATTAGTTTCAATTTGAAATAATTACATTCACACAATTTGAAATATTACATTACATTAATAATTACATTCGTTTAAAAAAAAACGTTGGATTAAGAAAGTCCTGAAGCAATTTAGAACATCAAGCAATTATTGAATAAGACACGCAAGCAAATCATTACCAATTAATTTGTAATGTGTTTCTAGAACAAGGGATGACTTCGTTCGCTAAAATAAAAAAAAATAAATAAAAAAATATGATCAATGTTATTGTTTATGTATCCTTATTTGTCCCAAGAAACAAAATCGTTTAGACAGTTTGGAGTCATGCAAATAAAAACATTAAAAAATATTCAAAAAAATTGTATTATAAAATTATAAGTAAATTCTAAGCTTTGATTTTTCAACTATAAACTCCGCTGGCCGCATAATTTTCCACTCAGGCGTACATAATGCGCCACTTGTAATCGTGTTTATATATATTGCTGATGATTTTTAATTAAATATGCAATTAATGTGGCATTTTAATTTGAACATGAAAATTGCATGCCGCGTGTTACGTGACCGGCAGCGACGTTAATCCAACACTGTACGCTTATAAAAATAATAACAATAACAACAACTGCAATAATAAAAACAAGTACAAGTAAAATATTTTCTTGCCAGCTTATTGTATCATTTTGTATGGTTTTCATGTTGTTTTGGTTGAGTGTTCACTGTTGGGATAGATGAACTGTTGCAATCACATTAAAAAAGATAAATAAATATGAAATGAAAAACATAAACCAACTGAAGAATGCAAACAAAAATTAATCCCGAAATTAACATGAATACATGAAATTAAAATATTAATTCGTTTATTTTTGTGAGTAAGCACCATGTGGCATACACACACACACACACACACACACATAATTCTTCATTTAAAAAACATAACAGCAAACAAAAAGGAAGACAACGTTCCGTTCACACACACACACACACACACACATACACACATGCACAGCGGGATTCAATGTTTGTTGTTGTTTGTAAATATATAAATGCGAATTTAATTAAGTAAATTGTTTAATTATACACATTATGTGCTTTCGTTAACAGTAATTAAATTAAATTTATGCGAGTGAGTGGCGTTCAGATGAAAGGGAAAGCAATAAAATGAAAAGTGAAATATTGGCGAGTAGCGCCGAAATCGCGCAGCACTCTTAAATATGAAAAGCAGATACGCGAGCAGCTGTTACACGTTTTCCTTTTTTTTTTAGCTTTTTTCCTTTTGCGACTTTGCGCACATTTGGTGCTTCCTCTCGTTGTCCTTTGTTGATTTTAATTCCTTGCTATTCCGCTTTAAATTGCCGCGCAGCTATAATTTGAACATTTCGCCTTGCCCCAGTTTAACAGCTCTTATAATTGCTTGGTTTTTGTTGTCTCCTTCGGCATATTACAAGAAAACGTCGGTGCTCACAGCGCTTTGCTCGTTTTTTTCTACATTGTACATTTTCCATCTTATTGTTTGCCATCTTCACATTAAATGCTTGGAAAAAATCAAGAGACACAAACTTTTCAGAAAACAAAGAGCAAAAATGAAAAAAAAAAATAATTCATTTAACTAACTGCGCGCAAATTGCAGAAAGCGAAAGCGAGAAGACAAGTGAGAAAAAAAATTAATTAATTGTTGGAAAAGAAAATCTTCGAAGATTCGCTACGACAAAGCCCTTTAGCGGTCAAACAAATAATTGCTTACAAGAAATAATCATGTTGTAAGTTGCAATGGAAGAAAGTGGTCAACTCACTTCGAAGTTCGAGTGAGACGAAAAATAGACAATAAATGCATTTTAAGTTAATAAATTTTTTGCTTTCTATTTTTAATGAAATTAAATTTGATTTTCTTCTCATTAAAGGTTTTATTTCTTAAATGACTATCGACCTGCTGAGGGCCAACGCCTGAGCCATTGCAGTCTTACAGTCTAAATGTTCCCAAGCGAGTTTCTTTCAGTTTCATTTTATTTTCTAATTTTTGTGAAATTCAATTTGATTTTCTTCTTATTAAAGGTTTTCTTTCTCTTCTTCTTAAAAGACTTTCGACCTGTTGAGAGTCAACGCCTGAACCATTGCAACCTTTCAGTTTCAATGTTCCTAAGCGAGTTTCTTTCAATTTCATTTTACTTTTTAATTTTTGTGAAATTCAATTTGATTTTCTTCTTATTAAAGGTTTTCTTTCTCTTCTTCTTAAAAGACTTTCGACCTGTTGAGAGTCAACGCCTGAACCATTGCAGTCTTACAGTTTAAATGTTCCTAAGCGAGTTTCTTTCAGTTTCATTTTACTTTTTAATTTTTGTGAAATTCAATTTGATTTTCTTCTTATTAAAGGTTTTCTTTCTCTTCTTCTTAAAAGACTTTCGACCTGTTGAGCGTCAACGCCTGAACCATTGCAACCTTTCAGTTTCAATGTTCCCAAACGAGTTTCTTTCAGTTTGTGAAACCTGAAAGTCTGGTATCGGTGATCATTTGATCTCTTTAAAACGACGATTTGGTCTAACTTGTGTTCTTTATACTGAGAACTGCGGTTCCAGGTTCAACTTAGCCGAAGTGCTTTTTCCGTTCGACCGAGTTGTCTTCTTTATTTGCTTTTTTTCGTAGATTGTATAACTTTACACACATTGCTTAGTTCATGGTTAAATCTCCGCCTCCAATACCGAGTCTTTTTCAGTTTGTGAAACCTGAGATTCTGGTACAATAATCAACTGATCTTTTTAACAAAGGTTTGATCTACCTTTTCCTCTCGATTGTATAACTTCACACAAATTGCTTAACTATGGTTAACACCAGAAAGAACGCACATTTTCCATACCTACGAAGACTACAAACGTATATTACACCATGCGACAGCATTTTTCACACCGGAAAAAATCCATATGGACGTGAAACTGGAGACCAAACATAATACAGCGTACTCAGTTTTTAATTTCTACATCCTTTGTCATTTTAAAAGGACTTCAAAATTTTGAAGCTGATAAAAAATAAAAAAAATATAAAAAATATTTAACCTCGTTAGAATATGGCGATATGTATATCAAATGAAAAAGGAAAGGCTAAAAAATTTAAATAAAATTGATTTTTATCTATTTGTAAAAAAAGGATACGAAAAGGGTCCTTTGAAAATTTTAGTCTTTTATATCCTTGAAAATGTATATAGAATTTTCTTGAAAAGTAAGTATATTAAAACCCCAACTTTATTGGTTCGAAAGTTATTAAAAACAAGGCGGAAGCTGCAATTCTAATGAAGTACGAAAATTCAAATTTATTTGAGTATCAGTATTTTAAATAATAAAAAGATACAAAATCAATGAAGCGAGAGTAATGAAATTTTGACACATGATCAAGGAGATTTTGTGTTTTAACATACTTACTTCTCAAGAAAATTCTATATAAATTTTCAGGGATATAAAGGATTAAAATTTTCTAAGGACCTTTTTCATATTATTTTTTTACAAATAGATAAAAAATCAATTTTTATTAAATTCTTGAGCCTTTCCTCTTTCATTTGCTATACATATCGCCATATTCTAACGAAGGTAAGTATTTTTTATATTTTTTTTATTTTTTATCCCCTTCAAAATTTTGAAGTCCTTTTAAAAGGACAAAGAATGTAGAAATGAAAAACTGAGTACGCAGTATTACTATGTTTGGTCTCTAGTTTCACGCCCATATAAATTTATTCCGCTGTGAAAAATTATTTTAATTTTTGTCGCACGGTGTTATATCCTCTGATATCTCGAAAAGTACCAATCAGATTTGGCTGATTGTAATTGTAAAACCCTAATTGTGCAACAAATTGTAGAATTCGATAAAAAAAATAAAAGTCATCAAAGCGAAAGTTGATAGAAATACTAAAAAAATACAAATATTTAAAAATAAAAATCTGTGTCTATTGTTAAATTTCCACATCTGTTCACTATTATTATTACTTTTATTGATCTGATGGGTTAGGATGGAAAGAACTCTTTTTGCTAAGCTGCGCAATGGTTGTGGGCCGGCAAAAAAAGTTGATGAGCCCTTCCTTGCAAGTTTTTATGCACTAAATGGGATTACGGATTCAACGTAATATTTTTTCTTTCAAAAGCGTCAGGAAAATTTTTCTTACTGTTTACACAAAGCATGACTTATTTTTCACGCTTTGGACTATTACACAATAATAGACAGGACTCTTGTGCTACACAGGAGAATTTTTGCAATACGAGAAAACAAATTTAAATCTGAGTTGTTTTGATAAGCTGAAGCAGCATCAATTGTCCAGTGCTATTTTTCACTGCAGTGAGGCACACAGGATTTCATTTTGTTGGCTTCACTTTGGGAGCTTCCGTATATAAACTTTCGTATACAACTCTTCTGCTACCCATAAACAAACAAAACAGCGAAGTTTTGAACCCCATAACCTTTCTTGCGTGCGCCATTGCTTCATTAAGACTGCTGTCTGTGGATATTTACAACTTTTTTTTAAAAGAAATGCTCGAAAATAAAAAAAAATCCCGCTACCAATGGCAACGTTTTGTTCTAGTCAGTGAAATATGCTTTGGTCCTTCTTTAAAGCAGGTCTTCGTTGATAAAAATTTTAATCAATATTGACCTTCTTTGATTTTCACAAATATTTACTTCCCCAAAAAATCGCTTAGGAAAATACTTTTACAAACATTTATCAGTCGAAATTGTAAATTTTATTACATACGTATTTATTTTTATTATTACTTTTAATTATTGTTTATTGCTCACTAAATACACTGTGCAAGTCAAAAATTCAGACATGGGGGGGACCTTCAGAGGACTTTTCTATAGGTATACTGAGTTTAGATCCACCAGCCGTTTGGCTGGATTGGCTCTAGTTTAAGAGAAATCCGACTTTGAAGTTTGCTCATTTTATTCGAGTTCGTCGCTTAAGTCTTCGAACGTTTAAATGCTAATAGGTCCTAAATCGTTCCGAATATCGCTTTACTGTCTTCGGCAATTTTGTAAATATTTTAACGACCAACAAATTTACTTAAGACACCAATCCATAAAAAATACATTCAAACTGTGTTTTCGGCAAAAATTTCCAAAAAACCCCACTTTCGTCGAGGCATAAAATCAGTATAGCGAACCCTCGTGAAAAAAAGAAATGAGTATGCTTTATATAGAGGGTTGGCTCCTGCATATAACAAATTAAAAATTTTGCCTGGGAAACGTCCATAAAAGGCGTGGCTCGGCGTCAAATTTCAAAGTTTTTATCAAAAACACTCAATTAATCTCCAACTGATTTAAACGATATGGATATCAAACGAAAGGTATTTTTCATACCTTTCTTTTGATGTGCAACATTAGATACGTAAGATGTACTAATAAAAAGTTTTAAGCGAAAAAAACATTTTTTTATTAAAATTTTTTGTTAACGGATTTTTTTATCGAAAACATCCATTACTAAGGTACAATAAGTTTGCTACCATGTTGTAGCCTGTGAAATTCCCTTTACAATGAAATATAAAAATGTATACTTTTGTTTCTTTTGAATATATTTTTTAAATTTTTTTCTAACTTGACACCCATCAATAGAATAGCGAAACTTTGTAAACATGCGAGGCACCCGGTTGAGTGTTTCGTGATTGTCAAGCAAGTTATTCTTCCTGCTACCGCAAGATCGGGCGGCCGAACGTGACGAAGCAGTAAAATCGTTTTATTTCCGGTAAAAAAAGTAAATTGAAATATGCACTTTTCTTAAATTTGTCTTCTGCGCTCCAAACTTTTATTAGACGCAAGTGTGAATCTTTTTACATATCATTACAACAAATAATTGAAATAGTGCTTCTTAGTGGACTTCGTTGTTTTTCTTTTTAACGTGAATGAAAATGAGCATTTCCTTTGTACACCAACAACAACAACAATTGCAAAAGGATCATTGCGTTTTGCATTTTATAAGGAAACAGCCTATAAAATTAAGCGCTTGCGTGCGGTAATTATTGGTCATAATGTTGGTTGTTGTGCTTGTTGTTGTTTATGACAATGACCACCACACTAACAAAAACAATAACGAATACAAAATTGTACACAATTTTCGCTTAGCGCTAAATGGCAAACATTAAAGTCGCGTTAGTGACAATCAACGCATGTCTGAACCTGTGATTAGGCACACATACACACACACACACACACACACATAAGCGCATGTCTGCACACGTTCATGGCCGTGTGTCGAGTGCACCGCCGAACTCACGCTATAATTACGACTATCGTCAAGTGCGGCCGACGGGCCGACATGCCAATTAGAGTCTTTTGCGCTACTTTGCGCCCGGTTCATTTCAGTTCGGTTCGGTTCGTGTTATGCAAATGGCAGCGGCCAAGAAGCAAAAGAAGAAGAGTGCACTAAATAGCGGTAAGTTATGAATTAACACTAGAACGCTTGAGGTGGTAACATTGATTGCATTAAGGCCTTTTAGTATGAGTAACTTTTAGTTGATGGCCCTCGAGGCTGGGACTCTAAACTTAGCTGTAATATTTTATGTTGTAGACTAAAAAAAATAATATTGACTTTTATTGCATCGCTTTTTTTCACCACAAAGCACTAATTTATTTTATTGATGGTTCAAGAAAGACATTATGACAGAGTTTTCTCTCTCTAAATAGTGCGGAAATAAAAATAAAATACGTTTTAATTGTAATTTAATGTTTCGTTTTTTGTTTAGCATTGGACCTGAAAAAGGCTAAAATGCCTTGTTTTGGTTACACTAACGATTAGTCCATCGCTAGCAGTGATGGACTAATCAACCAATGGATGGCTTTCTATTGTCCTCTCCGTATGGTGAGATTTTTGTACTTTTTGCTGATAGATAGGAGGAGGAGTTGATAACATAGGGTTTGTGTCTTCGATGAGCGCTGGGTCATTTTTTGTTTGTTCGTTCTGGCAGTGTGATTTTTTTGCGCTTTTACGGTTACTGGTGATGTGAGGATATGTTGCGTGCTGTTTGTGTAGCAGATGTGGATGTTTTTTGTAGGTGTTTTATGTTGCTTGGTGTTGCTTATCAAATCTGATTGGAGTGGAAGTGAAGGAACTTGTCACATGGTAATGAATTTGACTGGGCACTGTTGATGGGATGCTATTATTTATTCCTTTCTTAAGGGTCCGGAAATAACAGTTATTTATGAAAACTATATTCGAAAAAAGTACTATGAAGGAAAAGTCATTGAAATAAACGAAATATACCAATAGATTTATTTTCGCACCGAGAATAAAACTTGGCAATAAACTTTTTTTTTGTAATGTTTATGGAAAAAATATAAAATAAGAATTATTTTTTTTTATATTTTAAAAATCCGTTAGTAACAATTATTTTTGATTTTTTTCATAATAGTCCACAAATAACAGTCTTTTTTTATTGATAACAATTACACTGCACAACAAAATCAAATTTTTTTTAAATAACAAGGTTCTGACAACGGATTCTGGTACGGTACAACGGAATTTTTGATTAAGTACGAAATAAAGACTTGAACACATTTTCAGTTTGGCTTAATTCTGGCGTTCAAGTTAATTTCTGAGCTTTGATGTATTCAGAGACCTATAGTAGAATTTTATGGCGAATATTTTCGTGGTAAATTTTGTCCTTAAAAATCCTGTTTTACAGGACATTTTTGGCATTTTAGAAAAAAGGGTCAAATTGACCCATACAAATAGGAGCTACAGGGTTAAAATGCTCCACAAAAATGTTCTTCATAGTATTTTACATCAAATTGCTGAACACATCATATACCTAAAATGTGAGGTTACATGGTTTTCGTATGCCGATTCATCATAAGAATGTCCAAAAAGGGGAACACTTTGACCCCTCTAAAAAAAATCAGATGTAAACTTTCAAAACGCCGATACACGTATATTTTTTTCAGAATCCGTTGTCAGAACCTTGTTATTTTTTTTGTGTTGTACAGTGTTAATGGTGACTTTTATTTATAAAAGTCATCAATAAAAATCATTCAACGACTTTTATTTTTTAAGTCATCAATAAAAATCAGTAAGTAACTTTTATTTATAAAAGTCATCAATAAAAATCATTCAATGACTTTTATTTACTGGATAATAGTTCATGATCTCTAAATCCAAGAGTCCACCATAAAGTTTTTTCGATAGATTGGAGAGTAGAAAGCGTAGGGACTCGACCTGTCCTGTCTTCACTACAGCGCAACTCTATCACTCTTCTGCTTTCCGGAGAGCTTTTGTAGAGACATTTTTTCATGACTTGAGTTGAGTCGCATGGCAGAGCACGATAGTTTGTACATACATGTACATACAAATTTTTTGAGTGAACCAAACATTTGATTTGTTTAGTTAAGGTTGTCATTAAATAAACGAAATGTCATTAAATTAAGCAAAAAAAGAAAAAAATTTATCAACAAGCGCGAAAATATATCAGCCTTATTCACGATCTGTGGTTTTTGTAGTAAATTTGATAAAATTTATCAAATTTTACATCAGATCGTGAACGACCTTGTTGTAAATACTTAATTTTTGCAGAAATAGCTCATCTTGTTTACATTTTGTTAGAGATGAAAATTTTTGTTTTTTTTTGGAAGAATTTTCATTAATACGTGCAAGTAAACAATGCCGGGAATAAGCAAAAAATCAGAAAAAACATAAACTCGAACGCAGTTCAGAATGAAAATTTATATTTAAGTGTCCTTAGAACAAGTTTTCTGAGAATTGACGAAAATTAAATTAAATTGAAAATACTTGCCATGAGTGGAAGAATTTATCGATAGTAGAATCTATAAAGTGAGATCACTATCAAGACTAGGGTTTTGCGATTGTAAAATTGGTAAATTGGTTGTACTTTCAGTTGCATGTATTTGTTTTTGTAGAGTTACAAAATTTACCATAAAAACCAAGAATACACGATACAAGACCAAAAACCACAGATCGTGAATACGGCTATCGTTAACTCTATGATCGAGCAAAAAAATTATCAAACATGTTTGATAGAGCGTAGAGCAAGTGTGAAGTTCTATCGTACATGTAAAAATTGTACACTGTAGAGTTTTTTAGGCGAGCAAAGTCTCCACTAGAGTAAGAGATGTAAAGCTGTAGTGCAGAGCAGTGTTGCCGCTGTAAAATTTTAAAAAGTCGCAAAAAAAGTGTCACAGCTGAAAAAAAGTGTCATCAAGTAATCAAATTTTTTTATAGCATGTATGTATACATATATATACTTTCATTATTTTACGTTTAGAAACTTATTATTTTTAATAAATTTCTGAAGGAGATAATTTTCTGTGAAAAAAACTGTTTCCCCCTTAAATTAATTGATGAGGGATATATTAAAAAGTCCCAATATGCATGTTTTGTATTTATTATGAAAACATTTACATTTCAAAGCATATGCGTGATATACTTACTTATCCATTGGGAGCTATCAAAATTAATTTAGCACAAAAAACGTAGGCAATGCCACAAAAAAACGCGTTAATTCAGATTAATTTTGACATAATTAAAGGGTCGCAAGTAGTTTAAATGTTGCCAGAGGTGTAGTTTTTAAGTACTTAAGTGTTACCTTTGAAAAGTGAATACTAAAAGGAAGGCATATTTTGAGTATTTTTGAACACGCAAAAATAAAAAAAATAACTTTACGAAACAACTTTCAAAATGTACATGTAAACTTTTTGATAAAAAAAGGGGCATGATTTTGAAGAAAAGTGTCAAAATAAGCCTATTTTTAAAAAGTCGGTGTCAGGTGGCATCGGTCTCCAAAAAGGGTAAATTTGACACTTTAGTCGCACAGGGTGTATAAATTTTTCTCCACCTCTATGCAAAAAGCTCTACAGTGCAAACGAGGCTTAAGCAACATTTGCAGGGACTGGGTAATGTTGATGGGATGGGAAAATAATTAAAAGGAAGGAATCCTTGAGGAAATCAAACCCCACTTCATGTATATTCATTTATATTTGCTGTTTTAAAATAAATTGAAAAAATAAAAGAGTGAGTGATTTACTTTTTTATTTTCTTTATGTACATTTAAGGGTCGCTTGTGTGACCAGTCATTCTTGTGTTAAATTTCATCCATTCAGTGCGAATGCCATTTGCGGTGACAGACAATGCTCAAAAGAGGCGAATATTTATATTTAACAAATGCAAATGTCACGTGACTGACTGCAATCATACTCAAAGTAGTCACTCGTTTGGAAAATGTTGGAAAATAGTTTCGTTATTATATCTTTTTTTTTTGAATATTTGCAATTTTGTTGCTGCTTTCGGGTGAAAATGTCATTTCATTTTAGCCCGAAATTTGAACATACATACACATTTTTTACGCCCGAAAATGCTGTTGATGCCATGTTTAGTTGCGTGTTGTGCAACTGCATGCAATATGCACGCAGCATTTGTGGACACTGTACGGGGCAGTTGATGTCGAGGGGGCGTGTGCTGACCTGGTGTGCCGTTGCTGATGGCCCGTTTGTGCCACATTCACTCGTCGACTCTTTGCGGGTCAGCGTGACAGTTGTGGTTGCTGTTGTTGTTGTCGGTGTTGTTATTGTTGCAATCGAAACGACAAATACAAATACAAACACACACAAGTACAGCACTGAGTTGTGGCAATAATAACAGCCTTTCAGTGGAGCTCAATTCAATTGCTTTATGACAGACTGCCGCTGTGCCGATGTGCGTGTGCGGCCGAGTCTCTGTGTGTGTGTGTGTGTGTGCTTTGTCCTTTTGTGTGTAAACATTTCAAATTAATAGCATCACGTGCGTAATGCTGTCGCTGCCAACTTCAGTTCCACTTAAATAGATACTGTCGCCTCGTCCGACCCGTCGGCGAGTATGTGACTGACTGCCAGCACATTTCATAACGTTGAAATCGTCCTCGCATAGACCACACACACACACATACATACATATAGACATATTTATATGTACGGGTGCGGTATGAGCAATAAACGTTGTTGTTGTTGTTGTTGGCCAGCATTGATACGTAACTCCCTCTGTACGCTTTGTCCAACGATTTGTTGCATCAATTTCGATTTTGTACGAATGCTGACTCACACACACACACACACACAAATTGTACACAAATTGTTTTCGAAAATGTGTAAACTGCACGAATTTGCAGTGCTGACTGTTATGCAGTCAAAATAATTGATTCGATATCGGCATTGAAACACAAACGGCAAAATAATTCAATTCAATTTTATCAGTTATTCTTGTTATTTTTTGTTGTTGTTGTTGTTGTTGTGTCCCGTTGCCGCACACTATTCATTAGAGCTGCAATGAAATTTTGCAATTTCGGTATAGTTTCAAGCTAAATAAAATGAAACTTTGCATAAAAATTGCTTTACGAGTTCAGTTGGTCTGGTGACATTGTCGCAAACTCAAAGCTGGACGCACTTCAGCTGGACCAGCTCGGCAACAATGTTGCAACAGCAAACACAGCAGCAGCAGCGTAGCAAATAATTAAATGTGGAAGGCGTAAATCGTATTCACACACACTCCCCCCACACACACACACACACACACACTCACACACCCGCACTTACACTCACTCGCTGTGGCGCATCCACAGTCGCATTTGCAACGGTCGGTCAACGTGTAAATTAGTGCAGTAATTAATTATACAAAAGCAAATAACTAAATCCAACAACACAGCGACCGCAGTCGTTAGCCTAATTAAGCACATTAGGCCAGTGCCAATCGGACAAGACGAGCGGCCAACGCAGTGGCCGGACACGCCGAGCCTCCGGTGGTGTGACGCAAGGTCGACCGAACTTGTTACTGGCCAAGGCTGCGTGTGCGGCTGCAATATTCATGTGTGAATTTCATAAACATTAAATCAGATTTTTTGTTTTTATTAACACAATAGAAAAATATTAAAATAACTCTTAATATAAAGAACTCAGTTTTCTTATTACTGTGAAACGAATTTTCATATTACTCGAAGTTGTTTGAATTAAGTAATTGAAATGAAATTTGAAATTAAAGCAAAATAATTATGAAGCAGACAGTAAAAAACTGTTGAAATCAAATATAATTTGATACGTGTTTGTAATTTTTTTTTTTGAAAATCAAAACTCAAAGGGGTGAACCAAGGGTTTAAAATTTGTATGAAGAAATATGATTTTTTTACGCCTTTTGACTTCAAACTTGGTGAAAGTAAGTACTTTAAGTGAGAAATAATTCTACAGGGTTTTCCAACAAGAGGTGTTATTTTGGTATTCAAAGAAAAATGCCATTTTTCTAGATAAATGATCGGATGTTTATTTCATAATAAAGAGGAAGGTATGCCGTTAATACTGAAAAACAACATCAGCCAAATTGCCACCACGACCACGCTTACAGGACCATATCCTTTTCATGAAATTTTCCATAACCAAATCGCAAAGTGGCTGCGCTATGTCCTCGATAGCCTCACGAATTCTATCTTTGAGGTCTTGAATCGACGCTGGGCTGTTGGCGTACACCTTATCTTTCACGTGGCCCCAAAGGAAGAAGTCGCAAGGTGTTAAATCACAAAATCTCGGTGGCCACTTGTGTTTACCTCTTACAGAGATAACACGGTCCGGAAACTTTTCCCGTAAAAGAGCAATGGTTTCGTTGCTTGTGTGGCACGTAGCGCCGTCTTGTTGAAAGTAAACGTTGTCCAGATCAATACCATCCAACTCCGACCATAAAAAAATCATTAATCATCTCTCGATAGCGCAATCCATTCACCGTCACTGTTGATCCAACCTCATTTTCGAAAAAGTAAGGTCCAATGACCACCAAACAGTCACACGTTGAGGATGGAGAGGCTTCTCAACAATAACTCTTGGGTTTTCCGAGCCCCAGATGCAACAATTTTGCTTGTTGACGTAGCCACCGAGGTGGAAATGGGCCTCATCAGCCAAGATGATTTTTCGATGGAATTCCGGATCATTTTCATGCATTTCAAGGACCCAATCAGCAAAGAAACGACGTTGTTGATGATCGGTCGGCTTGAGTTCTTGTGTTAACTGAACTTTATAAGCCTTAAGACCCAAGTCTTTATGCAAGATACGGTGTAATGACGTTTTTGGAATGCTCAATTCCAAAGAACGACGAGGAATCGACAAACCTGGGTTTTCTTCAACACTTTGGGCTACAGCAGCAATATTTTCAGTTGTTCTTGAGCGACGTGCACGGGTTTTATTCTTCACATCACTAACTTGTCCCAACAGCTCGAATTTTTCCACCAATTTCTGTATTGCGGTCCGACAAGGTGCTTCACGACGACCCAAAAATGCTTTAGTTTTGCGAACTGTGACTGCAAGATTTTCACCATTTTTGTAGTGAATTTTAATAATTTCAATGCGTTGTTGAAGCGTGTATCGTTCCATTTTTAGTAATGGCGTAGTTTCTACTTGTCAAATGTCAAAGAATAGAAGCTTAAAAAGTGACAGCTACCGAAATACCGGGTGATTCAAAATAACACCTCTTGTTGGAAAACCCTATACACCTGTTTTTCACTTTTTTGAAAATCTAAATCTGACGGGGTCATCGATGGGTTATGAGTTGGTGTGGGGAAACATGATTTAATGCGTCAATTGACTTCAAATGTGGTGAAAGCCTAAATGAGAAATAATTAGATATGAATTTTTTATAAAAAAATCTGACGGGATCAACAAAGGGTTAAGAAGAACTTGATTAATTGACTCCATTGCCTTTAAATTTGCATGCAAAGCCGCGGGGCCCTGCTAGTTAAGTATACAAATTATAAAAAAATTTAAATTTGACAGCAAACGACAGAATATTCGATTACACTGCACAACAAAATCAAACCTTTTTTTAAAATAACAAGGTTCTGACAACGGATTCTGGTAGAGGGGGCAAAAAAAATATACGTGTATTGGCGTTTTGAAAGTTTACATCTAAATTTTTTTTTAGGGGGGGTCAAAGTTTTCCCCTTTTTGCCCATTCTTATGGTAAATCGGCATACGACAACCATGTAACCTCACATTTTAGGTATATGATGTGTTTAGTAATTTGATGTGAAATACTACGAACAACATTTTTGTGGAGCATTTTAACCCTGTAGCTCCTATTTTTAAGGGCCAATTTGACCCGGTTTTTTCTAAAATGCCAAAAATGTCCTGTAAAACAGGACTTTTTAAGGACAAAATGTACCACGAAAATATTCGCCATGAAATTCTACTATAGGTCTCGGAATGCATCAAAGCTCAGAAATTAACTTGAACGCCAGAATTAAGCTAAAACTGAAAATGTGTTTAAGTATTTATTTCGGACTTATTCAAAATTGGTACTAAAATTCCATTACATTCATAACTTTTGAGCTCAACACCAGTTGAATCCATATGTGGGAAGTTTGTCAAATACAGATATTTGCAAGGGGATGGAATTCTTTATCGGAAAAACAAAATTATAAGTCTCGTGTCACCGCCAATTAGTTAGTAATTGATTACGCAAGTCAACGAAATTCATTTCATGCAATTGATTCAAAGTAAGTCAGTAAGTGATGTTATATGTTGTTGTGAGTCGAGTGGGCCAATTAAGATTTTAGCTGGATATCATCGATCTAAACCCACGACTTTCTTTTCGTTGATTCAATACACTAATCTCTCTGTTCAGACTGCCAAATAAATTGAGTCAATGTTCTTCTTAATTGAGGTTATCGCTTTTGCTGTTCACACAACTCAATTTAGTTTACATCTCAATTTAGCTGTTATTGAAAATGTTATCGACCATATTTTTGTTTCAATGGAAGAAAGTTTTTTTTTAGTTTATACTTATAGTAAAAACGTTTTTAAAAACATTTATTTTAACATTATGTAATATTTACACAATTTTTTTAAACGGAATTTCAAAGTCAACAATATTAAGAAGCGTCTTTCGTCTTTGTCAGTTTTTTTCAAATTCGTTTTGGTTTCGTTAATTGTGAATGAACTTGTTTATCGACAACAGCATGACACAGGGTTGCATGGCGAAAGGAGTTCAATTTATGCTAATGTCCTGTTCAGACTGCCAAATAAATTGAGCCAATTTAGTTCTCTAATTGAGGTTATTGCTTTTGCTGTTCACACAACTCAATTCAGTTTACATCTCAATTTAGCTGTTATCGAAAATGTTATCGAACATATTTTAATTTTAATGGAAAGATGTACTGAACGTACGGAAAAGGGCTTTGCAACAACAACAACTGTTATAATTTATGTTTTCTATAAAAAAATTGTTCATAAAACTTAAAAAAACGAAACCAAAATTTCATGAATTTTTACTCCTTTGCGGATCATTGTACGATATATCGTACAAAATTGAATGAACTATAATTCTGAACTGAAATTATTTTTTTGATATTTTTTGTAGAGATTTTTTTTAAATTTTTTTGAGAGCCAGAATTTTGAAGGAAAAATTTTAATCTCAAGAAATGTGGAAATTGACCAGAAAGGGTTAAAAACATTTATTGAACATTTTGTAATATTTATTCAACATCCCTTTAAATTCAACCAATATTAACAAACGTCTTTCGTCTTTGTCAGTTTCTCAAATTCGTTTTGGTTTCGTCAATTGTGAATGAATTTGTTCATAGATTACAGCACGACACAGGGTTGCATTGCGAATCGAACTCAATTTATGCTAAATTAAGCGCTAATTACAATTTGCTAAATGCTTAACCCTCATCCGACGTTCAAAAAAACTCACACATAAGATGTTCGGGTGAAATTTCATACATATGGTACTTTGTATTGTTTTAATGAATTTTTTGACCAATTATAATAAGAAAACGTTTGTTATCTTTAATCTTTATTATCTTTGGTATCCTACAGATAAATAAGTTATCAAATTTTTCTATATTTATTTGCAATTAGGGCAACTAGGTTAGGTTAGGTTATTGTGGTTGCCTCTGTAAGAGACACACTCGGAGGCCTATTATGAGACCCGTTGTGATATACCACAAATTTCACCCGTTTTTTAAATGTGTATGTAAGACTGTTTTTTCCAACATATGTTACAGCACACATTTCAAGCGGATGGGGAAAGGGGGCAAGGAAGGGCAGTAGTTAACTATAACTTTGTGTTCACCACATGTATACTTTTTTCAAGAATTGCAAGCAGAATATGCCTTTCCAGCACCGTATTTTAACAGTTTTTTACGCTCTGATTTTCTGACAAGGTTTGGGAAATTGGCTGTATTGAGATAAGAAGTCAGCATGAAGATTTTCCTTTCGGTAACGTTGCTCTACGCAAAATCTTTAGCTTTACTAAAC
Organism: Melieria picta; assembly: GCA_964056695.1. NCBI lineage: Eukaryota > Metazoa > Arthropoda > Insecta > Diptera > Ulidiidae > Melieria > Melieria picta. The sequence continues at coordinate 108,726,167 of OZ057398.1, forward strand.
TCAAATCTAAGTCTTCATGAAAAATTCGCCGCTACTTTTTGTTGTGATGCCAGCTGGGATCGACAGCGATTAGTTTTTCTCTTGACGGTATAGTTAGTGAACAACTAATTGGTCTAAAGTGTCAACTACTGCTTTTGACTTATTGTAAAACGATATCATTTCGTGTAATTTTTTTGACAAACATATCCTGGTTATGATGAAAAGTGCTCAAAGGGGCATCTTCCGCGAAAAGCCAGCAATTGTTTACTTAGTGTGTCCTTTTCATAGGACGTACATAGCAGATGTCGCTAGACCCACTTTTCTCATATATCTCTTATGGGTGTTAACGAGCTTCATTCTTGATTACAATCGTTACGTTCTTGGCGAGCGGTTTTGTAACCGACAGAACGAGTAATTGGTCTTCCTGTTGTGTAACTCTACAGATTATCAAGAGATTATCCATTCGACTTATAAACACCACTCAAAATTGTAATACCAAAATATGCCTGAATATCACCAACGCTGAGCCATGCCAAAAACTCGCAAACCTTCAACATTAGTTTTGTCAGTTACTATCTTTAACATTGGGCTTCATTGGTATCTTGTATTGCTGACACACGACTTCAAGCATAGCGAGTTACACCAACTTTAGTTGAAATATTATAATTGGCTCTTACTTTTCCGTGAAGTTCAGGAGTCCCATTGATCCATAAAAAGGTTTTACATATAAAAGCAGTTCAAAACTTTCAATCCAGTGACGTAATTTTATGGCATTTTCTGCATGTGTTGCGTTGAATTTCCATACAATTTGTATATGGGTGAAATTTCACCCGATCGTCGCCCACGTAACTTTTTTATAATCAGCGTTATAATGAAATAATCAATATGTTGTATATAATTTCTAAAACTTATATTGGTTTACAACTACTAATACAAGAAACCTTAATCATATTTATAAATATATAGGAAAGTTATAGCATCCCAAAGTTGAAAATGGGTGAAAAATCACCCGAACGACGGATTAGGGTTAATATAAATATTTTTATGTTTGAATGATTAAAGTAGAAAACTGCCTAACAACGGAAAACTCTAAGAAAACCGAAAAACCTAATTAATAAAATTGATTAACTAAAATTAATTGAAATCGAGAATTAAATTTAAAACTATTCTAATTAGCGACAATGTTCGAAAACAATAAATCATAAAGCGAGGAAAAGTAATGCAAGTGTTATCGTCATCGAGGCTCTGGAACCGACACACTTCGCGCTGCTGCAAAGTCCCACAGTTTTACATTCTAAAAGCTTATCTTTGTTTTTAATTTTCAATTTTTTATGTTCAACAACAACAACGAACGACAGCGACGAATAATCATTAAAGCCACGTGTAACCATTACTGGTTGTTGACAATTTGTCTTGAAAACAAATTCACGCGGTTTGTTCAATTTAATTTTTCTATCTACGTTTGTTCATAAAATGCAGAAAATATCGGTTTGGCACTTTGTTGGTAATGAGCCAACATTCTTCATGTGTTCCTAACAGTGATTCAATATTGCTTCGATCGGTAGAAGTCGCCTTTATAAGCCCCAGTCAATGCATTCGACATCATTCGAGTTTCAGAAAGCGATAGAAATGTACGTTTATCTGGGAAAGTTGATTGTGGCGTTGGTATTCGTTCTGCGTGGGGCCGCACCAGTGGTTGCCCACGTTTTAACCGACACCAACCGCATTTTTGGCGGCGATATTGCTACACATGTGGACACAAGTTTCGTAGTATATTTTCATATAAACGATTCCTTTCAATGTGGTGGAGCCATAATCAACGAGCAAACCATTCTCACTGCTGCGCATTGCTTACCATCTGATTGGAATCTGGAACCGGAATACCTCAAGGTGTATGCGGGCAAGAAAACCCACACAACGTCGGACGGCCTCTCAGTCGAGGCCTTCCATGCTCATCCAAATTATGGTAATGATGATGAAGATGATATATTCGCCAATGACATCGCTCTGATACGGCTGGCAACTCCGCTGACATTCAGTTGCACCATCCGGGCTATAAGGCTGCCGGACGTTGGAGAGGCAGTGCCGGCAGCCGGCAGCTGGGCGACTGTGTTTGGTTGGGGCGACAGCGAAACAGAGGCTGCCCCGACAACTCGACTGCGGTACGCGGCAGTGCCGATTACCAGTCAACAAAGATGTAGAGAGATACTACCGTATTTAAGGGATGATCAGTTTTGCGCCAGCTTCGATTTGGTTGGCAGTGACGCTTGCGGTGGTGACTCCGGCAGTCCATTGGTGCAAAAGGACAAGGTCATTGGCATTGTGTCGGCGGGTATTGAGTGTGGAAAAGGTGGCATATACACGAGTGTTTCAAAAATGCGTCCATGGGTGGAGCAGACATTGGCCGAGAACTATAATGAAGAGCTCTGATAATGTAAAAGCAATGAGTGCATAATAAAATGTTGCAATTTGACATAGAAATACCCTGCCACTAGTTGGTTTTAGTTTGGCTTTGATTGTTGTAAGGTTGTGAAAGCAAATCACTTAAAGTGGACGTCTTGGAGGTCAGAAATTACACCGTGCGACAACAAATTTTACACACGAGAAAATCGATATACTCGCAAAACTAAGGGCCAAATGTAGTAAAACAGCGTTTTTAGTTTTTCTCTCTGATGTCAGAACGTTTTTTTAAAGGACTTTGAAATTTCAAGGACATGTTTATTTCAAGCCATTATTTTAAAAATTTAGCGCATTGTAGAATAACACTATGGGTATCAAATGAAAAAGAAAAATCCTTAGAATCTTAGCAAATTTAATGTTTTGGTGCAAAAGGACGAAGAGGTGTTGAAAATGTCCTTTTAAAATTTTATCCTTGAATATCCTTGCAAATTTCCAATATTTATTTTTGAAAAAAAAATATATCTTAAGGACTAATATGTACACTACTACATCCTTGAATTTCGTCCTTTTTTGAAATTTTTTGATTTTTGTCGCACGGTGTTATCAGTTGCACGTATGAAAAGGTACTTTTTGAAAAAAGGTACTTTAGTGAGTTTTAGAAGCGAACTGCTTTACGTATTCGGAAAGAATATTGCCAACAGAAAACCCAGTTCGATTTCGAGTTCAGGCAAAGTTTCGCTTTTGGTCCTTTGGCCAACTGCAGGTTAGTTACATCTATTCGATTGCTATCGTTCCTGTTGCTGTACATTCTGGTGCATCACATTTCAAGCAACAACTGTTTTGTAGTGCGGCAACACTAACCCAAGGTTTAATAAAGATAGCACCTTGACATTTTACAGTTAGAAGAACCCCAATTAGAGCGATGTGCATCCTCCTGGCAGTCGTAGAGGGCACTCACAATAAGCACCGATGCCTCAGAATAAGCGCAGATGCCTAACACAAATCAAAAGTTAAAATTATATTCGAAATGGGGAGGTTAATGGGGTTTCGACAGTAAATTTTGATTTTTGCTTTGTAGAAACCCAAAAGTTGATAACCTCACAACTCCGATCATATGGGAGATGCCCTCTGGTGGTGAATTTCTGAACCTTAATTAATTTTGTATTTTTTGTACTCAAGAATTTTGGCGATCGCTGAATAAATCATTTAAATCGGTTCAGTAGTTTCTGAGATATGATGTTTTCTCGCTTACTTAACTACTACATTTGCAAGTGAGAAGCCATAGAAAATGGCCAGTTTTGTATGGCAGCCCCCTCAAGACTTGGAGATAGCGGATAGGTATGTTTGGAAGAAACATTTGGAAAGAAAAATAAATGGGTGTCGGTCTTACATTTGACACATCTGGGGCCAATCTGGGAGCAGTTGGAGCCAATTTTATAAAAACGACCATTTTGTATGGGAGCCCCATTAAGGGTTGGAGATGGGGTATAAATGTGTTTGAAAGAAATGTTCAGTAGAGAAAACTAGTGGGGGTCGGTCATAGATTTTAACCCTCTAAGAGCAACTTCTGAGCAGCAGTGGAGCAATTTGTCGAATTTTCTCAGCTTTTTTGTGAAATTTGACCTCGATGCGACGTCATTTAGTTCCACTCTAGCCCCACAATTTTTTGGCTCATGTACTTTTTCACCAAACCGCATAAAATGCGAGGTTGCGGAGCATCGAGAACATATTTTTTTTTTATTTTTTTATTATTATTTTTTTTATTATTATTAAGAATCTCCATACAACACTAAATCATGTCTAATATACACAGAATTGAGATTACTAGGAGAATTGTTGTAGCAGCATCCGTTCGTAAATATCGAATATGATAAATTGTGCAACAAATTGACATGAATTAATATTCTTGCTTTTCATTGGAAATCTCTGGCACTACAATCTGCTGCAGCTGCTCTGAAAATATTCCCAGCCACATTTGGTTATTTTGTGTTGCCAACCCGCAGAACATCAGCAGCCCACACCACTCAACTAAATATTTGCATAGAGCTGACACTTATGAGCCTTTGAACTCAATAAGAGTGCCGCACTCACACACACCCTCACACCCTCACACACACACACACACAAATGCAGCATTCAAATGGCACACAGAAAGCGCCGACTGCAGTCGCACGCGAGTGGTCGCGCATCGGGCACGCATTGTAAACAAATTGGCTTGCGTGTTGGCAGTTGTTGCTGGCGTCATGGGTGCTCAAATATGCGTGCGTGCGTGTGTGTGCTATGTATTGTTTGTGTGTTTTGATGTGCGAGCGAGCGGTGTCAATTGCATGTAATATCAGCTAATATGTTGTCACTTCTAATGTTGATTATTGCTGGTAGCGTTGCGGCCGCTGTTACATTGGCTTCTGTTGTTATTGTAAAAATGGTTATTGTTGCTGTAATTGCAGTTGTTAATGCGTTGTTTTCGTTTCGCCTCAATTTCATTTGAGCGTCCAGAGCAAAGCAAACGGCTGGCGGAAAACGGAAACGGAAATTACATGCTGCAATGCGCTGCAGCAGGTTCCAGTTCAATTTCCGCCATTGGCACACATACAAATGGACGAACGAACGAACAAACCGACACGTGTACAAATGGACAGACGGGACGGTAGGCAAGCGAGTATGTGAGCTGTCTAATTGCTTAAAATTGAGGTTAGTAAAGCGCTGCGCTGCGTATAAAAGCGATAAACGGAAATGAGCGCCTGACGCCAGGAGCGCGCGCGTGTTCCGTGCTATTGTTGTTTTTGTTGTTGTTGAGGCAGTTGTTTGGCGTTGGCCAACAATAGCACACACACACACACACAAACCTTAAGTAAATACATGTTCCAACAGTGCCAAACGGTCGGCGAAAAAGTGGCAAAAGGTGCGCAAATGTGGTGAAATTTAAAAAAGTTCCACAGCCAAACAAAAAAATGAAATAAAACAAAAGCGCCACAAAAGCCAGCAAAACATTTGCAGCAATGCGGAAAAAAGCAAGCGAAGCATTTAACGTTTGCGCAACGCCAAACGATGGCAAAAGGTTCGCCCATTACTTGAGAAATGTGGCAAGTGGCGGCGCAAGTAGCTGTTTTGTTTTTTGTCGGCTTTCATGGCAGAGTTTCACAACGGACGCAGAAATTTACGCGTTCGCCACCGACGACTTGAAAGTGTGTCTGACGTTGTCGTGCTGTGCTGGCGCGTGTAATCAACGCTGGCGAACTGCGTCGACGCCCACAAGTTGTGCCCGCAGAAAATCCGTCGCTGTCGCTGCTGAACGGCCAACGCGTAGGCTCAGCGTTTCGCTGTTTGTGTGTCAGCGTCGTAAAGTGCTCTCGCCCACAACTGTTGTGTTGCCTGCTACATAGTCGGCACTGAGCGTGCGGTGGAAGCTGCCTGGCGGCAGTTTTTGGCGTTTTCTTACTTTCGACTTTCTCTCCGCCGCACAGTGTCTCGACTCCACACAAAATTGGGACAAAAATAGAAGGAGTGCTCTAAATTCGCTGAAAATTTCCAATCTAAATTATTTGGGGCTACTGAATTCAAAAATTATGTTTTTTTTTCCAAAAAAATATATATGTAGTTTAAAAAAAAATCGAATATATATAACCAAGTATGCCATCACCATCGAGCCCAAACCGCTGGAACTATAATGATGAAATTTGGTCAATAGTTGTATTTTAAAAAGTCAACCTTTAAAAAGGAGCGATTTTAAAAAATTCGACCTTGACAGGCAGGAAACGGGGTGGTTAAGCTTATATATACGGATATTGTTTTTTGGTCGGATTGTTTTAAAATTTTGTATATACACCTAATTCTGTTTTTACACGGTAGATTGGTTCCAGAAAAATCCGTGTAAAAAAAACAGTGTAAAAAAAGACATTGATCGTATGCAAAAATAGGTGAATGGTTCCGTATCTCTAAAACCTATTAAAATTAGTGAAAAACAAGGATACATAAAATATTTAACAAAAATAAAAAAATATAAATAACTGAATGAATATAAAATATTTTTTGGCTTAGCTTTTATCTTAATGCGTTAAAATTAAAATAAATGTAAAGTTGGAAAAATTATTTGGCTATAAAAAATGTCTTTACCAAACACGTCTGATTGCATTGATAGTTCACAAAATATTAACACATTTCAATTGCTCTGACAAGTAAATTTGCTTGTATCCACAAAAAGGGAACTTCCATAAATTTGTGATATGAACATATTTCGCAAAAAATAAATTTGACAAAAAAATTTTAGCCCAAAAGATTTTGAATCGTGCTAAATGAAATAAATTCGTGTAAAAAAATTTAAAATTTTTTAATTTTCAAACCATGTTAAATCAAAACCGTGTAAAAAAAGACCGTGTAAAAACAGAATTAGGTGTATATACTTAAAGAAAAATAACGAAACACGTATTTGAGCGTTTTTCTATATTCGACCTTTAAAGGGTGGAAAGAGGGCGATGAAGTTGCTTGAAAGAAAGATTTTTTGTTTTTATTTCCGTAGAACTTAACATAGAGATGACTCAGCTATGAAGATGCAATGCTATAGTAAAATTTCCAGGATAAAAGAAAATAATTGCCATTTTTTAAAAAGTTCAGTTTATTCAGTTTCACTATCATCAAAAATGATGTTTTTAATCCCACACAAACAGTTCAATTGAAATACAACTATTTTATAGTATATATATATATATATATATATAAATATATAGAATACCTCAAATACCCAAAATTGTTCTAATTTTTCTATTTACTATATATATATTATATATAGAGCTTTCTTTTGTACGGTGACTTATAGTGAAATTTTGCGTTTAACATTTTTCCCATACACACTATCCCTCAAAAATCAAGTTTTGTAGGACATTTTAGTACTAATTTTGATTAAGTACGAAATGAACACTTAAGCACATTTTCAGTTTGGCTTAATTCTGGGGTAAAGTTAAATTCTGAGCTTTGATATATTCAGAGACCTATAGTCGAATTTTATGGCGAATATTTTCGTGGTACATTTTGTCCTTGAAAAGTCCTTTTTTACAGGACATTTTTGGCATTTTAGAAAAAAGGGTCAAATTGACCCATATAAATAGGAACTACAGGGTTAAAATGCTCCAAAAAATGTTCTTCGTAGTATTTTACATCAAATTGCTGAACACATCATATACCTAAAATGTGAGGTTATATGGTTTTCGTATGCCGATTCACCATAAGAATGTGCAAAAAGGGGGAAAGTTTGACCCCCTAAAAAAAATTCAGACGTAAACTTTCAAAACGCCGATAAACGTATATTTTTTTTTGGCCCCCTCTACCAGAAACCGTTGTCAGAACTTTGTTATTTTTTTTTGTGTTGTACAGTGTAATTTGTGATATTGGCTTTGTTAATATAGAAATTTTCATATTTTATGAAAGACTTCCGTATGGCAACTCTGCCTTTAGTGGGTGGACCATGCCCATTTTTAATAACGACTGTGCTACTATACTATTTCATTCCAGTTACATCAATTTCTGGGCGTTACAAGCTCCGTACCAAAGTGAATGTACCGGTGGGCACCTCAACGTAGAGTACAAAAATCCCATATTTTTAGTTAGAGTAGTTTACAAAAATTCTATTATTTTCCAAGATCGCAGGAAATCGCAGAATTTTTTTTATTGATCCAAAAGAAGAAAGTTAATTCTATAGGATTACGTAAAAAAGTAGATGTAATAATGCGCAATTCGACATTTGCGATCTACAAAAATATATAGTTTTTATAGTTCTTAATAAAAAAATGTTTTGTTTAAATAACGTAACATACAACCCCGTTTTTATTTAACTTTTTTTTTTTCAAAATAGCTCATGAAATGATTTTTTGGACTCTTGTAAGTGCATAGCAATAACATTTTCTCCATTTTCTTCTTGAAGCGAAAATAGTGTTTTGGTAACGTTTTCAATTGTTGAAGCTCAAAACTGTATTTTATCACAAAACCATATTTCTTGATTTTGATCAACTTGTAAATGTTATAACTCTCTCAAAATTTACCCGATTAAGAAATAATTTGAGATATTGCTTAATGAATGTATTATCTTTCAAATGACACCAATTTCTTTGAAATCGGTGACATAAATGTTTTCTATTTTTGTCCCACTTCGGATCACTGTGCGCCGTTAGTATTGTTGGGCGCGTTGCTGGCTTTTTGCCTTGCTTTGACTTTGCTGCAACTTTCTACTTCCTACACTTTTCCCTTTCGCGTCCGTCTACATCTCTGGCCGTTACTTGGCGCACTTGTTGTGCAGTTATGAAAATGTTTAGCTTTTTTTTGTGTTGCTCCTTTTTGCCATTTTTCTTGGACGCGTTTTTTTCTAATACCCGGTTCGTTGTTGTTGTTGTGTTTATTCTTTTCATGCTGTGGCCAGTGTAATGGCCGCACTTATGGCCGCTGTCTTTGCGCCGGCTGTTTTGACTGCCTGCCAACCTCTGCGCCCTGCGCTTATGCAACGTTTTTTTTTTGTCTATTCCACTTTTGGGCTGCCTGCGTCAATTCTATCTTTGTACGCGTGCGAGGGTTAAAACGCAGAAATGGGCCCAAATGTGCGTCTTTGTAGAACGAAATGTTGATGTGCAGGTATCTGTTGTTTTGTTTATTGTTGTTGCTCTTTAAAGTTGCGCCGTTCAATTGTTGTTTGTGTGTGTGGCCGGGCAAAGGCAAATCAGCCACAACAAAGCTGACAGTGTTGTGCTCGCTTTTTGTTGCTTAGTAAATGTTGTAATAATGTTTCTATTGTTGTTGTTGTTGTTGCTGCTGGTACAAGTCTGTTTAGCTAAATACTGAAATTAATTCGCCTGCTTTTGGTCCCCTGTCTACGGTGAGCGTTTGGCGATTTAGCCAGTTGAGAGGTGTAATCTTGCGTCCATTTTACCTTTGCTTCACTTTTGATTTATGCACCGAAAATATTAAAAAGTTTCTTTTTCTATATTTTTGCGGTTGCAGTTTTTATTGCTTTTAGCTTTCTGTTGACGGCAACGAGTAATTTGTGTGTGTGGTTTGATATAAAACAAAACAAAACAAAAACAAAAGAAAGTCATAAGAAAAAACATAATAAATGTTTACAAAGTGGTAAACTTTTTTATGCATAATTTGTTGTAATTTTTTTGTTTTTGTTTACTTTGGATTTTTGTGTTTGGAGTGAGGAGTTGATGTGCTTTTGCAGTTGTTTGCAGGTTGTTGTTGTTTGGCCACCTGTGGAATTTTATTTACCCATAATTCGTTGAGCCTTTTAATTAAAGCTGTTGGCTTAACTTTTTTGTTGGCATTTGGACAACAACAATAACAAATATAAGAACTATAATAGCTGTTTAGAACAGAATTGAAGCATACAAGTTGACTTAAAATAAAGTGGGTGGACTTTTTAATATTTTCTTGAGTGATAAACTTTGAGTAATGTCCATGAAAAAAGGTCATTGGTTATTAATAAAGCAGTTGAATATGGAAAAAATCAATATTTCTTTAATAACTAAATATGTACAAGGAAAAGTGAAACTTGGGACAGTTTCGTGGAAACCCTTTATAAGTATTTTGTTTTAATAATAACTGGTATAAATATATAAATATGGAAATTTATGAAAGTAAAAGTGACAAAATTCAGTTGCGCCATGAAGGTCCATTGTGATAATAAAATCAATTCCGTTCACGCATTGAGCCAATTTGAGCTCCTTTCTAGACGTAGAAGACTGTGAAGTGTCCCATCGGCTGGAGCAAATATATTGTCGAAAAAAAGTTAACCATGTCTCTTAAGTCTTCCTTCCTGGAAGGTGAAGTGAATTTTCTTTCTTTTACTCCTAAATACTGCTTCTACGGAAGTTATTAGAAAACAATACTAACCTTCTTGCGTGTGGGTGACAATTGAACAGTGGACAATCGAAACACCAATCATGGTTCCCATCTCTTTTCTTTTAGTTCTTTTAGTGAGAAGTTCTCTAGGTCGACGGAAGTAAATTGTGTGTTAACTTCAACCCAGAAGTCATTGCCAATTAAAAGGTCAAGCAGGTGTAAGCTAAAAGATAACCCCTCAGAATACCAGTAATAGTTCTGATGTGAGAACAGATGTCCTTTTTCAATAAGAGAAGTTCTCTAGAATGATGGAAGCTTAAGGCAGTCCAAATTTGATGCGCAGTAAGTCCTGTGTTGCCCTCAGCCCATCTTAGGTTAGTTTCTTCTGAAGCTGGTATGAGTACGAAGCTTAGAGGCTAAAAGATGGATCTGTTTAGTCATGTCCTGCTTAGTGATCTCCTCCACTTAATAGTTTCCTTGGAATGCGCCAATGCACAGTGATTCGTTCCATAGACAAAATTCAAAAAATTTATAGTCTCAGAATTTAACGATTTTGATGTCATTTGAAAGGTAAAACTCCAACTAAGAAAACACCCCAAAAAATCTGTGTAAAATATTAATTAGTGTGTGTGCAAAAGCGGCTCCAAGTTGAAACTTTTTTCACAAAAAATTGTAAAAACACATATTTTCTGTTTTTCAGTCTATTGAGCAAAAACAATTTTAAAAATACATGGTTACCAAAAAGTTGCTAAAACTTTTAATATAGATTTAGAAATGATGTGGTCATTTTCGCTTTTAACGTTTTCTCAAAATTTACAAAGCTAAGGCTTTTACTTCACTTTTAATTTAAAATATTTTTCTAGAAAAATATCTAGGAAAATATCTAAAAAGTATGTGAAAGTATGTTCTTGGATTTTATTTTATTTTAAGAAACATTCTTTCTTTGTCGGATAATGTAATTACATCCTCTGATATTTTCCGATTTGAAAAGTGGTCTAAACACCTATTTTTCGACAAAATTTATTTTTTTCATCCCTAAAAGTATGCAATCAGCATGAAAAATTGAGAAAACTGCAAAAAAGCAAGACTTACGTTTATTATTATCGTTTTTATTGCAAAACTAAAGGATCCTAAGACAATTTCTATTACTCTTTGCAATTATCAATGTTGACGTTACCGATTAAATGTAAAATCTGAAGAATCTAGCCAACACACTTGGTGCTGTAGCTTTCCAAAAATTACGAAATTTGCAAATTTAAGTCTCAAACATTGCCAAACTACAAAAGTTTAAGAAAAACATAATGAAGATTTCAATTCAGCAGACCATGCTTAACTGGTATACCATTTATTTTAATTTTAACTTTATGAAGAGCAGACCACTCCTTCAAATTTTGTCCCTCGGTTGTATGGAGTCGAATCACTGTGCAATGTGCCGAAACTGAGTAAGAAAGGTGAGATTGAGAGTGGGAGTAATAAACATAACTGAACAATGCTTTAATGGTCCTCACTTCTACCGACTGGATTTTCTATAAATAGTATATAAATGTCCGCAGCTACTAAGATTAAAAAAATTATTTATAATCTGTTCAGCGGACTTGGAGAATCATTGAGGAAGAGAAGCGCCTAGGAGAGAAACCATCTGCGATAACAGAAGTCATCGTATGGCCTAAGCGATGTCCTCGAGACGTTCACTGAACCTATTCACCTATTTAGGTGAGGCAAGTATTGGGCCAAATACTCAGCTAAGTACACTGCGAAGCCTCTAAGTGCTCTGTCATCTACCGTCCAGTGCTGATGAGAATCATTCTGAGTCGCACATGAATCTTTAAATCTCTAATAATGATATGATAGCCAAGTTTAGCAAAGAACGTTGAGCATTCTGCCACATGTATTTAGTATGTATGTATGTATGTAAGTACGAATACGTAGCATTACTCTCACATGCAGAACATTCACATGGAAGATGGTATTTTATAAAAATTATCATCAATTTGTTGTCAACTCATCTAAGTCAGACATTACATTCTGAGATATTAATCCAAGTGATAAAATTCGAATACAAAGTCAGTCATTGCATATCAAATGGCCTTAAGAAATACACAAGAAACGAATCCGTGAACAAAAAAATAGTACAGTGCCAATTAGGGTAAATTTTCGCCATATGCGTTTCAGATTCGGGCATTTCAGACAACAAATACAGACAAATTCAAGAAATTGCGGACTGAGCAACAAATTGCTGCCACTTAAAATGCGAACAGACAGCCCGAAAATAGCGATTATCTAACGCAGCTGATCAGAGCCTAGACACAGCCACTCACACACACACACACACACACATGACACACACAATCATAAACACATTGACTATTGGAAAACAAATGCCGTCGAAAGAATACCAGATAAAGTAATCACATTTGAAATTATCACAAAGAGCAAAGAGACAAAAATAAAAAGCAACCAAAAAAAAAAAGAAAACACAATAACAACAAAAGCGCAATGTAATAAGTGTGAACAGTAATCAGATACATGTAAATATACAAATTACAGAGTAAATACACCACGAACGAACACACACACACATATAATGAGCGCGCGTGTGTGAGTCGCATGCAAGGAAATGGTGCGTGGTGGCATTCAAGTGAAGCGAAAATAGCCCGCAGCCCGTACAAGCTTAAGCGAACGCCGGAAAAACGGAAAAATGGCAGCACAAGAAGGAAAACACATCGACAGGACACATTAGTGGCATGTGAGGAAGAGCGGCCCGAAAGGACCGCAGGACGCCGATAGCAATTATACTGACATGCCGAAGACAAAGCGAAGAAGAAGTGAGAATAGTCACTCAGTAAAGCGGCTAAAAACACACTTGCGGAACCGGGAGGGGGGGGGTGGGCAAGGAGGCATGTAATTGCGACGGACACGAAATGGACAAAAGCGGAACTTGAAAGCATGGCGAAAGTGACCAGCTCAAGTGCACGAAACATGGCCGAGTAAAGCGATTGAGTGTGCAACGTCGCAAGAACGCACAACTCTAATGCGCTATAAAGGAAACTCCAGCACATAAAACACATTACGTATACGACATGGTGGGCGCGCGAAATTTCGCAAGTTTGCTAACTTTTTGACTTGCCGATCACTGTTTGTGCGACTCCTTCACAAATTTTGACCTCACTTGTCGTATATGGTTTGGGTTTGACGCTCGCTGGTTGCACGTTCGTAAAGTCAACGGAAAATTAAAACCAAATACAACATGAAGAGAGTACATAGATGAGACAAAGCGCAAACGATATAAAGCCATGGCCAAAAATAACAATAACAACAGCAGTGGCGTGTTGCCAACAATGAAAGCGCATGAACAACAGCGACCGAGTGGGCGTGGGACGCGACAGAGAGTGGCAATAGTAAGTCAGGCACTAAGTGGCTACAAGATTGTTGGAAGGCCAGCAGCAGAGCAATGAATAGTGCGTAGACGGAGAAGGGAGGCGAATTGATATTGTTGGCTGGCTAATGAAAAAATAAATTTCATTGCAACGAAACGAATAAAAATGCCAAAGATGCGTAGCAAAATATTGGCAAGATGCTGTGATAAATCAGACGCAAAAAAAGAGAAAATCGAAAATGCCAAGACACCAGAAAAAATGTGCGACAGAGAGAAAGAAATTGACATGGTTTGAATGGTGACATAAGTTCAGATAAATGTTAGTATTGGTAGTCGTTAGTAATTGACTGGCACAGTGTCGTAGTAGAAATTTGATTGTGTGGGTACATAGAATGGCAATCTTGGGTGGTGTGACAGTTGTCGAACAGTTACATGTATGAAATTAAGAGATAATTTAGAAGCTCCAAGTTGCAATTCACCTCGTTCGGAATTGTAGCTTTTCGGATGGTTAAAAGTTCCATAAAATCCCTTGAGAGGTCTACAGTAAGTCGTTGCTGGTTGCTGTTGAGTGTTGCTCTAGTCTGAGTAATTTAAGCGATCAGTTTTAGTTTCAGCTATAAGGGTACCACTACTTAGTAACTGTGAGACTGATAGGCTTGTCAGAAAGAGCCGAATGTAGCTATAACTAAAACATCAGTTAGCCATAACCTTAAAGTTAGTGGAAGCCCCACTTGTTTCCATCAAAGAAACCTGGTTGTGCCTTTGGATATGTGTGGTCAACGGGACCAGAAAAAGCTTCATTATATAGAAACTTCATTATATAGGAATTATGATTTTTTTTCATGTTTTATTTAAAATAATGAGGTATTTTAGTTTGGATTACACCCTTCCACTTTTCTTCCTCAACAAAGCCTTCTAATACATTTAGAGACTTAAAAACATTATTCGGTACGTTGCTCTTCATCTCCACAAAGGTTCGAAGTACATCAAGAGAAGCAGAAATTCGTCCCAATGTAGGTAACACCACATCCGCCAATTCTTCTTCACTGGCCATTTCTTCTGGGGTTCCCCTAAATATGTTTTACTTTTTTTCGGTATTCAGTGTTGTTAATATGCGTGAAAGAAAATAGCATGGAAAAATTCATTATATGGAGACAAAAAACGAATGAAAGCGAAGTTAAACTAAAAACTAAAAAATTTATTCATTGTAGAGAAATATTCACTATATGGAAATTCATTATAAGGAGATCAAAATGCACTTAAAAAAAGCTGTGTATTTGAAATTAATTCATTATACGGAGAACTTCATTATATAGAAGTTCACTATAGGGAAGTTCGACTGTATATTGTTCATGTAATGGGTGGATTATTGAGGAAGATAGAACTTTATTACATACGAGGTGTGACAATTAAGTAATGAGACTGATTCCATAAAAACCGTATATTTAAAAATTATTCAACAACTCTGTCATCCCCTTCAAAGTAGTCCCCTTGGGCAGCTATACAACGATTCCAGCGCGTTTTCCATGCCTCGTAACATTTCTGGAACGCTTTGACTGGGATGTCCGCGAGTACCCTCGTCACGGCCGCCTGGATGTCCGTAATCGACTCGAATCGGTGGTTCCTTTGACCACCGATTTTGTACTAGGGAACCAAAAAAAGTCACAAGGTGACATATCGGGCGAATAAGGCGGCTGTTGCAACACGGCGATCCCTTTAGAGGCCAAATACTGGGACACGCTGAGGGCGGTGTGGCACGGCGCGTTCTCGTGATGAAGGATCCAGTTACGAGCGATGTCGAGCGAGTTTAAGAAAAACCAAATGGAGATTTCAATTCAGCAGACCATGATTTACTAGTATACCAAATTTTATGAAGAACGCACCACTCCTTCTAATTTTGTCCCGCGGTTGTATGGAGTCGAATCACTGTGCGATGGACCAAATTCTTTGTGGACGAGCACCACCAACACACGTCTACTCAACACGACACAGCAGGCGAACTAAACAAGCTAGAGCGATGGTAAATATATCAATGGAGAGGGGAAGGATGCTGGGGAAGGGAATTTCAAGGTCGCAGGTTTACCACAAGAGCAGCAAAAAAATTAGTCTCATTACTTAATTGTAACACCTCGTATAACGTTGGGTCAAACTAAGGTCCGAAGAAGACTCTCGTATCTTTGACACTTGACCCGGTGACCAAATGCTAAAGATGGTTTTGAGCATGAATTCTTGGATTCCCAGTAAATACGTCCCCCAGTTCATCTTTCAGTTACATCTTTGCGCAAGTTCTACTAAAGAATCTTTCACGTAGGTATAATCTTCTTTAGTTCTAACGATTCTAATAGTGGAGAGACCTTCATCCCAGGCTCAGTGCACTTT
This sequence comes from Melieria picta, assembly GCA_964056695.1. Taxonomy (NCBI): domain Eukaryota; kingdom Metazoa; phylum Arthropoda; class Insecta; order Diptera; family Ulidiidae; genus Melieria; species Melieria picta. The sequence goes on from OZ057398.1 coordinate 108,742,122, forward strand.
CAGTTGAAGCAAAGGAAAGCAGAAAAGTAATTACGTCCATTGGGAAAAAGGGAAATGCGAAACGTACACCCAGCAACGCCCCCTTCAATTAGGCTTCCCTGCCGAACGACAACAACAGCAGCGCCAGCAGCAGCAGCGACAGCAAAGCCGAAGACAATGGACAACTAGGACACGTCACGAATGCGAAATTGCATCATATTAAAAGTGAACTTACGACCGCTGCCAGCAACTGTCAACGCACACGAGCCAATAAATAGTCAGTCCGCGCAGCAGTCAGCCGACGACGAAGAAAGTAAAAGCAGTATGCCAGCGCAATTGACGCACGCACCCACTTGAATTCCCTTCTCCCTCTGCCTGCAATACATAGCAATGAGAATGCGATAAAAGTGAAAGCTAGAACTAAGAAGCAACATAAAAGCGACCATTACAGCAACAATAGCCATCATAACAACAACGTCAACAGCAAGTAGGGACCACGTTGTGTGCCACAGGAGCAGACAAAAATTGCCAACACACACACACACACATACATACATACATACATACGCAGACAGTGCACTCGGCACATGCGTGCGGGGAAGGCAGAAACAGATAAAATAAATTGTTGCTTAGCTTAATTTGCAGTTGCGTTTCGCACGTTCGTCCCACATTGCGGCACACACAGCTTAATCCTCTCGCATTTCGTCTTGTCTTTATTTTGCTATCTGCTCACCTTCTGCCGCGGTCCGTTAACGGTCGCAGTAATCCGGCACTGGGCGCGTATGCCATGAATGCGCGCCAGGACAACTGCAAGCGGCCACAATGAAAGCGATAAAGTGCTGCTCTACTATCGCCTTCACTCTGCACTGTTCGTTGTCCGTTGTGCTGGTATACTACTCGCATGACAACAACAACAACAATAATAACAACAACAACTATGGCAGCAACGGCAACAACTGCAGCGCGTAAAGTATGAAATTACAGTCGGTGAAGTGCGGAGAATACAAGAGTCGCATAGCGAATGCGGCAGGACAACGGGATGACAGGACAATACTTCTTCGCTTACTTTGAGAATGAATGTGGACTATTAGCAGCCATATTACACGCATACGCTGCCGCCAAATGGTAAGTCGCCAAAGGCGGCACCGAAAATGTGAAAACCCATTGACGAGCCAGGACGACAAGAGAGAAGAAAGAAGCTGGAGAAAAACGCTCAAAATAATGGAACACAATACAATGCGGGCGCACATAAGGTGGATAAAATCGAGTCGAAGGAGGAGACGGCGGGAGGGGGGCAGGAGACGGTACAGTAAGCGGATGAGAGAGGAGATAAACGACAGCAACAAATGTGCCGAACCAGAGACAAAGTCACTGAAATGAGCAGAGGAGAATGAATTTGATAGGGGGAGGGGGAAAGGAAAGATGAATGGCATTGTGTAGCAACAAATGCAGTGGAAGGACACTGATGAAACAGTGAAAAAGAACAATTGAAATAGTGGTAGAAAAGGAAGGTAAAAGGAAGGTAGGAAAACAGAGCGAACGGAGAGAGTTGAAGCTAAATAACACAGCACAACAAAAAACACTTTTTTTCTGTTGCATGGAGTTTTTCTACTGTTTCTGACTAATTTGGGTGCGCTGATTTCGAATCTATCCTCAGATTTTTTCTAGCAGCTCTATTTAATGAGATATAGGTACCGTGTCATTTTTTCAGTTTTTCCTCTACTTTTTCCATATTTTTGATCGTAATTTCTAAACCAAAAAACCCATTGACATGATTTTCACCTCATCGCATTAACAACACCGCACGGCTTCTTTTCCGATGCAACTTATTTTTATAAGTTTTAAAATGCCGCGGTAATTGGACCTCAAATTCGGAAAATATGGAATTTTAAGGCGTTTTCTTTGATGGTCAAAAACATACAAATTTTTTGTAAATCAATTAACGAGTTAGGTGTGTAATGAAAGCCGACACATCAAACATTACAACACAGCCAAATTATTTGGCGGAATACACATTCGCATCGAAATAATAGCAAAAATGTACCATAGCCATTTTCATCACTTTTCATACTTCTTCCTTAAAAAATTAGGAGCCTCAAAATATGCAACATTTTGAATTTTTTTTTGTTTCGAGCAATTCAAAATTTTTTTGTTTTTTGCTTGTATTTCAGACTATAAATGGGACATATAAAAGAGCATATTTTGAGGCACCTAATTTTTTAAGGAAAAAGTATGAAAAGTGATGAAAATGGCTATGGTACATTTTTGCTATTATTTCGATGCGAATGTGTATTCCGCCAAATAATTTGGCTGTGTTGTATTGCTTGATGTTTCTTCTTAAGATATTCATATACTTCGTAACTTGATTTATGAAACATCTGTACAATTTTCGCCATCAGAAAAAAGGCCTTGAAATTCAATATTTTGCTAATTTGAAACCTTATTACAACGCCAATTTAGAACGCTTAAAATTGATTAATGTCAGAAAAGATGGCGTGAGCCGAGGAAAATTCGAAAAAGTGACACGCCCATTTTTTGCGAAAACTAGAGCTGTTACATAAAAACAGAGTATGGTTTTGAAAACAGCGTGGAAAAACGATTCAGATTCATGTAAAAATCTCCATGCAACAGACATGCTGTTGTGCAGTGTAATTTATGAAAGAAATAAGAAATAGGAAATGTAGAGAAAATGGAGTCAGAAATAGTTAAGAAGATGAAAAGATGGATGGATAGATAGAGTAGACTTTGCTAGACTAACTAAGCAAAACAAAGACCAAACGAGAGAGTTGAAAGAATGCAAAGAAAAATTAAAAAGACGATATTGTAACGATGAAGCACTCTGTCGCTGTGCTATGCATGAATACTTTTACGAGCATACTTTTAGGCACGCACTTTAGAGTACGATATGTCAAGGATGGCTCGCGATGGTAATGGGATGTGCGAGAATGATCGAGAGAGAGTCCAACTGGAATATACGAGAACAATCGGCGCGATAATCAGACAAGTATAAAAGGCAGCCGCATACAGCGCAGGGTTCGAGTCTGATTTGAGGAAGCAAAGGAGAAACATGCAATAGTCCAATAAGTAAGTAGTAGCAAGTGTTTTTTTTTTTGTTTGTTTTCTGACGGAGGTGGAAAATCTTCGGAAGATGCCGGAACTCCAGTTCGTCGGCATGCCGGATGCCTACCGACTAAAAACCACCCCCACTATCTCCCCCTGCGGAACCGCCTTCCAGCATCTCTTCACAGGGGGGACATAGCCTTATCCTGGCTCTTTCACAACAAGACGTTCATAGGCACGTCTGCTCGATCTCGCGTTGCCTTGTCATGATTTCCGCTGCATACCGCGCTACTGCATCCCAGCAGGACCTGGACTCCACCATTTTTCCGACTAGCGTCTGCACTGTGGGCATACCGCCGATTTTATTCACTAGGCGGCGCCGTTGGCTAGTGTACCTTGCACAGTTAAAAACAATGTGTTCAGCGTCCTCGATTGACCCGCTACAGAGTCACAGAATGGGGTTTGCTCATACCCCCACCTATGTAGGTATGCCTTAAAGCAGCCATGGCCTGTCATTATCTGCGTGAGATAGTGGTCCACCACCCCATGCGCACGGTCCATCCACATGTGGAGGTCGCTTATTAAGGCGAACGTCCACCTTCCCTTGCGGGACTCGTTCCATCGCTGTTGCCACGTCTGCAGGGTCAGCTCCCGATACGTCTTCCTTTGCTGCGGAGCATCTTTCTCCTCGTATTTAGCGCGTGCCTCTTCCGCTAAGATGTCGATGGGGGTCATCCCCGCCACCACGCAGGCGGCGTCATACGACGTCGTTTGGAATGCGCAACTCACCCTGATTGCGCTGATGCGGTACACGGATTCTATGTGGCTCCGGTACGACTTGACCCTCATCGCCGGACCCCATATTTGTGACGCGTACAGCATTGTGGCGGCTGCTACTTTCATTAGCAACAGCCGTCTCGACTGTTTCGGACCGCCAATATTTGGCATAAGCCGCGATAGTGCGGCCACTGTCTTCGATGCATTGTTGCCAACGTACTTCAAGTGGTGTTTGAAGCTAAGCCTTGCATCTAACATGACTCCTAGTTAGGTACCTGATCGCCGGTTTGGAGTGCACGGTAAAGCCGCGAACCTGGATATGGGCTGTATCTACTGACTTCCTACTGAATATCAGGAGTGCCTCCGTCTTCTGTTCCGCGAGCTGCAGTCCAACCGAGGACAGCCAGTCCTGTACCAGTTTGACGGTGCTGTTGCAGGTCGCCTCGACGTCGCTAAGGAACTTTCCAGTGACTACCACTGCGATGAAAGATAAAAAAGTGTAAATTAGTAAATAAAGTGATTGCTGGTTTCTGACTGATGTGTGTTTTTATTTTTCAAGCACAATCCAGAGAGACGAAAGCCTAGAAAGAACTCATTTTCGTAACAATATGTTCAAATGCTTGGAAATGTTGAGAAGTCCATAGATATACCATAAATGGATGAAAGGGTAGAGTAGCGGTGTAAAAAAAAGAATCAACAACAAGCAAGACAGCAGGCTATGAAAAGAAGGAGCAAACCTGGAATGGCAAAGTGGCAGAAATCCTAAAGTCGGTGGAAAACATTTCAAGGAATCTGAGCTCGAAAATAGGCAATGAAGGAAAAGTTGACAAAAAATAAACTTTGAAAAACACAAAAGTCACAAAGTAAATGAGAACAATGGTGCAAGCGACAGCAATCACCTCCACCGTCCCAATCGGTCAAAATGCTTCCACAAATGCCAACTAAAAGCGTAGCCACGTTGCTGTGGTTTTACTGAAAGGTGGGGTGAAACGAGTTCGGTGAGCAGTGTGGCAACGTTGGTGCAATCTGTTTTTAGTTGGCCGTTACGTAGATTTAAAGATTAACGCTGGCGAAAACATTGAAGCGGCGATTTAATTTTCTCGGCATTGCCATTGTCAGTGCTGCTTTGTGCGCTCTACGGATATATTCTACACACACACACACATATATACTTATACGTGCACACATTTAGACATGTGTGTGTTGGTGTGTGTGTGAATTTCTATGTCATTGCATGGCTGTTGGGGCCGTAACAACAAGTTAATACGCTTTTAAATGTGTCTTTGGGCTTTTACTGCGCACAAAGCTGCGCGCTCTGGGCGTACGGTGCGGTCGCGAAAACGGAAATGGACGATGTATTGCAATTGCTCAGGTCCGCCAGTGCGCGTGTCCTTCCCCATCACGGACGACTAAAAGAAAAGCAAAGTTTTCTCATTTTATTACACAGCCTTGGGCGTATGTTTTAGTGTGTGTGTGTGTTTGTGTTTATTTTGACTACGCATGCAGACACACACACACACATGCACAAATATGTGCACACATACATGTGGAATTGTTTGTATTTTATTTGCTTGCGTTGGCGGTTAGATAAAAAGTAAGTTATGTGAGATAAGACGCGTTGTTAAGTGCGTTGTTGGCGTCTATTAAAAATGCGGCGAGCATCAGGCGAACGCAATAAGAAGACAACAAAGTCAAATTTGCTTGCATGCGGCATAAATTTGAATATCTAATGCCACGCAATGCTCTCGTTTCTTTCAACTTAAATACATATTGTGTGCGGAAATCTTGATTTTGCATGTCCTGAGTTCATGTGTGTTGGAAAATTTTTGGGCACAAAGAGCTTATTGCAGGATTTGCAAGTTCATTTCGCACATTCAGTGCTCGAGGAGTGAGTGGTGGATGGGGGTTGCTTTCAATCTGTAACACAATCTAAATGACACTTGTGGCAGCTGGCGTATGGGAATCAGACTGTTAAACACTTTATGTGTATAATATATTTTTTAAATAATTTCTCTATAATTTAAAGCTTACATATTTTTATAGAAATATTTATTAATTGATGTGTATTAAAACTTTCTTTGCAGGTAAAAATGCTTGAACCAGATTTATGGAAATTAATCTAAGTGAGCTTAGAAATGAGCTGAACATTTTATAGAGTTGTAAGTATTTTTATATTTTATATATATATTTTTTTTATTTTTTTTATATTTGGTGGGCCTCCAACTACCGCGTCAACAACACCTTTTTCGCCGCAGCATCATCCTTCATACGGGAAACATGACTAATGTTGATTCTCTGTGTTGACTTTTATAAACCACAACTACAGTAATTGGGTTTGTAATGACGTACTTAGTATTATCCAATACAGTGTTGCCACTTGAACAATTTTTTTCCAACCAAACTTCCGACCAAATCCAACCGACCAAATTAAAAATTTGCGTTATCTTTAAATTCATTTTTAAATTATTATACAATTTTATTTTTTTTTAATAAATTTGTTGTGCTAATGAAAAGATATTCATTCACATCACAAACCGGACCGAAATTCGTTTAAGCAGACCAGCGGACCAAAGTAAAAAAATCTGACCAACTTTGGTCCGAAAAGACCAAAAGCGGAAACTCTGATCCAATACAAAAGTAATCGAAGCATACCTTTAGGGTGACTTTTCAGAATGTTGAATACTAAAGCGTTCTGAATTTTTTTTGTTTTTGATTATAACATTTTGAAACTCTGAGAATTTTGGATTTAAAACTAACAGATAAACTATATCAACATATACAAAAAATTAAATACAAGTTATACAACAATTGGATGCAAATCGTATCGAAGAATATGCAGAGTGGCGCCAAAATTGTCACTCAATGTTCTTCGGCTCTAATTTGTTTATGAATGAATGTATGTATGTATGAGTGAATGAATGAATGTATGAATGAATGAATGAATGAGTGAGTGAATGAATTCATGAATGAATGAATAAATGAATGAATGAATTCATGAATGAATGCAGGAATGAATAAATGAATGAATGAATGCAGGAATGAATAAATGAATGAATGAATGAATGATAAATGAATGAATAAATGAATGAATGAATTAATAAATGAATGAATGCATGAATTAATGAATGAATGAATGTACGAATTAATGAATGAATGAATGCATGAATTAATGAATGAATGAATACATGAATGAATGAGTGAATGCATGAATGAATGAGTGAATGAATGAATAAATGAATGAATGAATGGATGAATAAATGAATGAATGAATGAATGAATGAATGATTGAATGAATGAATGAAAGAATAATTGAAGGAATGAATGAATGAATAAATGAATGAATGAATGAATGAATGAAAGAATGATTGAAAGAATGATTGAAAGAATGAATGAATGAATAAATGAATGAATAAATGAATGAATGAATGAATGAATAAATGATTGAATGAATGAATGACTGAATGAATGAATGAAACAATGAATGAATGAATGAGTGAGTGAGTGAATGAATGAATAAATGAATGAATGAATGACTGAATGAATGACTAAATGACTGAATGAACGAACGAGTGAATGAATAAATGAATGAAGGAAAGAATGAGTGAGTGAATGAATGAATGAGTGAGTGAATGAATGAATGAATGAATGAATGAAAGAATGAATGAATGAATGAATGAATGAGTGAATGAATGACTGAATGAATGACTGAATGAATGAATGAATGAATGAGTGAGTGAATGAATGAATAAATGAATGAAGGAATGAATGAATGAATGAATGAATGAGTGAATGAATGACTGAATGAATGACTGAATGACTGAATGAATGAATGAATGAGTGAATGACTGAGTGAGTGAATGAATGAATAAATGAATGAATGAATGAATGAATGAATGAATGACTGAATGATTGAATGAAAGATTGATTGAAAGAATGATTGAAAGAATGAATGAATGAACAAATGAATGAATGAATGAATGATTGAGTGAATGAATGACTGAATGAATGACTGAATGAATGAATGAATGAATGAGTGAGTGAATGAATGAATAAATGAATGAAGGAATGAATGAGTGAGTGAATGAATGAATGACTGAGTGAATGAATGAATGAATGAATGAAAGAATGAATGAATGAATGAATGAATGAATGAGTGAATGAATGACTGAATGAATGACTGAATGACTGAATGAATGAATGAATGAGTGAATGACTGAATGAATGAATGAATGAATGAGTGAGTGAATGAATGAATAAATGAATGAATGAATGAATGAATGACTGAATGAATGAATGATTGAATGAAAGATTGATTGAAAGAATGATTGAAAGAATGAATGAATGAACAAATGAATGAATGAATGAATGAATGAATGATTGAGTGAATGATTGAATGAATGAATGATTGATTGAATAAATGAATGAATGTCAAAGCAAAATATACTTTTGTCGCCATTTCTAAAAGTTATAGCATCTTCCGATAAGGTGATGACTTTTGCGCCACCCTGTATTTCTTATAGCGGCAATAAACTTCCATACTCAATGTCGTTGTTTCACCTACGAGTACACTGCCGAAAAGTCACTACTGTAACCTACATGTTGACGTTCTTTGTGCCTTGTTTCGAGGTCTGCAGCAGCTGCCAGAGTACGTAAAATAAAATCACACACACACACACACACGCTCACACATATGAGAAACCAAATGAAGCTAATGACAAAGTAAAACCCAGCAATGACAATGAGCGTTGTGTGCTGGGCAAATGCAGCTTTGTGATAACTCACAACAACAACAATTACACTACGAATCACAGCGTTGCTACAATTTAGTTGCAATAATGGATGCTGTGGCACGCTTGTTAAATGTGGCATGCAACAAATGAGCATCGAACGGCTGAGTTAGTTTAAGTAAACCGCAACACCAACACCAACAGCAACTAAAACAGCACCAACAACCACAACAACAACAACAAACACAAATATTTGTGACAGGTAATGTTTGTTCATTGGCCAATGTCGTTTCGACAATTGTGAGCTGGCCGTGTCGAGGCTAGAGTTGCCAGAATGGAATCGTGTGTGTGAATGTTTGTTGTTTTGCTGTACGTGTCAGAGTGAATGTTTGGCGATCTCGTTAGAAATCGTGCACTATAACTTTGCCGTAAATGTCACAGCTGAAATCGATTAAGTTAAAGCTTTGGCAAATTGCGCGTTCGTTGCGGCGCTTTCAATGGCAAATTCGCCATTGCAATTTCACTAACAGTGGCATTGTCTCGTTTTATTGATAATAGCAACGTATGTCACGTTCACGCAGACATATGCACAATGTTAACTACATTCCGCCTGCCGGTCGGAGCGGCACTGAAGGGCACTTTAGCTGAACGCAGTTAACCAACGTAAGTGCTTTGTTGCTTTGTTGCTGCGCCAGCGCCATTTGGCCGCTTTCGATGCGGGGAGTTTATTTGGTTTGGTTTGGTTTTATCGATGCTAGACGAGCAAACTGAAAAACGAACAAGCGGATAGTCAGCCAGCCAGTTGCAGAGACGCACGTACTGTCGCAGTCGAGCCGGGACGCAGTGACGGTCAGCCGGCATAGACAAACTCGTTATGAGCTCAACCAGAGTGAATACGATCGCCAACTGGGGGCATTGTCAGCGCAGCTTTCACTCTGGTCTCCCAATTTTTGTGCTTTCTTTGGTGCGATAGTAAAACTAATCTACGCCAACGTCACCGCTACATGTGTCGTACACGATTTCCGATCCGATTAGCATATCAATATGCAAAAAGGGACTCAAGCACGCGACTCTGCCTCTGCCTGGATGGGTCTGGCACTGAACTGTGCGTGTGTGTGTGTGTGTGTGTTTGTGGGGACTCAAATACGCTGTCACTTGCGACACATCGTTATGCGGTTATTGAACACACACACACACACACACCGTTCCACCCGCATAGCCACATCGTTACCTAGTCGTGCGCTACCAGTTGACAGCACATAGCGTCGCACAGTGTCGCGAGTGTGGCCAAAAATGGTAAAAATCAATGTTACAAAATGATAAAAATAAAAATTAATTTATTAATTATTTTAATATTATTAATTTAATTAAAATTAAAATTAATATGACAATCGACAGATAATATCTCAACTAAGAAAAATCCGTTATCCGATCTTCAATATCCTACTCCGTTCCATTTTTATGTAGCTTCAAAGTTGATGTTAAAAAAATACGCAATCGTTCCAAGTTTGTGGGTAATTCTTTTTGCTGAATGAAAAATCAAATAAAAATATAATTTATGTACTAATATAGTCACGTTATATATTAAATAAAACTTTGGAATTTTTCCTGTATGACAGTACTATTTTTTGGTTTGTGCTTTGAAATAACTGTGAAATCCCGTTACATTGAAAAATTACGTTTTTCGGTTTGCTTCCAACAAAGAACCAAAAGTTTGGTGGAAAAAAGTTTAAAAAACGTCAAAAAACGCTTTTTTAGTTCCAACCCTAAATTAGTATGTATTAACATAATCCGGAGTAATTTTTTGTCTTTAAGTGCCTATTTGGTTGTTATTCCCATTTTTCTAGTGACGCCTCCACTAAAAATAATTGATTTCTTCGAAGTGTGGCGTAAAGCTGAATCCAGAAAACGTTGACCGCTTAAACTTGATTTTCTTATAAATTAACTTAAAGATAAGACGGGCGTTGATGTTAATCATGAACAAAAGGAAAGTTTGCGTCCCTACGTAAACATTTACAGTCAAAAATAGTGATTTTTTCGAATTATTGCTTCCGACGTTCAATAAAAGTAGCGGCAAAGCAGCTGCTGAAATGATGAGCTGTATACAGAACAAGGTTGGCACATTGTTCGTATCATCAAAAGTAGGCAGAATGCCACGCCCACTTTAAAAATCTAAACATTTATACCAAAATATGGTATCACAAGCTGAAAAAATTAAACATGAATTCATAAAGGAAAAGTTTTGGCCACTTTACATATATGCTCCAGCTGCCGCGCCCACTTTAAGATTTTAGAAAGCTTACCAATCAAAATTACATCGTGGAACGAGTATCGAAAACAGCCTTCTAAAAATAAGATTTAGTTGTAGTAAAATACGAATATTTTTTAAAGTGGGCGTGGCAGACCGCCTATTTTTAATGTGAACTTTTATGTCATTATTTTAAGCTCAAATACAAAATTTCATAATTCTATCACTAATATTAAGAAAGTTATTTCAATATTACAGTTCCTTTCGTATGAGAGGTGGGCGTGGCAGTTGTCCAATTCTAATGATTTTTTGTAAATTTCTTAATTTCCACCATGAAAACCATCTCACCAAATTTCATCGAAATAGGACAACGCTAAGTATTTTTGGCCACGGCTTATATGGGATCGCGACACTGTGCGTCGGCGTATGGTCTCTCTTACTTATGGCACACACACACACACACACACACATGTAACCATCTAAACTCCAGCTACACCATTGCTTTGCTCGATTCGCACGTTCATTGTTGGCGTTGGCGGTGGCTGTTATTGGTGGCTAACGCTGGCGTTACGGTAATGGAAAGTGTGTTGTAATGCAATGAGCGGCAGCGTTGATGTTGGCTTCAACACACTTTGCCTGCACATGGCGCCGGCATGCTGCGGTGTGTTGCTATTTTTTTAAGGCGTAGTTGTACAAGTTTCGCTGTCAACTTAACAAACATTGCGGCGACAACTTACGCACTGAAGTGCTTTGTCGGTGATGCCTTCTCTATACTTTGGTATACAAAAACACTTTGATACAAAAAAAAAAACCGCATGTGGTTCGTTAGGTAGATTTGGCTGCCACCCGTTCGGAGAATAGACTTGAACGCCTTTAGGCCACTGAGCACTTTGTCACTATTCGAACATTTTCTGTACAGTTTCATGGTTTAGTTTCAGTGACGCTTGCAACGCCCACAACAGTTAATCAGATAATGGGTTATCCGTAACTGTACTTTGCATTTAAACGAAGGGTTAAAGTGGAGGTGGTTTTAGTTGCTAAAAATTCACAGTTGCCAGCATTTCCTATCGAAGATTCCCATAAGTGCTGCATGTAGGAATTCTTGAAATTAAAAAAAAAGAACGGTTTATTGTTTAGGTTACGTAAGATTACGAAAAACTAAATATCGGACAATTTTTTTTGACCCCAAATTTGAATTCTCCGACCTCATTTAACGCTAAAAAAGAATGTTTCATCCGAATATTGACAAAAAAAATATCTCTGTGCCTATATGGGTTAAAAAAAACAAGAAATTTTTTTTGTTTAGGTTAGTTAAGATTGTGTTAAAATAGTTGTCAGTGTATCTACATAATGTTGCAGAGAGGAAAACTTAGGTCTCTCTTAAGCCCATTACAGCAAATTAGCGTTGTTATTGTTAAGGTCATCCAAGTCATTTGATTGGACAAATCTATAGCTTCCAACTATGTCTGAAGAGGGCTGATCAGTGCGAGAAAATCTCTTTTTTGTCATTGTAGCGAAGAATTCTATCACTTAAGAATTTTTTATGTTGATGTCCCGGGGTGCACGACTCAAGCTCACCCTTCCTCAGATCTTACAGAGATAACGAAAGTAAAATTATGCGACCTCTCAATTTTATCCCGGAAAGTGAATGGTTTAACAAAGACAAAACCTTGAGGCAGTCATAGAGGGCACTCACAATATGCAATGATGCCTCAGAATAAATTTACGGATCTTTCGTACACGCCCTCTGAATCTAACACTCATCTAAAATTACAATTATATTCGAAATGGGGAGGTTAATGGGGTTTCGACAGTATATTTGGATTTTTGCGTTGTAGAAACCCAAAAGTTGATAACCACACAACTCCGATCATATGGTGGTGAATTTCTGAACTTTTAGTAATTTTGTATTTTTTGTACTCCAGAATATTGCTGATCGCTGAATAAATCATTCAAAACGGATCAGTAGTTTCCGAGATAAGATGTTTCATCGCTTACTTAACTAATACATTTACAAGTTGGAAGCCAATTCCCTCAAAAATGCCCAGTTTTGTATGGCAGCACCCTTAAGACTTGGAGATAGCGGGTAGGTATGTTTGGAAGAAACATTTGGAAAGGAAAATAAATGGGTGTCGGTCTTACATTTGACACATCTGGTGCCAACCGGGGAGCAGTTGGAGTCTATTTTATGAAAACGATAATTTCGTATGGGGGCCCCATTAAGAGTTGGAGATAAGGTGTAAATATGTTTGAAAGAAATGTTCAGTAAAAAAAACTAGTGGGGGTCAGTCATAGATTTTAACCCTCTAAGAGCAACTTGTGAGCAGCTGTGAAAAAATCTGTCGAAGTTTCCAGCTTTTTTGTGAACTTTGGCCAAGATGCGACGTCACTTAACCCCATTCTAGCCCCAAAAATTATTTGGCTCATGCACTTTTTCACCAAACTGCATAAAATGAAAGATTCTTCAGCATCGAGAATCCATTATTAAGAATTCCCATACAACTCTAAATCATGTAATCTATAGTTGAACACCATAGTTGAATACTGGTAATGTTATAAGGTGGCAACACCGGATAAATTGATTCATGTGAGTCACCCGGTTGGCTGATCGAGGATTTCGCAACTAGGTGACGATTGCCTCCTTCTTGAACCAACCGGCGAACGAGCAATACGCAACGAAGGAAAAAAATCTAAAAGCATCGAGAGCCGGAGTTGCCAAACCAATAAAGAAGTATTGTTTAAAACATATAATTTTTTGTCTTTGCCAGTGGCGCACACAACGGGGAAGGGGTTTGGCGGTTTAAATCCCCAAATACAAAAATTGCTGGCACAAAATATGGTTTCAAATGGTATTGAGCTCAGAAGTTGTACGTAAAACTCGCCAAAATGAAATCCTGTGTACGCCACGGGTCTTGGCTGACTGATTTATAATCAAATGACTGATTAAAGCATAAAATTTGAATTTGAATAAAGAATTTTTCAAAATTCGAGGTCTAAAGGGACAAAAAAGAATTAAGGTTTTATGTAGAGAAACATGATTTAGTGGGTTTATTGATAGATATCAAATTGAAAAATATTTGGACAAATATTTTTCATTTTAGTTTTCAAAATCTGACGGCGTCAACAAAGGGTTTAACACTTAATGGTTCAGGTATACTAACTGCAGACTCCAGAAGTTCTCTAAATCGAAAATAATAATTTTTTTAATTTAATTTTAATTTGAGAAACTCGATTTAACACTAGAATGCCCGATAATCTGACCTACCTAAAATGCCCATATGTAGTCATTTTGACTACAATATTCTTTACTGACTTTTTAATTATATTGGTTTTTAAGTAGCAAATATAAATAATTGTACACGAGATTAAAAAAAAATAAGTACTTAATTTTTATTTTTTTTTGTTTTACAAAGAAAATTCATTTAAATATAATGGCGTACTTTACACATAAATGGGATAAAATGGAATCAAATTTGGAATTTGGACTTTCTGAATGAATTTTGTGAGTGAATTTTGGATTGAAAAATTTATGAATTGTCACATTTTTTTTAAATGTTTGCAATTATTTGAAATTTTCATATTTCGCAATTGAAGATGCATATTTGTCTATTTATCAGTAAGATTTGCTGAAAATTTTATATAGGTAGCCAAAATGACTCCTTTTGGGCATTTAAGGTAAATTTTGCAAAATTGGGTTAACACATTTTTTTACAATATTTTTAATTTATTTATTCCATTTAGCTTTAAAAATTAATAAAAGTCACGTAAGATATTTTTTAGAAAGCGATGCAATAAAAGTTATCATATTTACAATAAAAGACCTCAATGTAGTCAAAATGACTACCTTGGGCATTCTAGTGTTAACGAGTGAATAACACTGACCAACAGCATTATGCCGTTTCTGTTTTTAACATCGGTTCTTTGTAAGATTACAGGTCACTGATTTCAAATCCGTAAATCGCTTTCACAACTTTTTTTGAGTTTTTGCCAAAAATGTGCGCGTCACTTTAGCAGATTTCCCTTGACTTTTTACATTAAATCGATTACATTTTGTAAAGCAATGAACTTACCTGACATTAGAAAAAGCTTAAAATTTTCTAAGCTTTACTTACTTTAAAATTTTTTAATACCTCAATGAAATGATGAAATTCTTGCATGAGAAGCCGCAGGTAAATGCCAGTTTAATATATTTTTTGTTGTAAAATTCTGTTCCGAGAAAGCATTGTCTACATTTTCTTAATTTTCTTAATTCCCAATTCACACACGTTTTTCGTTTTAGCGCCAACTGTAATTTGATATGTTTGGCTGAGGTTGTTGTGTGACTTTTTGTCATTTCAACATGCAATGTGCCGCAATAGGAGCGTCAAACTGTTGCTACAATATTCCTTCACACACACACACGCACACAATTGCACATAGTTACGCTCAAATATGTCGGCGTCGGTCTGTGTGTCTTTCTTTGTCTTTGTCTTCGTCGTCGTCGTCGTCTTCGTCATGTCGTGTAAGTGTTTGCAAACTACTTAATGGCGTGTAAATGTATTACCGGCTCTTTGCCAAATACCGCCACCCGGCGCCCCGCCCCGCCCCGCCATGTCGCTGAACGCTTTTAACCACAGCTTCGACATTCTCAGCTGCCTCGTGTGTCTGGCAGTCTGGCATGTCGTGGCTTCACTTCTGCCGTTTGCTCCATGCACAACCACTTTGTCTTCATTTCGCGACTAGCAACCGACCACTTCCTCACTCAGCCTTTCGATTGTGCTTTTGTTTGTTTGACTGTTGATGTTTGGCGTTGTTCTGTCGGCTGTCGCTGTTGTTAGAGTCAGGAAAAAATTAATTTTATGAAATTGATGCGCGCGCGTGTGTGTGTGTGTGTGTGTGCGATGCTCGGTTTCATATTAAATTGTCCGCATGTGCGGGCGCGTCTCGATGCCGCTAGTGGGCGTCGCTGGGAATGGGTCATTACGCGCCGCATGCTCGCTTAACGGCGCACTTTCGCGCACTACACGCCCGCACGCGGCGCATGAATATTCCGTCGGTTCGCGCGCGCTCGCTCATTCTTTGGTTTGGTGTGGCTGGAATTAATTTGCATATTTTGCTATTCATTCATTACACACACGCACGCAGGCCGCACACGCACGCACACAACACTCATAACGGCGCGCAAAATGAAGATATTGAACGTAAGCCATGAGGAACACCAACACCGGGGCCGTGAGATGGGACGGCGCTGTGGCGGGTTGACGGGTTGCGGCGCGGCTCGAGAGTGTATTTAGCGCGGCAACTTATGCGCACTAAACTGATATTGGTTGCAAAATTGCACAGACAATTTCCCCTTCGGCTTGGAGGATTTTAGTTGAAGTCATATCGATGACTTTTTGTGAAATTTACCACAAAAAAGAAAATGTATGTAATATGTTTTGCGACATGTCTATGATTACTGTTTTATGTTTATTTAATTCAATTGTTTTATATGAAATGAGTGCACATCTTTTAACAGATTTGATAATAAAAAAAAATAGTTTCAATACAGTTTGAAATCCACATTTTTAAGCAAAAACATTGAGGAATTAAACTTCGTCGTTTATCAAAATTTTTTATATTAACAAAATTTTGTTAGACTGATGTGGCAAAATCAGTGCAAAATTAAATATTTTAAACCATGATTTGATTTGAAAATATTTAGAAATCGAATTAATGAAATCCACATTTTACTACTGGGGTTATATACGTTTTCATGAGTCAAAAAATCGAAAACAATTTTATGATTTATTTCGAACAAACATACTTTCAAGAGTTTATGTTCAAAATTTCAAGTCAATCCGAGCAGTAGATCGTAAGTAGCAACTCGATTTGTAGCGCGCTATCTGCCTTGCGATAGGCAGAATGAAGTGCACTCAAAACTTTAAACGTGATTTTCTCCTAATGATGTTTTTTGAAAAATGCCTTTGCGGTGACCACGATATCTCAAAAACTACTTGACCAATTCATCTAATTTTTTGTATTCTTTTCCTAGTTACAATACGGAGTACTTGAACGATAATTTTTTCATTTGCAGTATTTGTCTTAACTAATAATTTTTTTAAATACATTTTCGAGACTCAAAAAATCCCCTTTTTTGCATTATGGTTTCCGTATGAAAAAAAGTTTTTTTTTCAAAATTTTTCGTTCAAGTACTCGGCGCTGTAGTAAACAACTGTAAATTTTTTGTCTTTTTGATTACAGTTGAGTTGTTGGCATTCAAACGTGGTCACCGCCAGACTCTGCAGAAAAAACGCGCATCAGGACAAGAGCTACAAGTTTTACAATTTTCAATATTTTTTCATATTCGACCACTCTTTTTTTTCGTAAGAATATGTACTATGTATACCTGTTATGCGAGTTTCTAATAAATTATTTCAAATAGCCCAAAAAAATCACAAATATGCCCTAAGTTTCCTGTACCAAAACGTATATAACAACCTTAAAGAAGCATGGAAAGGCCTTTGGTAAATTGGTAATTTTTATAAATAAAATATATATTTTTTGATATATATATTTCAATATTTTCCTATGATTTCATTAAAAAATATTTTGAAAATAAATGAAAGAAATCCACATCTTAAAGCAAGAACTAAGTTTGTCTTTTATCAAAATGTTTTATTCAGAGACCTAAAATAATTATTACACAGTGCAACACTAAAAAAAGGGACAAGGTCAAACATGTCTCATTCGATAGAGGACCTCAGTAGATGAAAACGTGTCAAAGGATTTTTTCCGGGATGTTCGAGTTTTTTTTCAAATGCAGTTTAAATATGGTGGCTTAGTGCCCCTTACTGAAACATTTAAAACATCATATCTTTTGATTCAAATGTCAGAAAGGAATAATTTTTACGTCAAATGAAAGCTAATGACATGAGGTCGAAGAAAAAATATCCTTTTTTTGAAAAATTGTATGAAAAAGGACATAAAGGACATCAACTAAATGTTTATCCTTGAATATCCTAGAAACCATGCGAGAGCCGGAGGTGCCAAACCAATAAAAAAGTATTGTTTAAAACCAGAGACCTAAAATAATTATTATCCATATTTTTGGGAATAAAACAATTACCCTATAATTATATTTCTATAATTATTGCTTTATAATAATTATTCGCAATACGACATTTTTTACGTCGCCTATAACTATTATCATGTAATAAATATTTTTGAGTTGCATAAAAACTCTTATAAGTCACAAGTATATTTTTCGTTGTCGATAATTATTATTTTGGGATTTTTGTTTTTAACATTGCTTCATAACTTTTATTTATAATTTTTTTAATTTACGTTACCGATAACTATTATTTTGAGAAATTTTTTTCTTTCAAATAAAAGTTATCGGTAACGTAAATTAAAAAATATCATAAATAAAAGTTATGAAGCAACGTAAAAAAAATTTTCTCAAAATAATAGTTATCGGTAACGTAAATAAAAAAGTCATAAATAAAAGTTATGATGCAAGTAAGCAAAAAAAATTCCAAAAGAATAATTATCCAGAATGAAAAAAATATTTATTTCTCATAACAGTTATTATGCAACGTAAAAATTAATTGTTGCAAATAATAATTATAATTAACAAATAAAATTCATGTTGCATTGTAATAGTTACATTGCAATTATTTTCTTAAAAAAATTATAATAGTTAAGTCCCTGGTTTTATTTAATTCAGGGACCGGAAATAACAGTTATTTACGAAAACTATATTTGAAAAAATTACTATGAAGAAAATGTCATACAAGTAAATTAAATATACCAATACATTTCCTTTCGCACGGAGAATCAAACTTGGTAATACAATTTTTTTTTTTAATTTTTATGGAAAAGTTAAAAAATAAGAATTATTTATTATTTATATTTAAAAAATCTTATAATAATAATTATTTTTGATTTTTTCCATGTTAGTCGAAAAATAACAGTTTTTTTCGATTTTATAAATAAAAGTCACTGAATGATTTTTATTGATGATTTAAAAAATAAAAGTCAGTGACTGATTTTTATTCATGACTTTTATAAATAAAAGTCACTGAATCATTTTTATTGATGACTTAAAAAATAAAAATCACTGACTGATTTTTATTGATGACCTTTTTAAATAAAAGTCACCAATAATTGTTATCATAGGACAACTAGAATAAAAATCGAAAAAAACTATTATTTGTAGACTAATAAGAAAAAAATTTAAATAATTGTTATTATTGGATTTTTAAATAAAAAATAACTGTTATTTGGTGAGTCATAAAATAAAAGTAAAAAAATAACTCTTAAACGTTGATTTTTATAGTAAAACTTATAACTGTTACGGTCCCTGATTTAATCAAACTTTTGTTGGACTGCATAGTGATTCGTCTCCATACAAACGCGGGATAAAATTAGAAGGAGTGGTCTGTTTTTAATAAAGCTTTGTATACTAGTTAATCATGGTCTGCTGAATTGAAATCTTAATTTTGTAAATCTTTTAAAATTTTGTAATTTGACAATGCTTGAGACTTAAATTTGCAATTTTCGTCATTTTTGAAAAGCTATAGCTACAAGTTTGTTGGCTAAATTTTTCAGATTTTACATTTAATCAGTTACGTCATCATTGATAATTGCAACGAGTAACAGAAGTTGTATTAGGACCCTTTAGTTTTGCAACAAAAACGATAATAATAGATGCATGTTTTGCATTTGCGCAGCTTCAGGAATAAATAAAATAGATTTTGCATTTCAAATTGAATTATTTTCTGAGATCGCAAGATATCGGAGGATGTGTTTACGTTGTTCGATAAAGAAAGAATAATTCTTAAAATAAAAAAATCTAGGAACATACTTTCACATATTTTTTAGACATTTTTCTATAAGTTTTGCTAATTTTCAGGTTTTTAAAATTTACAAATATTTCAAAGTGAAGTAGAAGTTTCGGCTTTGCAAATTTTGAGAAAACATTAAAAGCGAAAATGGACACTTCAGTTTTAAATCTATATTGAAAGTTTAATCAATAAACATGTGTTTAAATTTTTTTTGAGAAAAAGTTTCGACTTTTCGAGCAGCTTTTACACATACGCTAATTAATTTTTTGCACATATTTCTGGGGTTTTTAGTTGAAGTTTTACCTTTCAAATGACCTAAAAAACGTTGGATTCTAAGACTATAATTTTTTGGAATTTTGTCTGTGGAATAAATTACTGTGAACTTATTCGATAGCATTCTGCAAAATGTTACCTCATGATTTCATTTCATGAAAATATTTTAAAAATGAATGAATGAAAACGACATTCTTTAACATCAAAGAACGATCGACGAATTTTTGGAGTTAAGTTTGTCTTTTAACACTAGAATGCCCAAGGTAGTCATTTTGACTACATTGAGGTCTTTTATTGTAAATAACTTTTATTGCATCGCTTTCTAAAAAAATATCTTACGTGACTTTTACTAATTTTTAAAGCTAAATGGAATAAATAAATTAAAAATACTGTAAAAAAAATGTTTACTCCAATTTTGCAACATTTACCTTAAATGCCCTCATTTTGACTACCTATATTAAATTTTGAGCAAATCTTACTGATAAATAGACAAATATGCATCTTCAATGGTGAAATATAAAAATTTCATATATTTGCAAATATTTAAAAAAAAATATTATAGTAGGTTGTGACAATTCCCAAGTTCTTCAATCCAAAATTCACTCACAAAATTCTTTCACAAATTCAAAATTTAATTCCATTTTATCACATTTATGTGTAAAGTACGATATTTTATTTAAATGAATTTACTTTGTAAGCCATAAAAAATAAAAATGAAATACTTATTTTAATTTAATCTTATTTATCTTATTTATATTTGTTACTTAAAAACCAATAAAATTAAAAAAAACAACAATAAACAATATTGTAGTCAAAATGACTACATATAGGTATTTTAGGTAGGTTAGATTTTCGGGCATTCTAGTGTTAATGAAATGATTTATTTTCACCAACTTTCATTGAACTGATGTGACAATTTCCTGCAAAATTTTAGCAAATCAACTAAACATCCAAGTCCATGATTTCATTTGAAAATGTCCTAAATTAGAATTTATTTTTCTTGTTGCCTTGCTTTCAAGTATAGATTCGACTGTCGCTCCTCTATGGAAAACATGAACACAGACTTTGATTCGGCTGTCGCTCTTCTATTGAAAACATGAACACTGACATTGATTGTCCATTCAGTTTATCCCACCGAAAGCAAGTTATCACTCTCACGAGATTATTGAATCTTAAATCGGTTCGAGCTCTGGCCAAGTGGCAATTTTGAGGCACTGATCCACAGCTGGTTCAAACTGCCAACTTCGAATGAGTTTTCCAGAGTCCTGTGGCGCTTCAATTAGCAGCATTCGTTTTGTCGATGTCCTTGCAGTTGCGCAACTGACATTAATCTGCAATGGCAAATCCAGTGTTCACCCCCCAAGTGTGCAGCAGTGAGCAGAAAAATTCAATTTGGCTGTAAGACTCAAATGTGTTGCAATGATAGGCAATAATTTCACCTGAAATTGTGAGGACAGTCACTTGGCCGCAGCGACATTAGGCGTTTGCATTGCAGCAGACAGTACCGCAAGACCGCAGCACCACACACACACACACACACACACATACATACACACAACAATTTCGCTACAAACGAAAATTGACAGAACACAAGGACGAAGTTGCAAGTTTTCAACTTTTCCTCTGTACTTTTTTATTGTTGTTTTGCTGCTTGTTGCACGTTTAGCAACATTCGGTATGTTGAAATGGAAAAGAGCGAGAGAGAGAAAATAAAATCGCCATTAAATTGGGAATTTAACACACTGGCCCCAAAAGTGGCACATAAACAATGGACACACACACACACACATAGCCGCAGACACATCGGACAACAAATGATGTGCAAAAGCACCAAAGGATGCACCAAAAAACATTGTGGCCAGAGTGAAATTTTGTCTCTTATTTTGTTGTTGTTGTTGGCGCTGACGCTCTATTTAGTGTTTCGTTTCGTCGTTGTTGCTATTTTCGTTGAAGCGAAAATAGCAGCAAATCAGAGCGAGCTGAACTATCGATAACAAAGCGAAAATTTACGATGAACAAATATTGCAATTGCGATTGACGACTGGCGGGCGAGGGTGCAGTGAACATCGTCGCTGTTCTTGCTGACGGTCTCAGGACAGGCAGTGGACTAAGCCAGGGACTTGAATGCGGACTCAAAGTCGTTGCAGCTTGTCAGTGGCAAAGCCAAGTTGCACGTTGCCGCTGTGTGCGGTGTGCAGGTGTGTTGTTGTTGCTGTAATATTGTTGCGCATTTTGTGTGCTCATCCGCAGACGATGCCGGCTTCCGTGCCACTGCACAAACGGCGCATAGCTGCTCATGTGGTGCAATTCGACGTGAGGGGAAGAAGGGCCGTGGGAAAAGCAAAAAGAATTCGAACAGCGGCAGCAGCTGAAGTGAAAAATGTTGCAAGCCATTCGACCAATGCGGACAACACACACAATAGCATACGCGGACGGCAACAATAACAACAACAACAACTATAAAAACATTTAAAAAAAACAGGAAGGTGATATACACCCAATAGACTAGATGCCGCTGTGGAGCATATTGACAATAAATTTCCAACGGCAAAGGCGTGTACAGCAAAACAAGGAAAATAAAAAAAACAAAAATTAAGAAACTGCTGACAAAATGTTGCTTGGTTAAGACTGAATTTTAAATAAGAAAGTAGCTAAGGTGTATGAAATTGCTTGAAAAATCGAATTGAACCCCATGTGTAGCAAAGAGATCTGATGTGGTTTAGTGGTTAGTGCATTCAATTGCAAGTCCAAGGGTCGGGATTCAAATGTAATCAAAGCCAAACTTAGGAAAACCAAATTTTCTGACAGCCATTGTTCTCCTAACAGAAAATGATTAAACTGTGAGATGAAAAAAATGCACTGAAAACTTAATCAGCCACTCATGGCTTCGGTAATTCAAATTTAGTTACAACCAAAATTGGAAAAACAAAATTTTCTGAGGGTCATTGTTCGATTAGTAGGAAATAACACTACTCGACAAAAAACAAACTCCTAAAAACAAAAGTATTTTTTAGACTAATCTTTGGCTGCTGAACACGAAACTGAAAATCAAAAAATTTTCTTAAGAAGCGTTTTCGAAAAATCTTCGAAAAACACGTTTTTCCCCTCTTATTTCAGTTTTGAGCACATTTCTCGTAAACCAACCATCCGACTAACACAAGTGGCCCATCGTTCAGAAGGCAATTAACTAACCTTTCCAACGATATATCGATTGTTCAAATCAGATGAGATTTGGGAAGTTACTGACGATGAAAGTTGTAAAAAAGTGAATTTTTCGACCAATTTCAAAAATCATAAATTTTCGAATACTTTTCTTATAGATAAAATAAATTATCTTCTCTGGTTTTAAAATTTTGGATGAAAGATATATTATTTGTGCAAATATTAAGCCTAACATCCATTGAATCGAAGGAAAAATGACAAAGTTATAAAGCACGGAGTGAAAACACCAACTTTTCATTTATTACACCGTGCGAACAAATTTTTTTATTTTTCCGAGACCCATCCAAATGTTGATATAGACGTGAAACTAGAGGTCATTTATAGTATCATATCAGTTGTTCAGTTTCTGACCCAAAAACCTTCTTAAAGGACTTTAAAATTTTAAGGACATACACATTTCAAATATTTTTTTAAATATATGCGGTTGTGCAATGATGAAGATATGGGTATCAAATGAAAGAGGAAAATTGTCTCCTTTTAACTTTTTTTAAATTTTTAACTTTCAGGACCAAAATATGTCAGGTATGGAAAACATAAATGTTTTGGATCTCAGTCTGTAGATTCATACATCTAAATTTTTTTCTATTTCAAAGTTCTGAAAGTTCAGTTTTAGGAGCATTTTTCGTGTCGAGTAGTGTAATCAAACTGTGGATGAAGAAAACTGACTGAAGGCTTAACCATCAACTCGTGGTATAGCCCATGGCTTTTTCTATATAATTTTACTGAATCCAGAATCAGCTAGAATCAGTTAGAATCGATACCAAAAGTAGTAAATAAATATTCATTTAGCCAAAAAAATCGCCACTGCCCACTAACTACTGAGGGTAATTCACTTCTTATGAAGAAGCCCAAAATTAGATCGAATCCCTAATCACTTCATAGCACGAGGAATTTGTTCAACGCGCATCCCATAAGCTGCCTTAGAGATGGGGAAAAAGTCACAGCTAGCGATGGACAATACTTTGAATAAAGTACATTGTACCAATTTCTCTGAATATTGAAAAACTTGTTTGTACCACCAATAACACCGTGCGACAAAAATTTAAAAAAATTTTCACACCGGAAAAATCCATACGGGCGTGAAACTAGAGACCAAACATAGTAATACTGCGTACTCAGTTTTTTATTTCTACATCCTTTGTCCTTTTAAAAGGACTTCAAAATTTTGAAGGGGATAAAAATTAAAAAAAATATGAAAAATACTTAACCTCGTTCGAATATGGCGATATGTATATCAAAGGAAAGAGGAAAGGCTCAAGAATTTAAATAAAACTGACTTTTTATCTATTTGTAAAAAAAGGATATGAAAAAGGTCCTTTATATCCTTGAAAATGTATATCGAATTTTCTTGAAAAGTAAGTATGTTAAAACCCCAAATCTCCGTGATCACTTGTCCAAATTTCATCATTCTCGCTTCATTGATTTTGTATCTTTTTGTTATTTAACCCATTAGCGCTCAAAAAGTCTAAAATTTTTGTACAACTTTGCGATTGTACCAAGCGATGAAATCGGCGTTACGGATAGTGAAAATAGTCATTCTATATGTTTTCGGGTCCGCTCTACGTGATTATGCCATTAGATTTTCATTTTGGTCACAAGGAAATCCAATATGGCGGTGTTTTCGGAAAAAAATGCAAAAATTTCGACCAGTTTTTTTTTTCAAATCAATATTTCGTACCGAAATAGATTTTTGGTTGGGGTATAAATATGCACAAAAGTGCACAAACATGTTGAACTTTCAGAAAATACCCAAGTTGCCCCATGGGAATTCATTTAACAACCTCAAAATGGCGGAAAAATGAAAATGGCGGAAAATTTGTTCACAATCATTCATGAATTTTTTTTTGGAAAACGACGCACTATAACGAAAAATGTTCAGGAACAAAAAGTGTTTAGAATTTGACAGAGAATACGTCTAAATTTTTTGAAAAAGTTTTGATCAACTTTTGAAATTTTGCAAATTGTCAATTCTTAACAAATTGCAAAAATTTTCAAAAAGAATGCATTTAACAGAATAATTGTTAGCCAGAAATGCTTAGAATCTATCTAAGAACATCTATGAATTTTTTTCAGAATTTTTTGAGAAATTTTTTGGGTTTTTGCAAAACTAAAAATAATAAACTGAAAATAATAAAGAAATTGCTTGGTTGTTTATTTTAATGTATATTAACTTTAGATTTGCTATTTTTACTGCACTTTTTTGAGCATTTTATTGTTGTTTCTGTGCTTGTGATACCACCGTATCTCTTGTCTGGCAGAATGCCGAGTTCTAAAGGAAATACATTTTGTTTTTTTTTTGTTTTGAACCAGAAGTCGAAATGTGTTTTAGTGGAAGTTCTAACAAATGTATTTTTCGTGTTTCATTTTAATGAATTTGGCGGCATTTGGGTGAAATATTCTGTTCGAGCCAATATGTAATTTGAAAAATCCTTTCGAAATGCTTAAAAAAAAAAATTAGCTATAAGACTTGTGCGATGAAAAAAATGGTATCAATATTTTTTAGTCAGTCAAACGGCCTTTGAAAAAATTTAAATTGCCTGATATGTATATTTGACCGAAAAAATAAAAGTCACAAAATAACTGTTGACCGATAAAATAAAAGTAAAAAGTAACAGTTATTTTTGACTGAAATGATAAGTGGCACAAAATAACTTTTATTTTTGTCGGGAAAAATAAAAGTTAAAAGATAACAGTTAAAATCTGACTTTTTGATGAAAACCATAACCGCTACGGTCCCTGAAAAAAACTAAAACCTCATAACTGGTTTTGGCAAATTGCTCAAAGAATTGAATGCATAAACATTATCAAATTTTTTTCCCAACTCTTTTCATCACCTTTGACTGAGATTGAATTGTTGTACCAGTACTTTCAGTAAATTGTGTTCCTTCGCTCTTTTGGTTTCGACAATTCATTCGTTGACATAATCTTAATCTCAAGTCACATTAAATTTGCCAGTTAAGATCATGGAAAACGTCTGTCCACAACAATTTGTTGCTCGTAGTTTTCTCCTTTTTCCCATCGCGCTCGAGTCCTTGTGGCCATTTGCAGAGGCTGTCCAATTTATTATTCGATTGTTTGTATTATTTGTGTTTTTGCCTCTTACAGCTTTACATATAGTATTTGCCCATTTCAGCCATCTTACTTATTTGTGTTATATTTCACTCTTGCGCTCTCTCTTTCATTCTCGCGCCACACTTGGAGATTTGTGTGGCTTTGTTGATATCTGGTGTGACCAAAGCAATTTCCAGCGAAATCATATCGGATGCTACTGCTTTGTGCCTCCAGCTCGCCATTGTTTCTTTGGTAATCTTAAAATTAGGCAGCTGACTTACAGCCAGCACCCCTTCACACTACACCGCACCGCACGTTGCTACTCCATCGCCTCGACGCAATAATGGCGCACATAAACACAGCATTTACGTGTCTGGGTCTGAGTGTGCGCCCAACTAATGGTTTAATAAATATCTTTAGTTCATGTGTAAACACACACGCACACACGAATACAAATATCCTTCTTCACTGGCACGCTTGTGTGTGTGTGTGTGTGTGTGCGTGCGCCTTTGTGTGCCGATGCGGTTCGCCCGATGTTCTGTTAGTAGGAAATTAAATTATTGTCGGAAGCCACAGGTTAATTAGATTAGATTTTGCTGCCACAAATACACGCACACAACACACTGATGTGTGTGTGCACGTGTTGGTATGGCGGCATGCGTAGTGTGTCTTGGAAATTCGCCCAATGCTCTGCACAGGAGCCACTTGCGACCTGCAATTAACAATGCGTCCACTTTTCACGCTTCACACACTTTGCCTGGCAGCTCGCTCGCTTTGCTTAATATTCAAATGTGATGAATTGATTTGGGGCTGTAAAATTCTTAGACAATTAAAACTATGAGCTGGCTGCCATTGTAGAGCAATGTGGGCGAGCAATTTGTAGCCAGTCGGTTGAAATGTCAATTTATGTGGCCGGCAATTTGTTTACATGCGAGACACGAATTTTGGTTTATTTCATTTGACCGCAAATAGAAATCGAGATGAAAATTGCCGTGAGCAGCAAATTATTTCAAGTGGAAAAGACGTTTTGTGTCTTCTGTGGCGGTTTTTTGTTGAATGATTGAAGGGATGAGATAAGTTTTGTAATTAATTTTTGTCAAATTGTTGCATTGCCAATGCATGGGATTCGTTGCTTGTCGAACGAGGAAAGTGTTGACAAATTATTGTTAAATACGAGTATTAAAATATTTAAGTTTGCAAATATTTTAATAAATAATCATAATTTTAGCCACCAATATTGATTATTTTTAAGTAGTTATTAGTTGAGCAAGCATGGGTTGATGCCAAGTTTTGAATAAAAATTATAAGTTTTAGAGGGAACTTGATTTGCTTCTTTTCAAACCTTTATGTAGGCTTTGTTCTAGTTTTTTTTTGCATTTTAAAAGTTGAATACTGTCGGCAGAATTCGGCAGAAATTCGAGAGACCTCTAATCCGCTTTGCAGAATTTCAATTAATTCACTTAACGAACGAAAGGCATTTGCCTTGTAGGGGCCCTATGCTCCCTAACGTAGGAAGTAATGGACAAAAAGTTGAACATTGAAGTTTTCTAATATTGAATTTTGCTATTTCGACATATGTTGCTGGCAGAGACTTATTCACTGTCTGTTTCTGAGAAATAAGCACAGCAAACACAGCTCCCACATATTCACGGATGGCTCCAGGCCACACAAAAAAGGATTCAGTCTCTGGTATCTTCGTGGAATCCAGTGAGACTTGCCTGTTCTTGGCTCTTTGTTTCAGGCTGAGTTGTATGCAATGCTTGGCACAATAAACTTTGTTGTGGAAAGATAGTTTCATGTGTCTGCAGTGAATGTCAAGTTGAACTTATGACCTTCGACAGCCTTACAAACCTTTATGGGCAAGTTCTGCCAATCCAGAAGATATAATAAATATGTCAAAAGATATAATAGTCTGACGCTAACCTCAGACTCTTTTGGCAGAATAGGCTCTAAAGTTACACTTAATGGCCTTGAACCAGTTTTCTTATTTCCTTCTGCCATGAACAAAGTCACTGTTAGGTCATTTCCATAAATGGGTCATTTCAACTTAAATGTCTGAAAAAGTTCTCTTACTTCCTTTTGCTGTGATCCAAGTCACTGTTAGGTCATTTCCATAAATGGGTCACTTTAACTCCCCAGCGAGCATGGAAGCCTGTGATAGCCTTCAGGTGGAGCAAACTTATGCTACCCGTCAATTCCGACTAACGCTTACGTTGCCTTCTATTTTCATACAGGAGGCATGTATGTAAGTTGGTTGGTCTATTGATGGGCCATTTGCTATAGGAAAACATACATACATACAACATGATACTCAAACTCAATAGAATAGAATAGAATAGAATAGAATAGAATAGAATAGAATAGAATAGAATAGAATAGAATAGAATAGAATAGAATAGAATAGAATAGAATAGAATAGAATAGAATAGAATAGAATAGAATAGAATAGAATAGAATAGAATAGAATAGAATAGAATAGAATAGAATAGAATAGAATAGAATAGAATAGAATAGAATAGAATAGAATAGAATAGAATAGAATAGAATAGAATAGAATAGAATAGAATAGAATAGAATAGAATAGAATAGAATAGAATAGAATAGAATAGAATAGAATAGAATAGAATAGAATAGAATAGAATAGAATAGAATAGAATAGAATAGAATAGAATAGAATAGAATAGAATAGAATAGAATAGAATAGAATAGAATAGAATAGAATATAATAGAATAGAATAGAATAGAATAGAATAGAATAGAATAGAATAGAATAGAATAGAATAGAATAGAATAGAATAGAATAGAATAGAATAGAATAGAATAGAATAGAATAGAATAGAATAGAATAGAATAGAATAGAATAAAATAAAATAAAATAAAATAAAATAAAATAAAATAAAATAAAATAAAATAAAATAAAATAAAATAAAATAAAATAAAATAGAATAGAATAGAATAGAATAGATCCACTTGCATCGGTCAAACTGATATTCAAACAATTCTATCATAAAGAAGCAAACGAACTGAGGTCTGATGAACAGACCTGCCATATCTCTCAACTACTTAACTTGGTCAACCTATAACATGAAACGGCCCAACCAGCAGCTCAACCTCAGATGTTACTTAATAAGCCCAACGATCTCGGTCAGTGGTGTAAACAGAACGGGGTTTTGTAGGTTCAAACCCCCTAAAGACATTGTGAGCCAAAATATTGTTTTGAATGGTATTCGGTTCAAAAGTTAGTTCAAAAGTCACGGGTCACTGTCTTATGAAAAAGAATGAGGAAGTACTGACACTGCAATCCAACGACTTCTGTCGAGGGTGCGGCTCCAAGCAGGAGGAGGAGATCGTTCTCCATCTGTGGTGTCCTTGTCCGTCATTAGCCAGAAGAAGACATATGTATATCGGCTCTGCTTTCTTCATTTGTCTAACCAAACTAACACCTCTGTATATCAGGGATATAGCCAGGTTCATAACAGAATCCTTATGGTTCCCAGCTCAGTAAGGGGGAGTCGCTATAAGTTGTGCCTAAATGAGTTTCTCACATAGAAGGACGCCACTCTAACCTAACCTAACCTCACCTAAGTGAATTTAAAGAACAGTAAGAGGGAACCTCTAGTTGAGGTACAATGGACGTATATTCTGTCTGAGTAAATGGAAATGACGGATATTACTCATCCAACATATCCTTAGCTGCGAGAGATGTGAAGTTTCAAACAAAAACCAAATTTGAAAAGAAGGTACTGGTGTGGAATGGGGAAAGTGTTGGAAAATTATCGTTAAATATTAATGTATTTAAGTTTGCAAATACTTGAATAAATAATAAAAATTTTAGCGATCAATATTGGTTATTACTAGTTATTAGTTGAGAAAGTTGGGATTATAACACCGTGCGACAACAAATTTTACAGACGAAAAGATCGATATACTCGCGAAACTAGGGGCCAAATGTAGTAAAACTGCGTTTTTAGTTTTTCTCTCTGACGTCAGGATTTTTTTTAAAGGGCTTTGAAATTTTAAGGACATGTTTATTTCAAAAAATTTTTTTAAAAATTAAGCGCATTGTAGAATAACAATATGGGCATTAAATGAAAGAGAAAAATCCTTAGAATCTTAGAAAATTTTATGTTTTGGTGCAAAAGGACGAAGAGGTATTGAAAATGTCATTTTAAAACTTTATCCTTGAGTATCCTTGCAAATTTCCAAAATTTTTTTTTGAAAAAAATATATCTTAAGGACTAATATGTACACTACCTCATCCTTGAACTTCGTCCTTCTAACTTTATTAGCTTAAGATATACAAAATTTAATACTTGCCATAAGTTGTGCTTAAATGAGCTTCTCACATAGAAGGCTGAAACTCCAACCTAACCTAACCTAATCTATGTGAATTTAAAGAACAGTAAGTGGGAACCTCTAGTTGAGGTACAATGGACCTCAACATTCTGTCCATTGTAATGTAATGAAATGTAATATGCAGACTAAAAATTAAGGCACAGTTGTTATGTATAGAAAAATTAGCATAATACAATATAGCAAACACAGACATCGATACAGTAATCGATACGTCAATTAGGCCAACTCGTAATTAGGTTGTCGCAAATTGCGACGGTGTCTGCTGCGCAAAAAGTGCCATCAACCAGACCTACATAAAGTTGATGAAGAGTGAGCCGAGTTCAATACTTGCAGCCGCCCGTCGTCTCGACCCCGCTGCAATTTGACGCTTAGCAGAACTGCACTTTAGAATTTTTGAAACAAGGATACAAATTGCTCAAAACGGGCACAAAGAAAACGTACAAGACTGACACAGCGGCGGAGAGTGGAGAGCGGAAGGCGCAGGAAATCAATCAAGCTGCGCCGGCTGCAGTGATGGTTCGTTTGCGTGCGGCGTAGCGGTAAACAAGAGCAGGTGCGTGCCGACTGCGCGCAGTCATGAAGTATGCACGACAGGAATGACAACTGGCAAAACGCAAATTAATTGCCACAAACTGTGGCTGCTACAGTCGCAATCGAACTCATACAGACACATACACACACACACAGGGCCTGTACTCGGAATTTGCGTTTGGAAAAGGCTTGCGGCGAAGAGTGCAATAGTGAAAGCAATTCGAATGCCGAAGATGATGACGATGACGAATTGTCAAACGCGCTGCGCTGCATGCCACATATTGCCGCGCGTCGCGTGTCGCATGTCGGCAAAGCACAGCAGCGCCGCATTCCTTTTGCATTCTTTGCGATCGTTAGCGATGGCTGGCTGCGTTCGCAACGACAATTGTGGGTGTTACAGATGTTGTTTTTGTTGTTTTCAAAGTTGTTGCTTTCGCATACAAATCGAGTGGTAACAGAATTTCCATTCAATTGCGCGTTTGACGCTTTCTTCCGCTCGCCGCATGACGACATGAACGACTGGCGCGGCCGCCGTGTGATGAGATGTGCAGCGCAGGCTTTGGGCTGCTCCACACACACACGTTGAAGATTGCCGCAGCTTAGTTGTATGCATGCAGGGTTGCATATTAAGCGGAAGTGGAGCGTGAAGTTTGTGTTAGTTTTTTGAGTTTGCTTTTCTTGCTATTCTCAACGATTTCCACGTTTAAACTGCGTTTTCATTACTAAAGCAATGCTTGTTGTTGTTTTTTTTGTTTTTGCTGTTATTGTTATTCAGTGCAATGTAGCTAGATGTTGTTGTTGTTGTAGTTATTGTTGGTACTGACGGTGTTTTTGTTGTTGTTGTTGTTATGATTTTGCAGATTTTGCGTTTTATTTGTTTTTGGTTTTTAATTGATTGTTAGTGTTGGTGTCATAACTGTTGTTGTTATGGTCTTTATTTTTGTTAGATTTGTTGTTAGTGTCAGACATTTTGTTGTTGTTTCAATGATATTTGTTGTTGTAATCGCCGCCAGAGATGATATGGTGGCTGTTTTTGTTGTGGCTGGCATAGTTATTGCTGTTAGCATATTTGTTTGTACTATTCTTAGTGTTAGGTTTGTTTGGTTGCTTACAAAAAAAATATCCATTTTTTAATATTTATAATAATATTTAATTATAATATTTAATAATATTTAATTAATATATAAATAGAAAGCCTAAACATTATTTTTGTATTTTGTGTTATTATTTTTATTATTTTATTATTATTATATAAATTTTGTTTGTTTATTTTAAAAAGGTAAAAAACATTATTTTTCCATGCACCGAACCAAAACTGTTTTAAAAACCTTAAAACATTATTTTTATATTTTATATAATTCTTTTTACTATTTTATTATTATTATTGTATTTTTTATTTGTTTATATGTTTGTTCTAAAATCCTTGAAAACATTATTTTTCCATGCACCGAACCAAAACTGTTTTAAAAACCTAAGAAACGTTATTTATTATTATTATTATTTTATTATTACCTATTATTATTATTTTTATATTTTTTATATTTTTACATGTTTGTTTTAAAAACCAAAAAAAATATTTTTCTAAGCACTCAATTAAAACTGTTTTAAAAACCGAAAAAAGCATTATTTTTAAATGTATTATTCTTTTCATTATTATTTGTGTATTTTTTTATTTTTTTATTATTTTATTATTGTTTTTAAATTTTTTATTTTTTTATATAATTCTTTATACTATTTTATTATAATTATTGTATTTTTTTATTTGTTTATATGTTTGTTTTAAAAACCTTGCATATATTATTTTTCTAAGCACTGAACCAAAACTGTTTTAAAAACCTAAGAAACATTATTTTTTATTA
Source organism: Melieria picta (assembly GCA_964056695.1). Lineage (NCBI taxonomy): Eukaryota > Metazoa > Arthropoda > Insecta > Diptera > Ulidiidae > Melieria > Melieria picta. Next base: position 108,775,012 of record OZ057398.1, read on the forward strand.
TTATTATTATTATTTTATTATTATTATTATTTTTATATTTTTTATATTTTTACATGTTTGTTTTAAAAACCTAAAAAAAAATTATTTTTCTAAGCACTCAATTAAAACTGTTTTAAAAACCGAAAAAGCATTATTTTTAAATTTATTTTTCTTTTTATTATTATTTGTGTATTTTTTTATTTTTTTATTATTTTATTATTGTTTTTAAATATTTTATTTTTTTATATAATTCTTTATACTATTTTATTATAATTATTGTATTTTTTTATTTGTTTATATGTTTGTTTTAAAAACCTTGCATATATTATTTTTCTAAGCACTGAACCAAAACTGTTTTAAAAACCTAAGAAACATTATTTTTTATTATTATTATTATTATCTTATTATTATTATTTTTATATTTTTTCTATTTTTACATGTTTGTTTTAAAAACCTAAAAAATTATTTTTCTAAGCACTCAATTAATACTGTTTTAAAAACCGAAAAAGCATTATTTTTAAATTTATTATTATTCTTTTTATTATTATTTGTGTAATTTTTTATTTTTTTATTATTTTATTATTGTTTTTAAATTTTTTATTTTTTGATATAATTCTTTATACTATTTTATTATTATTATTGTATTTTTTTTATTTGTTTATATGTTTGTTTTAAAAACCTTGCAAATATTATTTTTCTAAGCACTGAACCAATACTGTTTTAAGAACCTAAGAAACATTATTTTTTATTATTATCCTATTATTATTTTTATATTTTTTATATTTTTTATATTTTTTATATTTTTTATATTTTTTATATTTTTACATGTTTTTAAAACAAAACCAAAAAAATAATTTTCCAGGCACTCAATTCAAACTGTTTTAAAAACCGAAAAAGCATTATTTTTAAATTTATTATTATTCTTTTTATTATTATTTGAGAATTTTTTATTTTTTAATTATTTTATTATTTTATTATCATTTTTAAATTTTTTATTTTTTATGTGTTTTAAAAACCCAAAAAAATTATTTTTCTAAGCACTCAATTAAAACTGTTTTAAAAACCGAAAAAGCATTATTATTAAATTTATTATTATTCTTTTTATTATTATTTGTGTATTGTTTTATTTTTTTATTATTTTATTATTACTTTTAAATTTTTTATTTTTCCTCAATTAAAACTGTTTTAAAAACCGAAAAAGCATTATTTTTTAATTTATTTTTCTTTTTATTATTATTTGTGTATTTTTTATTATTTTATTATTATTTTAAAATTTTTTTTTAGTTTTTTATATGTTTTAAAATCTTAAAAATATTATTTTTTCTAAGCACTGAACCAAAACTTCAGCCTTAGGCCATCGAAGTAGCATCGCTTTCATAAAATTTGTTTGCTCTCATTTTTTTTGCAATAATGAGAAATGCTCATAGCTTTAAAGTTTGTCGCCGAAAGTTGTTTGCATCAAAAAAACAACAAATTTTGTTTCATCAATTACCTATAAAAAAACACAGAGCTCACTGACACTTTATTGCATTGCTCGACCGTAGAAATGATCGTTTTCGTAATTGTTGCGCCGTGTCCGCAACTCTGTGCCGCTTTACATCATCGCTGAATTCCGGCCGACGATAGACGACAGAGACGACTTGTGCTCGACTCGCCTTTCAATCATCAATCAAAGGGCACGCGCCAGCGATCAAGTCAATTAGTGAGACACAAAATTCAATAGCATCCTTGATGGGGCGATGCGTTTTTTTTTTTGCCGAGCGCCATTTTTTTTTTTAATTTTGTGTGTGTGTGTGTGCACTTTGACATGGGCCAATCACGAGCAGCGCTCTTGATGGTGTCCTCTTTCGTGTACAATACGCCGCCTGCCGTTTGCGTTCACATTTAAGCTGAACGTTTTGTCTCGCAGCAGCAGCAACAGCAACAACAACAACGACCACAACGCTGTTAGCATTCGTTGCAATCGCGTTGCAGCGCACCTGCCATTCGGGCTTTTGTTTGTGGCGCACTCTTGTCGCGGTTTGGTTGCAATCTGTCAATCATGCAACGCCATTGCACACTTTTGTGCCTTCGAATGGCATCTTTTCGTTTATGTGCGCGTTTTGTCGGCCGTTTTTGTTCGCTTTAAAGCGGCGCATTTTTGTTTGTGTGTTTTCTCCACTTTTCCACGCATATTTTTTCAACCATTTTGTGTCGCTTTGACGCAGTTGCACTGCACACGTGCGACGCTCTTTGCACCTTTGTGCGCTTTTCGTTTTTTGGCAGCGCCCCGAAAACATTTCTGCTCTTTTGCGCATCGAGTGCGGCGCCGCGTCTGACACAATTCCTCGGTCTTTGGGCTTTTTTGCGCCCCATTCGATGCATACGTGCCGAGCATGTGCGATGTGTGCGCTGCGCTTCGAGTGGCGTTTTTTGTTGTTGTTATTGGCTGCTTGGTGTGGCGGGCATGCACATTTGCATGTTTTATGGGTCGCATTAAATTTGTATGATTTTCCGTTGAGCCATAAAATGTATTTGCCAGATTTGATTTGCGTCTCCTGCTGCTGCTGCTGCGCCATGGCACCAATTGCAGAGTCCCATCAAGGACGCTGAACAGCGGCAGTCAAAGTGGCCAATTATTGCAACACTTCGCAGCGAGTGCTGGCGAAAATCGATTTTCGGCAGCCGAAAACGAAAATGTGCTGTCGATAAGTTCGTTATTCGAGTGCAACGAGAGCTTTCAGAATTGCAGATAGTGATGTATGTACAATGTACATGTAGAGTGCATTACACATGCACAAATAAATTTCGATTTTAAGCAAAAAGCGGAACACTTTGTGGGAAGATGTGTGTTTAAAAGTTTTAATATGATTTATGTTTTAAATACAGTGAGTAATCTACGTTTCAATAAAAACAACAGCCAGTAATTTCAATGAGAATATACAAAATAAGGTAAAAGAAAATGGTTAAAGTTTATTCTTATTGTGAATTTTTTAAGAATTATTTACAGTTTAGCAAAATTTAGCAAATTTTTGCAAAAAATCTAGCGATTTTTGGTTGAGAAACTGTTTTTAAAAAAATGTTTGCTTGCCATTCCATATTAAAAATGTATCCACTACAGATTTTTACTGGGAAAAGTTTAAAAATAAATTTTAAATTTATCGATTAACCCATTGCTGCCTAATGGGTAAAATTTTACCCATGAAAATTGATTTTTTAAAAAAATCATAAAAAAGTCAATGTTTGAGAACTCTCAAAACCATTGATAGGGATAGTTAGGGTAGAGATGGAACTACCTTAACCTAGTGAAGGTCACCCTAAAATTTCGCCATCTAGCTAGAGTTACCAGACTCCAAAAATCGTAAATTTTCCGGAGGTCGAAAATGTGGCGAAAAACCTGTAAAAATACAACTCTGTTCACGTGTTTAGCTGATCACTTCACAAAGTATGGAAAAAAGTGATCATTGATATAAAGCTGAAATTCCCTGAATTGTTTCTGATCATTTTGAGTCACTTCTAGGTCGTGTATGAAATGTTATCAAAATCGTATGGGCGGAACTGGTACCCGGCAGCAATGGATTAAGTCTTCTGTGTGGTTATATGAACAACATTCCCGACTATTTTTCCTAATTTTTGTTATCGAACCCAGTTTTTTAGAGCGTTGTCATATGACAGCAACCATATTGTTTTGGTTGTAATAAAGACTTAAACATAAAATTTTTTACGCATATTAAAAATAATTGCAAAAAAATTTCTTCAACTAAAATTATTTAAAAAATGTATCTGAACTGAAGTAAAACATCAAATTAAAAATTTCTCTAATTTGTTTCAGCTTCTTCTTTCTATAGAATGTAAAGATATAACATTAAATAACCTCTATACTTATCTTTTTTTAATTCAAATACTCAGTTTATTAATTTTGTATTATTCCTAAAACTTTAAACTATTCCAAGGACCCACAAAAAAATGTATTCTTGAAACCATAGAGAGTTCAGACGTCCATAAACATGTTGCCATATGGCAGCAAAATAGCGAAAGGGTTACCAATTTCAAGCTCTTATCATATTTTTTAACGTTGAACATTTGAATTTAACCCTTTCGACCCCAAAGTTGCCTGAGAACAACTTCACCTATTCATCTTATAGCAAAAGCTACCATTGATTTGTGCGTTTAATTTAAGTAGGCACCAACAAATCCATATTTTTAGAAGTGGATTCAAAGCAAATTAGAAACATTTTACTGTTATCCTAAAAAAAATTTCCAATCATTTGCAGCGATAACAGGGAAAGTTTGTGTTCTAATTGAAGTCTACGAATTAGGCGCGTTTGATCAAAACCCTGTTTCTTTAATAATGGTTAAATAAAATGAAAAAGTGATAATTTTGTATTTTTCCATAAATATTAAATGATTTTTCTGTAATTAAAAAATATTTATACAAAATTTATTTAACCCGTTTTAAGCTAAAATTGTTCAAAAGTAAACTAGCTCTAGAACTCTAACAAAGAGGCGTGGCGACTTCAAATGTCGTGTGCACACTTCTTAGGCAAATGTTTCATGATTTAAATACAAAAAAGTAATATCGAGACACAGGGTAAAATTCGGGGTCGAAAGGGTTAATGTGAACAATTTTGTTTTAAAAAATGTTGTTTCCTTTGTTCACTTTAAAAAAATAAGCCTCAAAAACAAAATAAAAATAAAATAAAAAATAAAATATATATAAAATAAAAAATATATAGAAATAAATAAAATATAAATAAATAAATTAAAAAAGATCCAATGCTGAAAAGAAGCAGAATCTCTTTTAATGTGATGAAATGTGTTTTAATCTGTCATATCTGTAAACCTGTCTATTCAGTTGTATCTCCATTAACATCATGACTAGTCATCCGGAGGTGCGTGGTAAACAACGACACCCCTAATCATATATTGAACATTATATCTCGTTCATAAGTCATCGTTCTCTTCATGAACGGTTGATCCAGATTGCATATCTTTTTACCAGCTAGAACCAGTCAATCGTATGCAATGTGCGCAGCTGTCTCCTCATCCCCGAGCCGCAGTCCACAGCAGGAGCGGATTCAGAAAAATATTTCGGGGGTTTCAAAAAGTAATTCTTTAATATTCATAAACTATCTTTTAATTTGTATGTAGTTTTAAAGTCGATCCTAATATTTCGGGGGGGTTTCAACCCCCAAAACACCCCTCTGAATCCGCCACTGGTCCACAGCTAACTTCCTCGACAAAGTTTAAACGAGATAGGCGTCTCCTAATATTACTTTGTCTGCCATCAATGTAGTCAGCCATCCAAGAAGCTCCTGATCGAGACTAAGAATTCTTTTAGGCTCGCTGGCCAATGACACAATTAGGACTGCCTACAGTTGGTCATCCCATTGCACATATCACAGTGAATTGAGTTCAATTTACTCTCGGCCAGACTCCCTACTCTTGAATTGCTTAGTTTAATTCTTGGCTCGGGTCCACAAAGATCTTGTTTTGAACCCTTTTTGACTAAACCGTTGAGGGAGCTATTGGCCCCTTGCAAGACCCGGTTGTTCACCAATTTATGTGGTTTGACTGCTTCTGTCATGGTTTTCTATTTAGGACTCCTCTATTGATACTGATTCTACATATAAAACTAAGATAGTAATTCAGATGATGGTATTGTGCCCACGCGAGCCAACTTTATGTTACCAATGTTTCCTTATCTTCCATCTGGGAACAAGCCCAATGAGAGATCAGACAACTTCGCCCGGGTTAGGCTTCCTATGGTCTGAAAAGAGATTTTTCTGTTGCAAGTAGTTTAATTGAGATTTTTGCATAGCCACTTCAAAAAACCCAATGAATGAATCACCTTAGATCTTTTCATTCATTCATTTGCCCCACTTGGTGTCATTTTTTAATGAACATCTTCAACCATCTTCCTCCTTAGACCCGCCTTTGCCATTGATTCGAAATGTTTGCTCATTTGAATTTCTAAAAATGCAAGTAAGTCCGATTCACATATTTGCGTTGAGACAGTTTTTCACAATGATTAATAAAACATGAACCAAAGCGAGGAACTTTGAAAAACTTTCACGTGTTGAACGAAAGTTATTTGGGTTGCCAAGGACGCTCAAAAGAGATCCCAGTCCTTGACCATATTGTCTTTTCTATGCATAGCTACAAGTAGGAGATATATTTTCAACATGTTGAAATGTCTCTGCATTTTCCAGCCAATCAATATGTATGCAGCGTTGTGCTTTTCGCTTGCCCGCTGTTCACTTACTTTGCCAATTAAACTTTTTCAACTGCCAGCAGCACGTGCCCGGATTGTTCATTTGCTAGCAGCAGCAGCATCGTTAAATGCATCAGATGTAATGACAAAAATAACTACAACAACAAAAAATTACGAAATAAAACGCTTGTGGACAGCAAAACTTTACAAAGCAGCGTTGCACTTTTTTTTTACAGCTGCACGTCTCTTTGACAATTCGCCCACTGCCACGCATTTGCATTGCCAATAAATTGCCGCTTTCATTTTTTTGCCGCTATTACTCTTTACTCTTTCATTACCCCCCCCCCCCCCCCCCCCCCTGAAGTTGAACCACTCTTTTCCCCTGTTTAACCAATAGCAAACGGCGTGTCTCTTCTTGCTTCCTTCCTGCTTTCCTTCCTTCCGTTGCGCTCGTTTGTCCGTCTGTCTGTCCGTCCGTTCGTTTGTTCGTCGGTCTAACTGTGCGTCCTTTCGTTCGTCGTTTGTGTCTGTTTTGTATGCAAAACGATTTATTGCCTTTCCGAATGACTTTTGACCAAAGTTTTTAGGTCGTTCCTCATACGCCGCGTGTGGCACTCAGGCAGCGCGCGCCCGCTGCAACGCCGCGTTACGCCACTCTGTGGTACTCGTCCGCTGGCTGGCTCGCATGTACGCGCCATGTGCGCTGGTCTGCGTGCATTTGCATAGTGCGCCCTCTCGCCTGCCGCACTTCATGCGCTAATCCCTGTCGTGGCGCAACGAGCAGCGCAACCTTACATAACGGAAATCAATAGTTTCCCAGCTTTAGTTGGTTCGTTGGTTAGCGTTGAACGTTTGAGGCATTTGTTTTTTTGTTGTTTTGCTGCCTTTGCTTCCTGAACGAACGTCGACCAGCCTTTCCAGTGCTGTTTTCCCGCATGTCCACCGTTGCAGTGTCACCAATGCTTAGCGGCGCGCACACACTTGCCACGGCGCTGCTATGATTGTTGTTGTTGTTGTTGTTATTGTTGGCTGCAGCTTCATCAGACATGCATGCGCTGGCAGGGCGTATAAATTGCAATATGTTAACTTTGGGGACAAGCTCACATCCCGCGGGTGTCTTCGGCTGCCGGTCCCACGCGGTTGTGTGCTGTTGCTGGCGGGTTTTGTTGTAGTTGCTTTGACTGTTACTGGCTGCCATGATTATGTCTAATAGATGTCCAAGTCAATCGTTGTTTAAACGTTTGACATGCGCTGCTCCGGTCGGATTAAGTGCAAACCCGCAACGGGTTGAAGGGTAATCATTTGTAGCACTCGCAAGTTGAATTGCCACGATTTGTTTTCGCATCGCCTTCGTGGCGAGCGTTGACGCGGCGGACCTTAGATATGAATAAAGCACATTTTGTACAAACATTCATGAGTGTAAATAGTAATGAAATTCATGCACTTGAACTAAGTTTGCTGGAAATAAGTTTTCATATAGGAATTACAAAGTGAATGAAAAATATTGAAAGGTGTGAGGGGAAACATTGAGTGCAATGAAAAGAATGATTACTAAAGGCGAACGAGTACAAATACTTAGAAAGAAGCGTTGAGTAAAATTAATGTAATGTTTGTTTTTAAATTTATGCATCAATTCATACACCGAGTTTTGATAAAATTTTTCCTTAACTAATAATAATAATCATAAAAAAAATTAATTTTTTTAAAATTTATTAAGGTATTATGGCACGTTAGAAAGGGGAATTTTTAATGATTTACAAAATTATTTATTTTTCATTTTGTCATTTTTTTTGTTTGCATTTTGCCCATCCTCCATTACGGACACTTAATCTCCGGATTGGCTAATCTGAAACAAAAAACAAAAAAGATTCATAATTATTAAGCTTTCGGACACAGGAATTCACCAGAAAAATAAAAAAAACGCTAAAAATAAAAGAATAGGAGCTTTTTGAAAAAAGTGTCAAAAATTGACTGCGTTTTTCACCTTTTTTTCCCAGAAACAGTACTTTAAATTAAACATTTTCTTCAATATTGTGGTGGATTCTTGTAAAAAATAAGTTAATAAAAAGAACTAAAAAAATTTTTTTAAAATCGGTCGAGCCAATCCGGAGATTAAGTGTCCGCAATGGAGGATGTGTTTTATTTTCTACGCGACTTCAGCTCCACCTATTTAAGACACAATATGCTAAGAATTGTGTTCCTTAAACCTTCAATATATTGTAAAAAAATTTTCAGAAAGATTGATAATAAAGGAGCTGAAAAATAAAGAATTTTGTAAATCATTAAAAATTCCCCTTTCTAACGTGCCATGATACCTTAAATGAGAATTGAAGCGCAAAAAACAATAAAAAGATATAGTCCTTGTAACTAAAAAAATAATAAAACGTCTATATTTAACCAACAGGACTCAGTGGCTTTGTAAGTCTGAAGTCACTGGGCTCAATAAATCAGGTTTCTTTTAACCCTTTGTTGATCCCGTCAAATTTTGATAACAAAAAGGACAAATATTTTTCTAATTATTTCTCACATGCAGTGCTTTCATCATATTTGAAGTCAATATAAACTGTTTCTATATACATAACTGTTATACTTCTTCATATTAACTGCTAACCCATTGTTGGTCCTGTTAGATTCTGATTTTCAAAAAAGTAAAAAAACACGTGTCGAATTATTTTTTACTAAGAGTATTTTTACCAAGTTTGAAATCAATAGACCTATTAAATCATGTTTCTTGATAGAAACTCTTAACCCATAGTTGATCCCGTCACATTTTGATTTCGTATCGGTTTGTCTATCATTTGAAACACTTTTACCAATTTTAAAGTGAAAGAACCCAATAAATCAAGTTTCTCGATACAATCAGGTGTCGGTTTATTTATCATTGGAAACACTTTCACCAAGTTTGAAGTAAAAAAACCCAAGTTTAAAGTCTAAAAATCATGTTTCTCCATACAAACTTTTAGCCATTTGTTGACCCCGTTATATTTTGATTTTCAAAACAATGAAAATCACGTGCCAGTTTATCTATCATTTGAAACACTTTCACCAAATTTGATGTCAAAAAACCCATTAAATCATGTTTCTCCATACAAAATTAACCCATCGTTGACCCGTCAGATTTTGATTTAAAAAAAAAATTTTAAACATGTATCTAATTATTTTACATTTGAAATACTTTAACCAAGTCTGACTTCGAAAGGAACTAAAAAAACTTGTTCATCCATACAAACTTTTAACCCTTTAAATTTTGATTTTCACAAAAATAAAAAACACGTGTTAAATTACTTTTATTATTCAAGTGTTTTTATCAATTTTGTAGTCAATAGGCCATCAGTTCATGTTTTTTCATAGTCTTATATGAACCTTAACCCATTGTTGACTCCGTCAGATTTTGATTTTCCTACAAATATGAAAAACATATGTCTAATTATTTCACATGCAAAGTGCTCTCATAAAGTTTTAAGTCAAAAGTGTTTTCACCAATTTTGAAGGCCATCGGTTCATGTTTTTTCGTATTCCTCCCGTATACGAAACTTAACCCATTGTTGGCTGTGTCAAATTTTAATTTTCGAAAAAATGAAAAATTCATGCCACGTTATTTTTGATTTGGAGTATTTTCACCAAGTTTGAAATCAATGGGTCAAGTTTCTCCCTTTAACACCTTAACCCATGTTTTATCCCTTTAGATACCGAATTTCGAAAATCCCTTTTAAGCTAAACTTTAATTCTGAAATCTATCTACAAATAAAATTTTATGTTTGTAGCTTCAGCCGTTTAGACTGGACAGATATGAATCAGTGAGTCAGAGGACACAATTATAATATAAATATTATTTATGTATATAGACTACAGAGACCTAAAATAACTTGCGATCCCATTTTTACCAATGCAGAGAAACAGATTTGGTCACATGTTTCTAAAAATTAAAAATATCCAAAATAAAAATACTCTACTTAATTGTCCGATTGGAACTTCATGAAAGCTCTCAGACATGCAAATAGTTCAATTTTCACTTTCATTGACCCACACCTACAGAAAAACGTTTCAACACGCTTACACATACAAACAAATATGAGTATATATGAGTGTGTTTCTGTTCGTGTCGCGCCGTGCAGACTTCCCTAGCGATAAAAACAAAATCGTATAGCTAATCAATAATTGATTGCAGGTAATTGTGCTGACAAGTATTTAAGTTCGGCTGCGAAACACCTTCTGGCACGATGCCTAAAACACACGAACGGTGCCTAAAACAGAGCACAAAAAGAACACACAAAAAACTGTTTTAAAGCACCGACCTTTGCTGGCTCGTAAAATGTTCTATGAGTAGACGAAAACTTTAGGTTTGTGACCTAATTATGCATGCAATTTATATGAATTTTATGAACGAGCTAACGAAAGGAGCGAAAAAATATGCAATGAATAATTTAATGCAAGAATAATTGAATGTGCTAGGAGATATTAAAAGGGTTAAACTAATGAATCAATTAATGATAACTTAACCCATTGATTGATTAAAAAATATCATCGATGTCCAATCAATTGATTAATATTCTTCTTCATTTGTTATTCCATCAATCAATTCATTTGTAATGAAAACCAGATGCCTTGAAAAAAAGGACAACTTTACTTCATAAAAAGCTCGTTTGTGTTGTGGTTTGAATAAAATGCATGGAATCGATAATTAAACCTTTCGCTATTTTTTTTTTTGACATATGACAACATGAAAGTTGATTACGGGAATCAAATTTCTGTTTGAGCTTAGAAAATACTTTAAGGTTTTAAGGATATTTTAAGATAAATACATGAAAATTCAGAGCAAAGGAGAACATTCGGAGACATCTATGATATCTGTACTAAAATTTGTTTGTATATTTAGAATTGTTTGATGTCTTCAGAATATTTAACCCTTTCGACCCCGAAGTTTCCTGAGAGCAACTTATTTGTCATCTTATAGCAAGAGCCACGATTTATTTATGGGTTTAATTTAAGTAGGCACCAACAAATTAATATTTTTAGAAGTGAATTCAAAGCAAATTGCAAAAATTTTACTGTTATCCCCAAAATAATTTCCAATAATTTGCAGCGATACAGGGAAAGTTTGTGTTCTAATTGAAGTCTACGAATTGGGCGCGTTTGATCAAAACCCTGTTTCTTTAATAATGGTTAAATAAAATCAAAAAGTGATAATTTTGTATTTTTTAATAAATATTAAATAATGTTTCTGTAATTAAAAAATATTGATACAAAATTTATTTAACCCGTTTTAAGCTAAAATTGTTCAAAAGTAAACTAGCTCTTGAACTCTAACAAAGAGGCGTGGCGACTTCAAATGTCGTTTGCACACTTCTTAAGAAAATATTTCATGATTTAAGTACCTAAAAGTAATATCGAGACACAGGGTAAAATTCGGGGTCGAAAGGGTTAAAAATAAAGAAATTAAGGTTCAGAGCAGAGGAGTAAATTCGTTTTCCAGTGGAAGAAGTGGAGTTTTTTATGTTTAACTTTGAAAAACAAAAAAATAAGTATGGCTGAAAGAAGTGAAGAGGTTTGTACTTTAAGTAGGTACTGGACTGGCTGCTCAAAGATAGAGCCTACTTAGGCCATAAGGACCCTTTGAGGTACCAGAATCAATGGAGCTTTATTTCGGCTACTTACTGAGCCAATATGAGCTCCTTGTGAAACTTAGTAGACTCTGAATAGTCCTATAGACTAGATCGCCTAAAGATGGAGCCTTCTTAGGCCACAAGGACCACTGAGGTACCAGAATCTCTCCCACTCTTTGATCCAATTTGAACTTCTAGAAAAACCGAGTATGCTATACATAGGCCGGATCACCTCAATTGTCGAAGAAGAAGTTACCCAGATGAGTCTTCCTTCTTCTAATTATTGCCAGACAAGTGCCTAGAAGTTGAAATGCTTTTTCCTTTTCTTCCTCGGCCATATAACTTCCACAGAAGTCATTGGAAATCAGGCCCAATCGTCTGCCGTAGGTGCCAATTAAACTGTGATCCATTAGAACGCAAATCATGGTTTTCATCTGGTCTCTTCGTAGCGAGAGCTCTCTCAAATCTCTGCCAAATTTGTTCGCCTTCAGTCCATCTTAGGTTTATTTCTAGTATGGAGCTTGTGTGAATACGAAGCTTACAGGTTAAAAGAGGGACCTGAATTACATTTCTTTTTGATATTGAAAAAATAAATAAAGAGCAGTCGCATTCTGCCAGTCGTATTCTGCCTAACGATCTTGTCTGCTCTACAGTTCCCTGGAGTGTCCATAAGTTTCAGGATCCAGCAAAGATGGTCATGAAGCTGCCTGGTAGAAAGATTTTCTGCAGCTCGGAACAGTCTTTGATGTTATTGAAACTGCAATCAGAGCCTTAAAAGTGGATTGGCTGTCTGATCAGGATATCTCCTGTCGATATCTCGCTTAAAGTTTGTACTTAAGCGTCAATGAATTATTTTTAATTATATTTATTTATTTATTTATTTATTTATTATTTATTTTTTTATTATTTAGTTTTTGAAGGCCCAACAAGTTTTAAAACATTTGTTGTTGCTAAAACAAGGTCCGGTAAAAATGTAAGAAAAGTTATGGAATTATGTTATTATGACTATACATAGGACTAAATCAAACAAATTGAATTTTTAACATTCCTTGGGTTTACAGTTAAAGGATTAAAAAGTAGTTGAATACCCGAACATTGCATTGGTTCCACATGGACAGACAGACATGACGAGCGTTCGGAAATTCTCAGTATTTCCCCGTCAGCAGTTCATAATGAATGTAGTGTGACTTTGGTACCACTAAGTCCTGTACACAATGCCTACTGAAGCTGTCATGTAGCAGGACTTGTGTGTGTTTTATTTAAGCACAGCCAGTCAACGCAACAACAACACCAACGGTCATCGTTAACACCAAAGTTTTGCAGCTCTACCTTTCAACATTGAAAGCCACAAAAACGAAATACATACAAACAGCCAACATATAGCCACACATGTATACATACATACATGCGGAGGTCATAAAGTATGCGGCCAGCACTCACACACTCCAAATTTTGCGTCTACTCCCAATCTGATCATAAATTAAAGTACCGCAAATCAAATTCAATTGTGTGCGCATAAAACAACAGCAACAAAATCGTTAGCAGCCGTTGCAGCCTCAACCCGAGGTGCTCGGCAAAATTATCGCCGCAACGTTGACTCCTCGTCGCTTGCCGCCAACTTAATTTTAAATTGCCGCATAAATAAGCCGAGAGCCGGCGGGGCTGACGGGGCAGCGGGTAAGGTGTAAACTTTTTTGGCATACGCTTCACATGAAATTAAGTGCCAAAAATTGTTAAATGGGGCATGCCAGAAACTACACACCAACGCACAGATACAAACACACACACACACACAGCCAAATGCAAAAATGCTGTTTTGCTAAATGAAAAGCTCTGAATGAATTTTTAAAATTTCACTGCGCAACACCAGCGCCAAAAATTGTGCCCATGTTTTTACACACACACACACACACACACACACACAACCACTTCATCCGGCTCGTGTTCACACTTGGAAGACCAAGCAGAGCCGATATATATTGGCGGCAGCGCACAGGTGGGGGCGAAGCGAAGACAGCAAAGTGCAGCTGGCCGGACTTGTGAGCGGGAAGTGTGTAGAAAGTGAGCGAGCGGCTGTGTTCAAAAACGGCTTCCCAGCAAAAAATTTGACATTGCACGTGATGCTTGAAGTAAGCGTGTCAAGCGTGTTCATGCTTTCCAGCATGAAATATTCCGAATATTAGCTGTCATGAGAATTTTGAAATAATTTGGATTGATTTGTTCCTATTGTATCTTGGGTTGTTGGCTGCGTGTGCGAGTACATGCCGACATGGCCCATTTTTGGCATTTTATGCTATGCTATGCTATGCTATGTTATGCAATGCTATGCTATGATGTGTTATGCAATGATATACTCAATATGCTATTCTTTACTATGCTATGCTTTACTATGCTATGCTATGATTTGCTATGCTATACTATGCTTTACTATGATATGCTATGCTATGCTATACTGTGCTGTGCTATGCTATGCTATTTTATGCTATGCTATGATATGCTATGCTATGCTTTGGCATGCTATGCTATGCTATACTGTGCTGTGCTGTGCTATGCTATGCTATACTTTGTTATGCTATGCTATGCTTTGCTATGTTTTGCTATGCTATGCTATGCTATACTGTGCTGTGCTATGCTATACTTTAATATGCTATGCTATGCTTTGCTATGCTATGCTATGCTATACTATGCTTTACTATGATATGCTATGCTATGCTATACTGTGCTGTGCTGTGCTATGCTATGCTATACTTTGCTATGCTATGCTATGCTTTCCTATGCTATACTATGCTTTACTATGATATGCTATGCTATCCTATGCTTTACTATGATATGCTATGCTGTGCTATTTTATGCTGACATATGTTATGCTATGCCATGCTATGTTATGCTATGCTATGCTATTCTATGCTATGCTATGCTATACTTTGCTATGCTATGCTATGCTTTCCTATGTTTTGCTATGCTATGCTATGCTATGCTATACTGTGCTGTGCTGTGCTATGCTATGCTATACTTTGCTATGCTATGCTATGCTTTCCTATGCTATACTGTGCTGTGCTATGCTATGCTATTTTATGCTATGCTATGATATGCTATGCTATGCTATGCTATACTTTGCTATGCTATGCTTTGCTATGCTATGCTATGCTATACTATGCTTTACTATGATATGCTATGCTATGCTATGCTATGCTATGCTATGCTATACTGTGCTGTGCTGTGCTATGCTATGCTATACTTTGCTATGCTATGCTATGCTTTCCTATGCTATACTATGCTTTACTATGATATGCTAAGCTATCCTATGCTTTACTATGATATGCTATGCTGTGCTATTTTATGCTGACATATGTTATGCTATGCCATGCTATGTTATGCTATGCTATGCTATTCTATGCTATGCTATGCTATGCTATGCTATACTTTGCTATGCTATGCTATGCTTTGCTATGCTTTGCTATGCTATGCTATGCTATACTGTGCTGTGCTGTGCTATGCTATGCTATACTTTGCTATGCTATGCTATGCTTTCCTATGCTATAATATGCTTTACTATGATATGCTATGCTGTGCTATTTGATGCTGACATATGTTATGCTATGCCATGCTATGTTATGCTATGCTATGTAAAGCTATGTATGCCATGCTATGCTACGCTAACATGTGTTATGCTAGCCATGCTATACTTTGCTATGCTATTCTATTCTTTGCTATACTTTGCTGTGTATCGGTGTCTCTGCTAAATCTGCCAGGTAATCGAAGAAATAGTAACTATTGGATGTTAGTGCAGGAGGTGTTTTTCAAAGACATTAGATTGAGGAAAGAAACCCCCAAAACCCTCCTTGCGTGCACTCGTGTATACTATTTATGTTCACGACTAGAATTAATGTTTTCGAATGGATTGCAAGTGCAAGCGATGACAATTTATTGCTGGGTTATGTTGTGTGTGTGCGTATTTTTATGTATGTAAGTGAGCAAATGTGCGGCTGCGGTTGTAGCCTGGTGTACCACTTTATTTTTCTAAGTAAAATTTATTATTTTTTAATCACCCCCTCGGGTGTTGTTCAGGCGTTAAAAATGTTTGTGCAGCGCATTTTTGTTGGACGCTGGCGTGAGTTTTCTCACTGCCGGAAGGCGGCAGGCGGCATGGTCAGCCGAACGGCAGCGATGCGATGCTGGATCCGTTCTGCATTTTATTTTTGTAAGCATTTTTTCTGGTGTTTTTGAGGGGGAACTCGGTGTGGCTGCAAAAGTCGAAAGTTTACAGCCGAAAGTCGGTATAAATTTTTCGACCTTTTTTTCGGTTACTTTGGTTCGGTTACACCAGCTTCACCTCCAACTCCAACTCCATGCTTTCATGTGCGCCACGCTGACGTGGAAAATATTTGTTGTTTTGCCGAAAATTAAGGTTATGTTGTTGCTTCTTAGCGCAACACTTTGTGTGAATAATTGCTTGGACGATCGCCCAGCGGTTTTTTATTGCGTGCCCCATGCTTGTTTCAGTTTTTTCGGTTTTGGTTTCCTTGGCCTCTGCGCTCCGGGGAGTCCTTAATTTCGATTATTTTTTTCTCGCTCATTTGCTGCCGCCGCTGCAGGTCTTTTATTATCGCCTGCCCACCGCCCACCAATGCTTGTCGCATGACATTCATTATACGCGCAGCCAGATCGAAAGCGTCGCCCACCAGCGTCCAGCGTTTGTAATTGCGGGCGACAAGCGACAGGACGAAGCGAAAAACTCACTTAATCATGGTTGTTTGTTTTGTTGTTGTTGTTGTTGTTGCCGATGATGTTTGTTTATTTTTTTCTTTGTAATTTTTGTTTTTTGTAATTGTTGTTGTGGTTGCTGGTGCTGCTTGGATTGGTCTATTATGTTATTTTTTCTTATGTTGTTGTTGTTGTTGTTATTGTTGTGCCTTGCCGCTATTTATGTGCATTACTCTTGTGGCTGTCATTATTGCTGGTGTTCTTGTTGTTGTTGTTGTTGTTGTTGCCACTGCTGCGTCATAGTCTTGGCAATAATTAGTATTTGTTTGTTGTTTTTGTGGCACAGCTTTGAACGTTTTAGCTTGTTTACAACAAATAACACTCGTGTGGT